>PPLY02000005.1:313148-379167 GCA_003706665.2 Barnettozyma hawaiiensis | reverse complement strand
CTGGTGTTTCCAAGGGTAAGACCTTGTTGGAGGCCATTGACGCCATTGAGCCACCAAGCAGACCAACTGAGAAGCCATTGAGATTGCCATTGCAAGATGTCTACAAGATTGGTGGTATCGGTACTGTACCAGTCGGTAGAGTCGAGACCGGTGTTATCAAGCCAGGTATGGTTGTTACCTTCGCCCCAGCCGGTGTCACTACTGAAGTCAAGTCCGTTGAGATGCACCACGAGCAATTGGAGGAGGGTGTCCCAGGTGACAATGTCGGATTTAACGTCAAGAACGTTTCTGTTAAGGAAATCAGAAGAGGTAACGTTTGTGGTGACTCCAAGAACGATCCACCAAAGGGTACCGACTCTTTCAACGCTCAAGTTATTGTCTTGAACCACCCAGGTCAAATTTCTGCTGGTTACTCTCCAGTTTTGGACTGTCACACTGCCCACATTGCCTGTAAGTTTGACGAGATCTTGGAGAAGATTGACAGACGTTCTGGTAAGAAGTTGGAAGAGAACCCAAAGTTCATCAAGTCTGGTGACGCTGCTATTGTCAAGTTTGTTCCATCCAAGCCAATGTGTGTTGAGGCCTTCACTGAGTACCCACCATTGGGTAGATTTGCTGTCAGAGACATGAGACAAACCGTTGCTGTTGGTGTCATCAAGTCTGTCGAGAAGTCCGACAAGGCTGGTAAGGTCACCAAGGCTGCCCAAAAGGCTGGTAAGAAATAAGCTGCTTCTCTTTCTTTCGCTCTCTCTCTTTGTTTTAGTGCGAGAGATATTGGATGGAGTTCTCCTTATTTATCATATATAGTTTTACAATATTATTATTATGTGCAGTACTCCTGAGTAGTGTACAGCAAAAGATCTAATCAGATTAAAACAAAAAAGAATATATTACTGCTACTGTTTGACACATATTAAGAATTGAAGAAAGGAAGGGGGGAAAAGTCACCCAAGAAGCAAAACCAAACAATATATAAATTAACACACAGACACCAAGATCAATCTCAAACCGATCTTAAACCAACCAAGGCAAACGCAGCATCCTGCTCGTCCTGCTTCAAGCCACCTTGTTTCTCTAGTTCCTGCACCCCTTTGGATTTCCACTCACCAACGCTAATGTTGATGTTCACACTGCTATTGTTCCCTGAGGTGAGAAGCTTAGAAGCACCCATTGATGCCCAATCCTCCTCGTCAGTGTCACTTCCCAGGTCCATTTCATGATCTCTAGGTGTATCAAGGGTGGACCTTATCGAACTGTGTCTTCTGTTGATGCTTGTCTTGTTGGAGGTGCGATAGTAAAGTAGATCTGGGGAAGTCGGGGTCTGGGAGGTTGATGATCCTACCCTTGTCTTCAAGACAGGCTTGGTGATACCTCCTCTTGACTGTCTTCTTGATGATGAAACCGATGAGCCAACTACTGGAGGTGAAATCAATCTTGAGTTCAACTTTAACGGAGGAATCGCCTCTTCATCTTCAAACTTGAAGACACCATCATCATCATCGTCGTCGTCATCTTCTTCATAAAAATCCACATTGTCATTGTCCTCCTCAGAACTTGCATCTTCATCCTCGTCATCGGATAAGATGGCGTAGTCATTGTTGTTGTTGCTGTTGTTGTTATGGCCCACTTTTGGCTTCAAGAGTTTGTTATGTTGATCAGCTTCGTACCTATTTCTCGTAATGGATTCCCTTCTAGCCTGGCTGGCGAGAGAGACTGCAAGAGTAGTGCCGCTGGACAAAACCTTGTCTTTATCATCATCTTTCACCCTGGCATTCGCCACTTTGATCGCATCTCTTTCTGTGGCAAAATTCTTGTCGTCATCCACCTTCTTGGCCGTCCACTGTCCCCAGCCAATCTTCTCAAAGACAATTGAATACTCCTCACAGCCTTGGTTAAGACTGCTCATGATCAATCTTCTCTGCTTGGAAAGTGACAACTTTTCAAACCCTTGTAGTTGTTTCGATAGATTCGATGTAATGTGTCTGATTGCCAATGGACCTGTCACTGTGAGCATATCAGCAAGTCTCTTCGGTGTGACCTGGCTTGCAATGGCAATTCCTGCAGGTGAAGATGTCGACAATGAGGTAACATGTTTGGTGGTTGGCTTCTTGTACGTGGCAGAAGTGATAAAATCTGGCGAATTGTTCTGGGAAACCGAAGACGACAACGTGACAGACTTCCCTGAGAAGGGAGAACTTGGCTGCAATGAGTCCGGCGACGTGTTGGTCGCAGTGGCGGTATCAATTGTTGTTGTTGTTGTTGGAATCATTCTTGTAATGTTGTATTGTGGTGTTCTGTTGTGATTCTGTAGAGCTGCTTATCAGGTCCTCGCACAAAACGCGCTATTATTAAAAAGTGGGCACACACTCTCTCTTTTTCTTTCACTGTGTTACTTGGGGTCCCGCTTGATGTGATGAACTTCGATGGAAGAAGAATGCTGTACGCGTTTTCCAGCTTCCTGGCAGAGGTTCCTTTTGATGTTTTCGAATTGGTATTTGTACTTCTAAGAGGAAAAGTGGAAAATTCACTATATTTTTGTTTTTTTTGTCACTGTGTCATTCCATTGACCAAACCCGTGGCTGTGGCTGGTGACGACAACGACCACGACGGCTGGTGGCGGGCCTTCCGACTTTCCGACTTGTGGCTGTAGGGAGGGTAACAGTCCGGAATAAAAAACAAAACGATTATGTAATCATTACATCATCGATCTGCTGGGAAGAGTAGGAGTTCTCTGCTAACACTAGGAAACAGTTCAACAGAATTATCGGTGTCTTTATGAAGCCAACTGTTTCCTCAGTTGGTAATCAGGTAGACAGCAATTCTCTCTCTCTTTCTCTCAACTTTTGAGACAAAAATCTCTTCTCTAGCCTTTATCGCAGAGGAGTTTAGAGAGGTTCTTAAAGCACACATACATCAGTTGCAGAGGTGATGGGCCTCAATCGAGCGGAAACTGATGCTGGAAGCCCTTCTAAAAGTAGTATGAGCACTGAGTGCACCAGATCTCCCCACAGCGGCCTTAATAACAAGATATGAGACTATTCGCACCATTAGCCGCCAATGGCCTTGTATATAAATCATGAAGAATTAATCTAGGAAAAAACAGAGACCCATCAACACAAAAACAATTAAACGAACAGAAAGTAATAACACAGGCGGTAAAGGAGATGATCGCCAATTTCGTACCGACTCGGCTTGCTGTGGAGTCTGAGTCCGCCGATGTGCGAGTCCATGCGCTCTTGTTCAAGACTTTCCCGCTTCTGCTGGTGCTGGACTCCATTCTCAGCTTTGTCCTAAGTGTCTCCACAACTTACTACCACACTTTTGTCAAGATTGTGATATACGTCCTGCTTTACAACTGGCGGTTGGGCTACCACCTCATGCCGCTTCTGTTAACATTCTTCTATTGCAATTTCAATTTCTTTGTCAATTCACTCTATTTGGACATCTACAACGACAGCCCCACGGTGCATGAGATCATCGTGTGTCTGAACAACTTGCTCATCAAGCTTCAGAGACTGAACAAACTTCTTCTCGACCTCCAATTCAACGTTGTGAATTACCTATTGATCATATCTCCGTTTTATATCCTCCTGATTCGTTCCGGAGTGCTGGACTTGAGACAGATAGCTCTCATCAACACTATCGTTATAACCAATATCAACTCCGACTGGTTCATTGCCACCCTACTCTTACTGCGACGTTTCAAATTCTTAAAGCAGTTGGTGTTGTTGGACACGTATGACCCATTGGGAGACTTTATCATCATCAACTCAGTGAAGGAGAAGAACCACAAGATTATTCAATTCCAAATCAGACACAACCAACGGCGTCTTGTGCCCATCTTGACAGATTTCCACGATGATCTACTGTTCCCGTTTGAACGTCGCTCTTTCACCAACTTGCAGAATGTTGGTAATTACGCAGTTGATAAGGTACCATTCAGCAATACCAACTTCAAATGGCTTGACGAGACTTGGAAAGTTGAACAGGATTGGGTCTATACAGACTACTTTTGGCTCAACAAATGCGCAGCAACAAGTCCAGTGGCGTGCACACGGTCCAGAATACTCACCAAGAAGGCGATTCTTAGGGAGAAGTGAGTCAGTCAGACAACTACAAAAGAAGGAATAAAACTTTGTTTTCAATTCCCATGCATTTCATTTCATGAACATACTTTTTTTTGATTGTAAAAGAAAAGAGTATAGAGAGATCCTCCACTAAAATAAAGCCTTAGAAAAGAGAGTTATAGGAGGATAAAGGTACTAGTCAAACGGGACGGAACTTGCCATTTTGTTGTTTTACAAAGATGGGAAGTTGGACTCGTTGAATTGTGGACCCTTTGCCTTGGAGGAGGCGGAGGCGGAGGAGTCCTTTGGAGCACGAGCAACCTTACCACCTCTGGCTGGGGCACGGCCACCTCTTGGAGCTCTGTTGCTCTCTCTTGGAGCTCTCTCTCTTGGAGCTTGCTCTGGAGCTAGAGCCTCAAACTCAAAGAAGTTCTTGGTCTTTTGGGTCTTGGCCTTGGTGTTCTTGCTCTTGGTGGACTCAATGAAGGACTCTTGGACCTTCACGATAATGTCATCCTCGTCAACACCTTCAATGGTTCTGGAAACAGCAGCTGGCTTGGAAGAGTTGACAGCTTGCTCAGCCAAGTAATCAGCGTAGGACTTCTTAACCTCCTTTGGCTCCTCAGAGACGGCAGCAGCAGCTGGGGCGTCCTCGGCACCATCCTCGGCAACTGGAGCAGTCTCAGCAGCCAACTCAGACTCACCATCGGCAGTCCAACCGGCTTGCTTAACCTTCTTCTCAGAGTCAGTCTTGAAAGATCTGGCTTGACGGTCAGTTCTTGGCTTGGACTTTCTTTGGGAAGCCTTGTCGTCAACCTTCTGGTTTCTGTTGGAAGATCTACCAGCAGACTTGTCCTTCAAGGCAGCATCGTTACCAGCAAGGGCCTTCTTACCACCCTTGGATCTGGATGGGTCAGCGGAGGCTGGTGGTGCATCAGCCTTCTTCGAGGTGGTGGTCTTCTTGACAACCTCCTTTGGGACAACTGGAACGATGGAAGCGTCCTCAACGTCGTTACCTAATAGGTCAAATGGGTTCTGTACAAACACGTCTTGTTAGTAATTCACCTCAACCTGGTTTAGGGAGAGCTTGGAACTTCTTCTTGTTGTCTAAAAAACTGTCGCTTCCTCCACCCATTGGTACGGTACACACACACACGCACACAAAACAGCAACTCTCGGGGTTACCAAAATCAGTCTCTGGGGTAGCACAAGCAGTAGTTCCTTTAGACAGCACAGAACAGCCTAACCCATTGCGTTGAAAAACGTACACTCATCTTTTTGGGATAACTTTGATGTAAAAGTCTCTGGAAACCTTTTTCAAGAGTAGAATTTTTCAGTTTTTTCAGCAAAGCTTTTTTTTTTTTCAGCGTGATGTAAAAAAAAAAAAAAAAAAATGCGGGTAAATTTCATCACGACCGTTAGGCTGCAGCTTTGCGTAAACCTCAGCACACAGCTATAAACATTTAACAAAAAAAGGGTCCAACTTATCTGGAAACCATTGTTTTATTCTTCTTTTAATGAACATATATATAAGATGCATTCATCTCTCTGTCTCGATATACACGTCACCAACACGGGCTAAGAATGCCTTCAGGGCGGTTCTCAACTCAACTGGTACACTCTTGTCCAAAATGTCCAGCACCAGACTGTATACATGTGGAACATTCTTACTGAAATCACCCTGCTCCAATTCACAGAACCCTTGGAGAATCTCAACCACTACTGGTCTCCAAGTCACAACGTTTCTCTGCTGTGTGTTGTCGTCCAATTGGACATATCTCTCCACTATGGAAACACACATTGGTATCAAACTCGTGCTGATCATCTCCTTCTCCTTAGTGGCAACCTTGTTGTGATCAGAGTAAATGTGGAAGTCCACATTGATGAAAACTGCTGCTGCAGACGACTCCTGTTTCAATAGGTTTGGTAGCTTTTCGACAATCCCAGCATCCCACAATCTGTGTCTCAACTCGTAATTGTCGTTGAAACCTCTTGCAAATCTGAAGGACTGCTCCAGCAACGCTGTCAGTCTGTACAAGTACTGATAGGCCACCAAACTGTAAAACTCTTCGTCTTCAAACAGTTCACTCAAGGTTTCAATCATCAGCAATTGCAGGATGCACTTGATAACAATAGTGTCCTTAACCTTGGCCTTGGAAAACCCCTTACCGTGCTCATTCCCAAAGTCCACACCGCCGCCGTTGGAATCCCCGCTATCGTTACCTTTAGATTGGGATGAGGAGGGGTCTGCATCAACCAACTCCTTTGGTGTCGTTAGTTCAAACAACTTTTCAAAGGCTCCCACGACTTTTTCCCAGTGGTCGTCCGTGAAGCTCTTCATATTCTGGGTGATCAGCTGTTGTAAGCACGATCTACCAATTCTAGCAATCGTGTCGTTCTCCTGACAGATACAAGAGATCAACAGACCCAAGAATCCATCCAGCATCTTGGATAGTACACTGAAATAATGTGTGAATAAGGCAATCATGTTTCTCAGGGCCTGGATCAACGTCGTCGATAGCCACACTGACAAATCGTCATGGCTGTTAAATTGGTTAATCTCCCAGTGTTTACTCAAAACACCAAATATTGGGAACAGTAAATTCACGCAAATCTTGTCCCAGAATACTTCATCAAACATCTTTCCAAACTGAACCAAAAGATCAAACAACAGGTTCAAAGCCTTGGTTCTGATCTCCAGATCTTCACCCTTCATAATCACCTCGTTGAAACTGGACAAAGCTGGGTACCAAAATTCCTTGAACATGTCCTTGTTGGAAAGATGCTTCTTCGACTCATCACTCTCATCAAATGTCAAACCAGCAATCTTGGAGATGATCACTTTCAATTTCTGCAAAGTGTGCAGACTAATCTTCTGGTACTTGGCATTCATTGCCAACTCCTTAAAGACATTGACAAAATCGCTAAAGGAATCGTCAATGTTGAAGATGACATTAGAGTGGTCTCTGTAAATGGCATCCATAATCTCATAAGTCTTCTCCACCGTGACTTGATTAGAGTCCCTCGCAGTGTAGCTCAACACAGCAAAGATGGTCTTCCAACCAGATTTGATCTTCGAGCCCTTCAGTTGAATCAAGTTGCCCAAGCTGCTCAAAACCATCTCTGTAACTTGTTGGTCGTTGTAGCTCTTCAAGATGTGGAAGAAAGGCTTTAAGAACTCCTCCTGAAACTTGAAACCGGTCAACTCTTCAATGTCTAGAAACCTTGTACTCAACTGTCTTAGGGAATCAAGGGCGAAAAAAACAATGGCTGGATTGTGCTTGGTACCAATGTTGTTGAAGCAACTGGCAATGACAACCCAGATAGGAGACCATTCCAATCTGATACGACCCATATTGTAATAACAAACATCAATCACCTTTTGCAAAGAGAAGGTTCTTGGTGTGGTACTCTCCAAGGAAGACTCAATTTCCTCATTGGCCACTTCAGTCAAAGCAGTAATAAAGTCAATGATACCGTGTGCGTTCAACTGAGAGGATTGTGTAAAGATCTTGTCCATCAGCACAACAACATCAGTACTCAACAATAGAGTCCCAATCTCTTGGTTTAGATGTTGGTTCTGGTGACTGGTTTGAGCCTGTTCAGTCAACGTGGCCTTCTTACCAAATCCAAAGAAGAACCCATTTTGCTGAGATGGACGATGGCTGCTGTCCAGAGAGGTTCTGTGGACTCTGGCATTCACCACATCAGGCAAGACATCGGCCTCGACACCCTGGGCAATCAGCTGCAGTCTCTCGATTTGGGAAATGACAGTTAGAATGTCTTTCCATGATTCTTTCAAAGTGTCCCCGTATACTTCAGCAATCTTCAACAATAAGACAACCGCCTCCACATTCTTTTGTTTCAACTCCTTGACGTTACCCAGATTAGTAAACTGAACCAAAGCACCAATAAAAGAGGTTCTGGCATCACCCAAGTCAAAAATAGCAGCAATGCTGACAGAAAGTCTCAAACCTTCCAAACACGTCTTAATAGTCTCATCATCGTCGAGCTCTTTGAAAGGCATAGTTAGAACAGCCAGGAAAGACATCCACAAAGTATCAAAGATTGATTTGACGTGGTCAATGTGAGATGCAGAGTAATAGACTTCATTAGCATTCTTGGTCTTTCCCAAGTTCTTGAACAACTTTTCAGTTTTGTTAGAGATTTCTCTCGTAGCTTGGTTGTAGGCCTGTCTGTTGATCTCTCGGTTCCCATTGAAGAATCCAAAGGATTGTTGACCACTTAAAACACTGTTATCACCTGCCAATAGAGCTGCATGTTGCTCAGACTTGAGGATGATCTCCTCATCAGCAATCTCATTGAAAATTCCAGTTAGGAACTCTGGACTCAAATCTTGGTTATCGTTGATGCCTCTGTTGTTCTTGATGAAATCATCCACCGTCATTTTATTCTTGACATTGACGGAATACTGATCAGTGTTCAACAAAATGACAGAGTAGGCTAAAATATATGCGGTGTCAGCAGTAGCAAACGTGTCTGGGTTCCCGTCAATATATCTTTCAGCAAACTTCAACATGAAACGATCAATCTTCTGTGCTTCACCAGGAAGTCTAAAGCTTTGCAGGAACACTCTCATGGCATCAACAAAGGAGAGGCCCTTGAATTCCATAGATTCAATGAAGGCATGCATGATGTCAATGTTGTGTTGATCACCATCTCCAAGGTATTCACCAATTTGGGTCTTGTCCAACCCAGGTTGTTCAAGCAAAAACTTGGAAATGGCAGCAGGAGAGTCATTTTCAATAAAACCACCTTTAATCAAGATTACAATACCCTTCTTTGGCTTGAAATTAAACTGTCTGATACCCTCCTGCAAGGCAGTCTTACGCTGCTTCAAATTGTCAAACTCTTTTGGATCATCAACCTCATCAACAGACGCGTTGTTGACCCCATTCAGTGGGCTTTGACTACCAGAACCAGCCGTACTGGATCTTTTTCTTACATTCAAATTAGCCATTGATGAGGTTCTGATGTGGCCAAATTCTTGTGGAAGACCCTTTTGAGCCCAAGAGTTCAAGGATCTCAAGATACCCACAATACAATTCAACGAAGTGATCTTCAGAGCATAATCCACTGGGAATGGTAATGAGTCAGCGTCCTTTGCTGAAGCTAACTTGGAAATAGACAGCATCGGTAATTGAGACAAGTTGTATGTGGCAATGGATTTGTGAGAGTCATCGCGGTAAGCTGTCAACTGCTTTGGGGAAATTTCTACCTTAGTCAAAGCCAACTTAGTCAAGTGATCAATCAACTTTTCAATAGTGTTGTCTTGGTTAGAGTCACAGTCATAATTCAAGTAAAACTCAATCAAGGCTCTAGGGTCATTACTCAGTCTGTGGACAATCACCAAAAAGTATCTCTTTTGATGAGCAGTAGAAGTCTTCAGCTCAGCCACTGGGAAGTAAATCTCGTTCAGAAACACAGGAATTTCCCTCTTGAATTGCGATCTCAAGTTTGAAATAATCAACCAGAAGATTTCAAGTGTTGTCTCAAAAACAGGAGCAATTGGAGATGCGGCATTTCTAGCAATGGCCAAACACACATACTGTCTGATAGCATCAGAGAACTTAATTGGTTCCTTGGCTGACTTAATTTTGACACTGTTTGAAGTGAAGATATCAATATGTTCTTTTATCATAGAGTGAACGATGTGAAGGGAGATCAGCTTGGAGCGAACAGAGTGGGATCTCATATCCAATGAATCATTCTCTAAACTCTTAGTCGAGAGTCTGCACATTGCTCTAAAGAGCAAGAAGGCATCCTTAATAATCAGATCGGTTTCACTCTCGTCAAGGCTCTCGTCAAGATCCATGATTCTCTCCTGCTCCGTGTTCAAGTCATTCAGGTTCTGTAATGTCAATGGCACCTCCTCCGCCGATGTCCCAAGCTCTTCGTCTGGGATGGAAGAAGAGTTGATGGCGGATTGAGAGTCATCAATAGGTAACGATGTGGAGCTCTTTCTGACTCCTGCACTAGAATGAAGTGCAGACAAACTTGGAAGTCTCAAGTTTGGAATCTTCTCCACCTTCTCAAACACGACATTAACAATCTGCGTCAAACTCGCCTGCGCAATACCTTGATTGATCGGCGATAGTGACAAAATGAAGATGTTGTAGATCTGTCTCACGGCTCTTAAAAGTGTTTGACCATGTGGAGGAAACTGTTCATTCAAAACAGCAGCCAGGAGGGCCCTGACAGCCTGCACTTCAATCTTAGGATCGGTGCCTTCCCCATCAAAACTACTGGCTATGATTTCAATCGCAGCATCAATCAACTCTATTGATCCTGAGCCATTGTTGATATTTTGCTGCTCATCAGGGTCATTGGAGACAGGGGTACTTTTGGTCTTAAATCTAGGAACAGTGATGGGTTCAAACAGTTGGAAAGTGAAGATCTTGGCGAAACAATCCAAAGCAAGGACAACAACATCAACAACTTTACTATCAATAGCCAATCTGAGTGTCTCAAACACTGCAAGAGAATCGAATCCATCGTCACTGTTCAACTTGTCAAGGGTCTTCTTGGCTGATTCAAGTAATGGCTCTAACTTCTTGACATTCTTGTGTTCTGTAACTCTAGTGATAAACGTCTTGACAAAAGAGATTTGGGTGGAATTACGTGAGGAAACAGACGCATTGGAGATGATAGAGGCCGCTCTGGAGTGTCTAGTATCAGGGAAGGGCAATGGCTGTGAATGTGTTTTGGATGGAGTGATCGGATCAATTTCAGACGAGGTTGTAGTGATAGTCGGTATGACCAAAGGAAGAGGGCTGATTTGTTCTGACTCGGCTCTATCCTCTTGTTCATCCACCTCTGTAGGTCCATTCTCCTTCTTGGTGGGCTCCTCCACCATGTTCTTCTCAGTTGCCGCCTCGTTCATAGAGTTGCCGCCATTCGTCTCGGTGGAAGGTTCAATTTTGGAAACTTCACCTTTAGACATATCAACAAAATCATTATTTCCTGTTGTATCCGGAGTGACAACTTCTTGATCTTGTCCCTCTGACATATTGACTGCCGTCTGTATCAAGGGAATCTTATCGGGGCTTAGAAAATTAAACCGGGAATTTGCAGCAGTTCAATAGCAAGGAAGAAAAGCAAACAGGCAGTGGTAGTAGCGCTTATGTATGTGAAATACCTCTGGAACTTCAGATTACTTTCAAGTCGTCACCGAAGTTGATTGTTTAATTGATTGTTAAAGAGCTGTTTTTTCTCTTCTTTGTTCACCAACCGCTGTTGTTTTTGTTTTGGTTTCAAACAAAAATCTTTTTGGTTCCTTGATTCGTTGCCGGGTAATGACTTTTATACACCACACTTCCCAATTGGGCTTCCGATCTGTCTAAGACCCAACTGATACTGGGTTGGTTTAGGAAGCTAGATGTTTCTGTAATGGCTAATCATGAGCATTCATTAAAGAAGAGAGGAGTTGATAAATAATAGAATAAATATAGTGTGCTGGGTAAGTCAAATCTTCAGCTCTTGAGCAACATGTTTAAAGATATGGTGTGGAAGGATTTCATCGTAGCTTCTTCCTGTCTGGTCTACAATCATTCCAGATTCCCAAGACGATCTCTTGCGGTCCAACATCTGACCACCAAACTCTGTAAGCCCATAAATTAGGTTTTCATTGCCAATATGGTTGACGTCAAGTTTGTTGACACTGATATTGGCAATATCGTACAAGATCTGAGCAGTGAGTCCCCACAAATCCTTGATATCCTTGTCCTTGTGTTCTTTCAAATCATCAATGAATTCTTCCTCATCTGAACTGAGGTCTAAAACCTCGTCGAGCCATTCAACATCATGATTAGATTGGGTTGAGTAGTAGAAGTGCTTTATCGGCCACAGGATTTTACCCCATTTGTACATTCTGGTTGAGCACTTCAAGTATTCCTGTCTATGGTTTTGGTCTATCAAATCTAATAGTGGAATGCTGAATATGGAAGATGTTTCTCCTGGGTTCAACAACAGCTTGAGTTGTTTGATCTGATCAAACTTTCTGTTCTTGTCCAAATGTGTCAGCACGCCCACTGTTGGCTTGACACTGAGAAATGTTCTAGACAAATAGCACGGCATGGTGGTTAACGGAGTGAACTTCAGACCCTGGTTGGTTAGCTCTGAATCATATGGAAATCCAATCTCCTCAAAGCACTCTCTACGAGCCATTTCCCAGTCAGTTTCATGCTCATCATCAGCTTTACCACCAGGTAGTGACACATGACCCGAAAAGTTGTTCAACTGGCGGGAACGCTTCGTCAATATAACCCGAAGCTCGCCATACTTCCCCACAAATAGGATCACCATCACGGCAGAACGTCTCAGTGGTGGCCAGATCGAGTTAAGTGGGTAAGCTCTGTGGTGAGTGTAGTTGGCGATATTCGCAAGAAGATCAGGGATTGGCAGCATTTCCCTCCCCCAAAAAAAAAGAGAAAAAAAGACACAAGTCCAGTTTGGTGATGATTGCTAAAGCACTTCTGACGTTCAGATCAGATCAGACTCACTTTAGACTGTTGTATGTGTGCCAACAGCGTTCTAAAAAAAAGTGTCTTGCTAAAGGTTGGAGAAATCTTTGGGGCAAAAGAGAGGAGTAAGCCTCGGCTTATATAAGCCAACTGTCAAAAGAATCCATTAGTAGGTAGGGTAACATATGTTGGGCAAGAAAAGAAGAAAGCTCGGCCGTAAGAACAAAAGAGATTAGTTATGGACGATGACGACGACGCCGGCGACTGACTATTGAACAGCTACACTGTTGTTCATAAAGTCTTCAATAATGCTGTGTGTGCGTAAATATTAGTTGTAAAAATGCTTAGATGACCAGTAAGGTGTCATCTTTAGTATCTCAGTCTCATGAGTTTGATGATGTTATCCACAATAAGGAACTGAAGTAAATTCAGGAATATAGGTGACAAAAACATAATTATAAACACCTTGAGATTAGAGTCTCCAATAAGGTCCAATAATTGTGAAAATGTGATGATTATGGAGTTGAAGCTAAGCAATATTAGGTAAATGGTTAGCTTCATGGCAACAATTGCTCCCAAAAAAATGGCTAAACTGCGCCCAAAGGGCTCATTGTGAACGGGTCTTTCTGTATCAGCATGTGTATGCACCAGTAATGTGGCCTCACTTTTAATCTTGTGTGGTATCAGCCTGTACAACAGTATTAGATTTGCATATAGAAAGAGAACACCAACTGTGGAGTCCATGAACAGATTGATAAAGTACCAGTTACACTCATTATCTCCCAAGGGATCATCATCATCGAACAAGTCTTTGTACTTTAATGACATTTCCAGGTTGAGGAAATGAATTATGAGGGCGCCAATGATCTGCTTCGAAATGTCAAGGAACCAGACGTGTAAAGGCCGCTTGGGCACTTCGTACTGGCGCTTCAGTACCAATGAAGCAAGGATTATGAGACCCAGAAGAAACTGGAAAAATATTGAAACAGGACCAATGAGTTGGCACTGGTCCTTCATGACAAGTGAATGTGTGTTTTTTTTTGGTCTTGTTTGTTTTGTTTTGTTTTGTTTGTTTAGGTTGTTTTGAGAAAGAGAGGCAAGACTTTTTTTGCCTATTTTTTAGTGGATGGTATCAGCACGTGACTGACTGATAAGAAACTGCTTAATAAATTAGGAAATAGGAAATAGGGAAATGGGCAAATGGGGGTCAACAACCTTGGTTTGAAGGAGATATAATTAGAGAAATGTTGTAGTAATGAAGAAGATATTCAATTGAGGATAGGTATTAATTATTATGAAAAGGGGCAATAAATAGATAGAGCAAAATAAACCACTTAGCAACAGTGTTTAGAGCGATCTGAACAGGAGAGACAATAGAATGGGGAAAAACGTTTCCGAGCAATTTGCTGGTAGACTCTTCCCTTCTGGTTACCAAACGGGACTATAATCTCTCTCTCAATTTCAGCACCGGACATGAAGATAAACGTAGAGCTTAACTCGTTAGAAATCTCTTCAATTTCACTGAGCTCATCATCCGAGAACATATAAATTGACTTGCTCTTCTTTCTGGGTTGACGATGATGGCTGGTGCTGCTAACCTCTTCTGGGTTTGGTGTTCTGGTTTTGTCTCTGATTGGAGATGCCAGCTCCTCTGTTTTAAGCGAGAAGACGGACGAGTTTCTCGAAACATAGCTAGTGTCAGGGCTAGATGTTGGAGGAGTATCTTGGGTTGGGTTTCTTTTCCTTTTCAAAGAAAACCAATCAGTTCCAGTATTGGTCTCCTCTTCCTCCTCTTCAGGGAACTGAGTCTTCAAGTTGAGCTTATAATCCTGGCTAATCATGAAGTTAGCAGCCTCTTCAGGGGTGGCATTCCGCTCCACTATAAAAGTTCCCTGAGTTGACACCTTATACACACATCCTGGGACATGATCTCTCAGTACAATAAGATGATATTTCCTCAATACACCATACTTGTTAGGCACCATGTAGTTAGGGTCATTCACAACGGTGTCTGGATTAGGGTCAATTCTGAACCTGAATGTGTCCTTGCTCTTCTCCTTTTTGGAAGAAGAACAAGGGCGGCCTCTCTTTCCTGTACCGAAAAGAAACTTATTCAAATGATTGCACTCCACAGCTCTATGGCCACGGACACAATTCACACAGCCAACTTTCTGCCCCAAGTGGATAATGGTCATTTGCAATCACCTTCTGGGTATTAAAACAGAATGTCATAGAAGGAAAAGAGAAGAGAACATACAGACTGAAGACTGAAGATACACACACACAGAGACAAGAGGGTTTTTATCCTTAGCTAGCAAAATCATCATCTCTTCCATTTATGGATACAACACAAAACAAAAGATAACACCACACCAGATGGATGACAGTCCCGAACAGTGCTGCTTAACTGTGTGTTGTCGTCCATGCTGTCTTATCAATGGATCCCCTTCCATGTTGATCTGCCTCTGGTTCAACGGCTCTTTCTCATTCTCATTTATTAAAAAAAAGCCCTCGCTGTCGCTGCTATTTGTGTCACCTCCTCTCTCCCTTTCGGGGAGATTACTTGATTTGGATTATATGTGTTGTTTTTTTGTTTTTCAAATGGTAGATGTGGCTTTTGTTGGCCAAAAAGTTCCAACCAACATTTTGGTATCAAACAGGCACTGCGCTTCCAGCATTAATCCAACCAATCCTATCTAATCGGCAGTATGCCTCCAAGAGCTAGCACAGCTCAGCGCCGTTTACTGAAGGAGTACCAGCAGCTCACCAAAGACGCTCCTGAGGGTATTGTGGCTGGCCCAGTCGAAGAGGACAACCTGTTTGTATGGAACTGTCTTCTCGAGGGTCCAAAGGACACACCCTATGAGAACGGTGTCTTCCCAGCCAGACTCACTTTCCCTACAGACTACCCGCTCTCTCCGCCAAAACTGGTGTTCACCCCATCGATCCTGCATCCCAATATCTACAGCAATGGTGAAGTGTGTATATCGATCCTGCATCCGCCAGGCGATGATCCACACCAGTATGAAAGAGCGGAAGAGAGATGGTCACCGGTGCAAAATGTGGAGAAGATCTTGCTGAGTGTGATGAGCATGCTGAGCGAACCGAACATTGAAAGTGGTGCTAACATTGATGCCTGTAAACTATGGAGAGATGACAGAGCCGAGTTTGAAAAACAAGTGCGCACAAATGTTCGTAAGAGTCTGGGACTCTAGAAGCCAGGAAATACAGTGTCCCGTGTGTTGTGTGTGTGTTTTTGATAAAAGTGAACGTAGATTGGAGCCCCGCAAGGGGTGCACAATCGACCGATCCGGAAGTATTCAGAAGGATTTGAGTAAGAGCATAGCTGTTGGGACCCGAAAGATGGTGAACTATGCCTGAATAGGGTGAAGCCAGAGGAAACTCTGGTGGAGGCTCGTAGCGGTTCTGACGTGCAAATCGATCGTCGAATTTGGGTATAGGGGCGAAAGACTAATCGAACCATCTAGTAGCTGGTTCCTGCCGAAGTTTCCCTATATATATAAACATATATATACATTATAGATGTAAGATATGACACTGTGTCGATCTGAATCAGCAATTGTTCCCCCATACACACACACTCTCTCTCTCTCTCTATCTCTCTCTCTCTCTCTCTCTCTCTTTCTCTTTCTCTTTCACACACACACACACACAAACAACTTAATAATGTAATAGAGTAATAATAGATTTCAGATACCAGCCATCTTCTTTGTACTCATCGTAGAAGCATCAGGACTGCTTCTTCATCAATATAGAACAATATAGTCACGTGCATGTCGGACTTTGGCCGGACTTCTCACCCACAAAATGACTGGCGGCAGCTGCGGCGGTAGAAGGAAGAAAAAAAAAACACAGAATGGGCGTTTGAAAAATTCATACATTTCACCAACCGCCGTAACCAAAAAAATCACCACCCACCTAACCGCCAGTCTCCCAAACAATGTCTGACGAAGCGCTCTCTGTTCGCGTGAACGTCAGTGCTGTCAGTGCTGGTGCTGCACCACTCGAACTCAGTCTGTTGAGAAGCGATCTTGTGGCTGATGTTTATGGCGCTTTCAGTTTCTCCAAACAAGTCCAACATGTCACCAACTTTCAATTGGAAATCGAGGGCCGCAAAGTTGATGAGCAGACTCTTCTAAGCGAGCTTATGGTGTCTGAAAAACAAGTTTCTTTGAACTTTAACGCCAAGCCAAAAGCCTATAGTGTCAAGAGCATCACTGAGCATTTGATCGCCGTTAGAGCCCTAGCCAGTATTCGTGAAGACGAACCGTTCTCTATCAACAGTGGTGTTTCCAAGTTTGATGAGTTGGAGTTGGAAGATACTAAAATTGCCAAATCTGAACCGGAGGAGGTTCCAGCCACTACCGAATCTTCTAAAGATGATGAGGAGGAGGAGGAGAAAGCTTCCCCTCAAAAGAAGGACCCTCCACCAAAACCCACTGATGAAGAACAAGCCAATGTTGCCTCGATTCTTGAATCCTACTTCAAAAATTTGCCATCCAATTTCACTGCTCCATCTCAACTAACTACACCAGCAGTTCGTGGTTTGTCATTGAGTGCATGGAACCCAGTCCCATTGAACTACAGAACCAAAGGTCACTTGGTTTACATTGAGGTTCAAACCATAGAGAGTGAAATCTTGCAAATCACTGGTACGACCTCTGGCTTTTACATCAATAAGTCTTCTAGAGTGAAGTTTGACCCATCGCCAAGAGAGCAGCCTGCTTCTCACTCTTGTTTCACCTTGTATGGTTTACTCTCAGAAGCTTCCAAGGGTTTCCTTCCTCAGATCAAGCAAAACGCTGAAAAGCTCTCCAAGTTGGACCCAGTTACTTTCTTAAAGCCACAGACCACTTTCTTGTCCTATCCATGGATTACTAAGCCAAGTGGTGTCACAGCCGATTTTGGTAGAGAGCAGTTCGCTGAAAGCTTTGCTTCTAGAGATTTCAACGATGAGATCCAATCTTTGAGAGAATTCCCAGGGAAGACTTTCCAAGAGAAGATTGTTTGCGAACGTTTGTTGGCCAAGTGTGCCTTTGAGTTTACCACCCAAGCTGTTAAGGGTGCGTTGGATATCTTCAGTGGTGCTGTTGCCCCAATGCAACCAGCTGAGGATCCAGCTTCTCAAATTTACTTGCACAATGATATTTTTTACTCTTATGCTGTCGATTCTGGTTCCTACACTGAGAAGGGTGGTGATGACGCGGCCAGAGCTGCCTCCAACCAAGATTTGAACTCCTTGAACTACTTGAACAGAATTGAGTCCAAGGGTATCTACACTTTAATGACAACAATCGTTGATTATGCTGGTAAGAGAATTATCTGTCAAACTCCAGTTCCAGGCTTGTTCGCCTCATCTGAACCGATTGAGGTTAAGAATGAGGAGACTGGTGAGCTTGAACAAACTGATGGTGAACCTTTGACTCAGATCAACTATGGTCGTGATGAAAATGAAGGCACTATCAAGACCAGCAAAGATTTTGTTGAAGGTTTGGAGACCTACAGAGAAGTGTTGCACTTTAAGAAGGAACAGATCGGGGAGGAAAAGGTTGAGTTGGTCACTAGTCCTGATGTCAAGGGTATGGTTGGTACTGATAGACGTAAGTACTTGATTGACTTGTATAATGCCACCCCATTGGATATTGAATTTGTTGAAGAACACTTTGTGCCAAACTCTGACGGCTCTTACCCACACAGACAGACCGTTATCCGTCTCGAAGCTGTTCAAAAGTGGTGGTCTCATAAGACCAATGAGCTACTCACAGCTGAAGCTAAGGCTAAGGGCATTGACTTGACTGCCCCAGTCAAGGAGGGTGAAAAACTACCAGAAATTGAAGTTGATCAGAGTAAACTGCTGTTCTCCATTGATGCCTTCCAGGCTGATGGTGGTGAGGATGCCAATGTCCGTGACTTATCCAAATTCATTAAGGCGGAATTGATTCCAAGGTTCATTGAACAGTTTGATGAATCCTTGAATATTGTTCCAATTGATGGTACACATTTGACTTCATTGTTGCACAAGGCTGGTATCAACATTAGATACTTGGGTGAGATTGCCAAAACGTTGAAGTCCAAGATTGAGAAGGCAAAGACTCTAGAAGCAGAGGCCTTTGCCCACCATGAGGAAGTCTCCAAGAAGTTTTATGCAAGAGTTGAGGCACATAAAGCTGCTGAGGAGAAGAAGCTAATTGCAGCTCAAGAAAAGGGTGAGAAGTACACCCCAACTGCTGCTGCTGAAAATGTGAACCGTACTGACGAAGATGAAGCTGAAGTAAGAGAAGAGTTGGCCAGTCTAATCACCCCATCCAAACTATACGAACAGCTTTTGGCCATTATCAACCAAGAATTGATTACTCGTGCCTCGAAGCATGTGTTGAGATCTTTCTCTGCTACCCTACCAGTGGAATTGGTTCCAGCATTGGTATCACATTTCCACAACGCCCTGTTGGGAACCAATTTCAACCAATCCCCTGTTGCTGAAGTTCACAATAACGGCTTCTACACAGAGAAGGATTTAGAATTTGTTAAATTGACCCCAGCTTGTGTGAGAAAGTTAGTTGAGGAGACTGTTCAACTCCGCTACAGAACCAAGCTCCCAGAGAATTGGTCAGAGGCAATTCGTCCAGTGCAGATGCAAAGAGAGATTGCCCGCAAGTTTGGTATTCAATGGGTTCAACGTGACTACTATTTCACTACTGCAGACTTTGAGCGTGCCCAAGCTCTTGTAGCTAAGGAGAAAAAGAGCAAGAGACAAGCTTCTCCACCAGTTGTTAGAGAGAATGTTTTCTGTCCTGAGGATGTTTCATTGGCACCAATCATTAAGAGTTCTATTCCTCGTGCTACTACTGGTGAGCAGTACTTTGAAACAGGTCGCTTACAGGCAGCCAGTGCTGAGGTGGAGAAGAAGAATGAGGGTGTCGCCTTGATCACTGAGGCCATCACCATCTTTGAACAAACCTATGGCCAGGTTCACCCTGAAGTTCAAAGGGTCTACACTTTGTTAGCTCAGGTCTACAGAGATTTGGAGATGAAAACCGAGGCTACGCTAATGGCTCGTAGAGCTGTGGCAATCGCCGAAAGAGTTTTTGGCTTGGATTCGCACGAGACCATTATTGCCTACTTGAATTTGGGTTACTTTGAAACTGAAAGTGGCAACATTTCTAATGCTTTGAAGGTTTATGCAAGAGCTACTCAAATTTTGACCACTGTTTTTGGAAACAGCCACATTTCAATTCCAAACATTTTTGGTGATGTTGTCACATTGCTGCAAGACCATGGTTACATCAAGTCTGCTATTCACTTGTTGAACAAGCTCATTGAGTTGTGTGAAGCGTTGCAATCTGGTGACTCTTATGCTTCGGGTTTCTTGAAGTTCCGTTTGGCCTATTTGCAAACTTATTCTGGTGACTTGACTCAATCCTTGAAGAACTCCCAAGATTCTCACAGCGTTTTGGAGAAGTTTGCCAGTGCTAACCACTACTTGACCAAGCAAGTTAGCACCTTGAAACATCAAATGTCCCACTACCTAGAGTTTGAAGCCAAGGTTAAGAAACAACAAGCTCTAGAAAAGAGCAAAGAGGAAGCCCTAAGAAGCCAGCAATCCAAGGGCTCTAAGAAGGAGAAGGAGACTGCACGCCCTGATGTGAGCCAAAAGTCTGTTGATGACATTCTAAAGTTTGTCATGGGGGGTCACACCCCTCCTTCTACCAAAAGTAAGAAGTCCAAAAAGTCCAAGAAGTAGATTTCCTTACCCACCACTGTACATATAAAAGAAAGAAAGATTTTACATTGTCAAAATAAAAGAGACTTGGTGGTACTGTTGTCTGTCCACCTGTCGATTCATTTCTTCTTTCTACTAATCACCAACTTTCTCACTGATTCAGGCAATTGAGATAGATCCTCCTCCTCTTCGTCATCATCAAACGCGTTTGGAACCCTGTTTTTGTTGATCTTCTGTTCATACTTCAACTGTCTCTTCTCCTCCTGTTCCTGGAACTGTCTCTCAGCTTCCTCCGGGTCCCAGTTAGTCCAAATACCAATTCTCTTCTCCTGTGCTTCCTCTTCAGCATCATAGAACTCATCCTCAAATCTGGTCTTTCTCACTGAACCATCATGAATCTCGACAAAACCTTGCTGGATCAAGGCAACTTGATACGGCAAGTTTGTCCCAGGTAGATACAGGTTACCAATGAAGCCACCAATCTTATCCACATCAAATAACTCCACTTGGACGTCTCTTTGTAGTACATGTCTGTTGTTGAAAGCCAGCATCTTTTCAGATGTGTCTGACTCCTTCGGAACGGACATCAGACCAGCCAGGACCAGGATGATAGACAGGTTCTCTCTGGGTAAAATAACCTTGATTCTGTTTGGACTGATGACGAACTCGGCAACACCGTTGATTCTTCCCTTTGCTGTCAAGGTTCTGAGATGGACTCTGGCACGGTTGGCATCTGTTGAAACGTCTTGTATCTTGCTCTCTGCCGGGGGCTTGCCGTGGATACCCTTCTTCTCCTTAATTGCCACAGCTTCAGCCTCCATCAAGGAATCCCAAGCTGAGGCACGATCATCGTCATCACCTTGACGGTGTCTAATCACAGTAGCGAACCCATTCAGCACGACGACTTCAGCCAAGTTTTTCCCATTTGGGAGAGAGATAGCAACAAGTGGGACAGAGCCTTTTTCAGTGACCCTCTCGGCTTCATTCAAGACCTTGACCCTCTTACCAACATACTTTCTCACAAACTCTCTTGCCTTGGGGATGAACTTCTCAGACGGACTGCCAGCTCTTGGAGCCCTAATTGAGGCCAAATGGACAAGCTTCTGTTCGCCACCATTATCCAACTCGATGCTGAATGTGTCCGCAGAAATAACCCTGGCAATAGTAGCATTCACAGTAGAACCGATCTTGAACCCCGCAGTCTGTGTGGTGGCCGTAGTTGGCTTTGGGTCAAGAGCCTTCTTCCAGATACCTTTCCCACTCAATTTCGCACCCTTCTCTAGTTGTCTCAATGCAGACATCCCCTTGGCACCAATCAAGCTCAACTGCCAGTCAGAAACAGTGACTAAACCAGCAGAAATGATCTTCTCGCTGATATTCCCGGCTGGGTGGAACACTCTAACCACAGGGACTTCTTTCGAACTCACACCGAGGAATTGAATCCACACTTTCTGCTTCACCAGTCTTGTCTCGATGTACTTCTTCGCCTCATTGCCGAATGGCTCGCTCGCAACCTCGTTCTTTGGGTCGGAAGAGCGAGGGGCTCTGATTCCGGCTAGTAGAGTCACAACTTCAACATCAGAGCCGTCGTCAAAGTAAATGTGAGACACAACACGGTCGCCGGAGATGGCCTTGTCGATGACAGCTTTGTACTTCAAATCTTTACGAAATCTGCCATTGATGAGGTCGCTCATTGTTTCTCGCTGTCAGTTTTGATTGGTTGAGAAGTCGCCACCACTCTTTTTTTTCACATATTTATCCAATCAATATTATATAAAATGGTAGGGGACACTAAAAGTAAACACAGCCTAGATGGGGAAGAAGAAAAAAAATTTGGTGGACATCATCAACAAGCAAGTTTTAAAATTGACCTGTCAATTGAGCTAATGATGTGTTTGAGACACTATACCTTTTCAAAAGGGGAGAGAGAATCGGGGGAGTTGTTTTTTGTGTTTTTGAAGGTTGTGGGGGGTAGTAGTATACAAAGTTTACTCTTTCTCTTTCTCTAACAAGGCAACAATACTTTCCAGAGACTTTGTGGCAAAGTACTTCACATCCACGTCAGAGTCACCTTTCAACTTGTCCACATTTGGTACAATCTTCTCTCTGATGAAGTTCTTGGTGCTGGCAGAAGGATCTCTGCTTAGCAGGGACTCTGTCACTGCAAGGTAAGACTTTGCCACGTTGAATCTAATATTTGGAACCTGGTCCTCGGACAATTCGTCAATGAAGGGCAAGATTCGCTCAACCACAGTCGCCTCATCCACAACAAGAACAAGTCTGGTTAACGTGAACAGGGAGGTGAGTCTGTAGACAAAGTTGTTTAAAATGCTGGCATCTGTCTTCAAGATTCTGGAAATAACCTCCTCGTTCGCCCACTCAGAACCGAAAATCACGGTCAACTTCTCCAAGTTAGTCACCGCTGCATCCCTGATAGAGTAAACACTATCCCACAACCAAGACATCACCAGCTCACCCAGCTCCTCATCAAACAATTCCACGCCAAGCTGCTTAGCCAAAGATGGTATGTACTCAATGATAGCCAATCTGACCCTCCATTGCTTGTCCTTCGCCAACTCAGAAATCGCAGGCAACAGTGACTGGGTCAAAAGATGCAATCCCACAGCGTCGTTCACAATGTTTAGTTTAGAAATGATGTTCAACTTCACCTCAGGGAACTCATCTTTTAGCATTGGAATGAAAATAGGCAGCAAGTCCTTGATGATGACATCCTTGTCAAAAAGCGTAGTCAGCTCAACAATCTCACTAGCCAATGAAGATCTCACTATCTCAGAAGGGTCGTTACTCAGCTCCTCAACTTGAGGAAGAATGCGTTCCAGCAACTCCTGCTTGGAAATCAGTCTACTGAAACTAGGCAGTTGCTTAGCAATGGCCTTTCTCACTTCACTCTCGTTGTCCTTCAACAGGTTCGTAAATAGGTCAACAAACTGACTGATTTGGCTGGCATTGTCCTTGAAATTGCTTGCAATTGCTTCAAATCTCTCGGCAGCCATGTAACGAACCCTCCAACTTGGGTCTTGGATCAAGTTAAACGAACTCTCTAGGAGGGCTTCACTGTGAGAGCTATCATTCTTGGACTTGAAGAACTTTAATATGGCTATGAGGACGTCAGTGGATAATAGTTTAACTGAATCTTGATTGTCGTTGGTCAATGACTGGAACATTGATGAAATCAAATCCCAGTCTTCTTCATTTGATGAGTTTGGGGATTCTGTGAACAAGTTGATAATCTTTGGTAAGTGAATGGCAGCAGCACGCTGGACCATCGGTGCGTCATCCTGAACCAACTTGGAATATATAGTCAATAGATGCTTTCTGTCTTCATCGTTCACTTTGACGATAACGCTCTGGAACAACCCACAGGAGGATACCTTGGATGAAAACCACTCAGTGGCAGCCAGCTGTTCAATCAAAGGGTAAAATCTCTCTTTTAATTGTTTCAAGGACAACTGTGTCGCAATGTTGTTGAGTGATTCCACAGCTTTTTCCCTAACAAATGGTTCCTCAGTGGCAGCCAAAATCTCCAACACGGGAATCAAGAGCTCAGCGTGCTCCGCTCCGCCAATCAGTGGCACAAAGTGGCCCAGCTGGTCAGCTAGCACAACAAACACTTCATCCTCGTCGTCCTGTGCAACCTCTTGTAAAAATGGAATCAACTCGCTCCTGGATCTCTCAGGACCCAAGGCGAGCGCAATTGTATCCAGCTTCTGCATCGCTTCAACACGATTAGACACATCATCATGTTTGAGCTCATCCATGAGCAGTGCCAATGGGTAGACGTCGTCGATCGGCTCAGCCATTCTCTCTTTATGTCCTTTAATAGGCTGGATAGATAGGTATATATTCGTGTGTTTCTCTGTTCTCAGGGGGTGTCGTCGTATTGGTGGTGCTGTTTTCCAAAAAAAAAAGAAAGGACTTGAAGCAGCAGGTAATGGAACTTTGGCCTTTTGCCTTTTTTGAAGTTGAATATAAGACCTTTCAATTGATTTCAAGAGTGGTTTGTTTTAGGATAACAACAGCTGGCAAATAAGAAGAGCAATTATTGTTGCCTCTGTGTTTGTGTTTTTGTTGTTTTTTTGTTGTTTTTTTGATTCTCAGTGCCGCCGCCACTTTTGTTTTTGTTTCTTTAAAAAAAAAAGCAAAAACGTCGAAGAAGCCAAAAAAAGACTAATCTACCGCTTTGGGAAATATACTTGATTTAGTGATGTGTATGTAAGTGATTAATAATCAGTACGAAAGAAACTGTGTGTAAAGTCGAGTTAACTCTGGGATTGGCAAATGGCCAGGCCAATCCAGTGTTGTCACACATAGGTCACCTGGAATGCCATTTTCAACGTGCTCAGAGCTCTGTGCCAAACGTGCTGAATTTGTTCCTTGACCCTACGGTTCAATGTAATAAACGAGTAGGTCTTTGAAAGTGCCAACAGCGATATGACTGTGAAGATGATGACCAGCACAGGTACCTTGTGAGCCGCTTCTAACCTCAATAATCTGTTTTTGATCATTTCAAGGATTGTGTGTTCCCGCTGGCTTGCTTTAGAGCCCAGATCTAGATCTCTATTGGCAACAGTTTCTTCTCTCTCCCGTCGCTTCTTCTCCTTGAAGAGTTTCTGCTCTCTCAGCTTCTGTTCTTGCTTCTTCTTCTGTTGAGCAAGCACTAGCTTCTGCTCCTCCTCCTCCTCCTTCTCCTTCTCTTTCTTCAATCTCTCTTTTTGTTCTTCCTCTTCGAGGTCAATTTTGGCTTGGTGGAGTTTTTCCACCAACTCCTCACTAACCTCGGCTAAATGTGGATTATCTCTGATCAGGTACTCACCTTCTTCAAAAGCACCAATTTTAGCCATTAAATACACATGGTAAATCTCCAGTAGCTCCTGGAAGTCTTTATACTCCTTCTCGTTGACTAGCGAATTGAACACATAAGATGAATTCACAAAATAAGTGTCGACTTTCGCTCTCAGTTTCAAAAGATCAGTCTCGGAGTTGTTCAGTTTAATCAACAGGAGCAAGATAATGAGTCTAGGAGGGGAAACTTTATGGCTCTGAAATAATTTGTCAAACATGCAGTCCGGATCCAAAAACTGCTCAGTCAATCTGTTGAGCTCTCCCTCGTCGTCACTCAACTGCTTGACCAACCTGTTGTTGACCAAAATATCAACAAGGTTGAAAAACAACGACCACAGGTTGATGAACAGCTTGGAATCAATCCGGTTCTCGTCATATAATGTGATTGAATCATCAATTAGTGCCTCTACAAGTCTCAAACTCTGATCAAACTTCTTGTTAATGAACAGTTTTGCTGCCTTCTGGTAGTTATGGTGTAATGATAAAGAGGAGGCGAAATCGCTCGACTGTTGGCTTTGCGACAAAAGCGAAACAACACTTTCCTCAGGATCAGAATATCCAACATTCACCGTTCCATTGGACAGGTGGACATTAGCCTCGGTCATCTTTATCCTTCGGAAGGAGAGTAAAAGTAAAACTTAGAGATTGTGTGTTTTTTGTTGTTTTTTTGATTGTATACCCCAGGAAATTGGCTGGGACGTGAGGGTTACTTACATAATAAATTAGTCATCATCATCAATCATTGTATTTATGTCCAGTGAATGACGTTTATAACAATCAATGTAATGCGATTCCGGGAGAGGATTAAAGAGCAGCCTTCACTGCATCCTTGAAAACAGCTAGTCCTTCTCTAATGACATCGTCTTCGATGTTCAAGGCAGGAACAAATCTGACAGTGTTACCACCAGCAGTAATCACCAACAAGCCACGTTCTCTGGCAGCGTTGACGATCTTGGAAGGGTCCTTAGCAAATTCAATTCCTAGAAGAAGACCCTCACCTCTGACCTCGACAATGTCATTTGGCAGCTCCTCCTTCAAAGCGTTGAGTTCAGACTTGAACAATTCAGATTTAGCCTCAACATTCTTCAAAAAGTCCTTATTGGCGACTTGGCTCAAGACATAGGCACCGATACGGGCTCCTAATGGGTTACCACCGTATGTGGTACCATGATCACCAACGTTCAAGGCCTTCTCGACCTCTTCGGTGATCATGGTGGCACTGATTGGGTAACCGTTCCCCAATGCCTTGGCCATGGTCAAGATATCAGGATGGGCCTCTGCTGGCAAGTTACCATGGGCCCATAATCTGCCAGATCTACCTAAACCACATTGGATTTCATCAAAAATCAAAAGCGCATTGTGCTTCTTGGTCAGCTTCTTCAGTTCAACAAGGAACTCGGTTGGGATCGGTCTGACACCACCCTCGCCTTGAATTGGCTCTATTATCACACCAGCGGTGTTTTCGTTGATCAGCTCAGAAACCGACTCAATAGTTGGCTTAGCCACGCGGACTCCTGGAATCAATGGGGCAAATGGGGCCTGGTACTTAGGGTTTGGAGTAACTGAGAGGGCACCAAAAGTACGGCCATGGAAGGAAGACTCAAAAGTGATAAACTCTGTCTTTGTCTCGCTCAGACCCTTCCCGTGCTTTCTAGCAAACTTCAAAGCAGCCTCGTTGGCTTCAGTGCCTGAGTTGGCCAAAAACACGCGGGCAGCATCATGCATTCCGCCAGATTTCTTGGTGACCTCAACCAATTGCTTGGACAGCTCACCAGTCCACAGGTTATGGTATAGATTTGAGCTGTGGATCAACGTAAGGGCTTGGTCGTACATAATTCTCGCAACTTCAGGGTGGGAGTGACCGAGACAGGTGACGGCGATACCAGCAGTGAAATCAATGTACTTTCTGCCCTCAATGTCCCATATATAGGCACCTTGGCCCTTTTCGAAAACAATGGATGGTCTGGAGTAAGTGGTTACAGTGTACTTGGAGTTTTCTGTGATGAACTTGAGGGATTGCGAGTCCTGGGAAGGATCTGGGTTAGGCTTTGATGATAAGAAAGTTAGTCAGAGTCCACTCCATTATACACACTGGTTGTACATACAACTTTGTTGAGCAGAACTTTAGATGTGGCCATGGTTCTCTTCAAGGAGATGCTCTTCAGAGCTGTCACAGCTGAAGCACGGAGCATTTTGAAGTTGTAAGCTGATTAACTTCCTTTCTTTCAACAATGGAAGAACTTTTAAAGATCAGTCATAACTAAAAATCTTTCTGGATTTATTTGAGTGTGGTCCCAACCAATTCGTTTTTGGATTTTTTTTTTTTTCCAAAGAAACAAAACACACCAATACGACGGACGACGCTGCATCCATCTTTTGAGCCACCTCCACCTGCCAGAAATGAGACCATCGCTCTTCCTTTTGAACGCCAGCAAGCCGGTTTTCGAGAAGGCCACATCAGATATTGACTACTTTTCCAAACTTCCTTCGAAGCTACAGGCGTTCTTTACCCGTTACCCACCAACGCAATTCAAACAATATGCCATCAAGCCAACGTCCACCGATGCGGAAGACGCTAACCCATTTCTACCAAACGTGCATCCTGTTACCAAGCGCACACATGATCCAAAGTACTCTTTGAGAAGACAATCAGACCTCTGGAAGATGGCCTTCAGATTTGGTGTCCAGGATCAACTTCCAGCTTTGCAAAACAACAAGACTTTCTACGGGGAGAAGTATGAAGCCAATGAGTTCATGAAGCGTACGTTGAGACCAAAGGGAAGACGTTACGAGAAGAACAAGGATGAGAGAAAGCAAAAGATTTTGGACGCTGTGAGCAAGGCTGATGAAACCATCCTAGCTGTGAAGGGGAACAAATACAAGCGTTTGATGGAGAAGAGAGAAAAGAAGGGGAAAAACTGGATATAGTTGTATAGAATCATCAACCTCTTGTACATAATGAAGACGATTTAACAACTCTGCGTGCACGCGTCGTAGTTTGTTTGTATGCTGAAGTAATGAATGAATGAAAATGGAATGAAAAGGGAGAGCAAAAAATTTAGGAACTCCCCATAGGGGGCTCGAACCCCTGACATTTCGGTTAACTTTCGCTAATTGAAATTTCTTTCCCCTAGTTATGACTGTAAAAGCCGAACGCTCTACCAACTGAGCTAACAGGGACGAGTTCCGAACATCTTTTTACACAACTTTGCTACTTTTTGACAACAGAATGAGACGACGAATCCGGCATTACCGTCGGTTCTTCCTTAAAGCTTTATCTGGGCATTATGGATACAGAAGGCAACTACTTTTATTTATTTGCTGTAAACAGCAGACAATAGTAGACAATACTGGACGAGTTAATTATCCGGTGGGGCTACCCAACACTACGTTTAGATGCTTTGATGCCTATTTTTGAATTAGTAATCTTCCGAAACTGGTGTGACTGATACGGACATTAACATGTCGGAAATCCTTCTGTGGTCTTAGCGAGGTATCTTGCGGTAAAAGGTTTCCGGCCGTTCATTTTTGTCTGCTGTTAGCTGTATGTATGTAAAAAAATTACCAGATTGGAAACTCCGACGCGCGTGCGTTAACGTGATCACAAGAAAGATAGCACTGGTGGGCCGAAGAGCGTATAGATGAGAGGGATACAGAAAGAGAGGGTGGTATGTGTGGTACAACAGATTCTCACAATCACAATCAGTGAGTGAGCTTTACTTCCTAGAGAAAATCCAGCAAGCTAATGTAGCAATATATTGAGCGAAGTACCGTTTTAGTTTGCTGGGCAAACGTCAATAACGGCCACGGGCCGCTTGGAGTATAAAGGCCACGGCAGATGCCACTCAAATTTAGTTGGACCCACCGGTGGTTCAAAAGACGAGTTATTAAATTCAAAGATGTCGTCCACCACCACTGTCAATTATCCAACTGAGTTCAAAGGTTTCGCCATCAGCGATCCATCTCAATGGAGCAACCCCAAGCTGACCTCCTACGAGCCGAAGAAGATGGCACCAACTGATGTGGACGTGGAGGTTGAGTGTTGCGGTGTCTGTGCTTCGGAACTGTTCACTTTGAAGAATGAATGGTCCCATGAGCCAATGAAGTGTCTGTCTTCCACTTATGGCCCAAAGACCCAATGTGTCGGCCACGAAATTGTTGGTAAAGTGGTCAAGGTGGGTGAAGGTTGCAAGACTGGTATCAAGATTGGCGACCGTGTTGGTGTTGGTGCCCAGGCTTCGTGCTGTGGTGAATGCTCCAGATGTAAGTCTGGCAACCAACAGTACTGTCCAAAGCTCGTTGGCACCTACGCCTCTGCCTATCCGGATGGCTACGTCTCACAAGGTGGTTATGCGTCTCATGTACGTACCAATGAGTTGTTGGCGTTCCCGATTCCAGATGGTCTCGAATCGCACTTGATTGCACCATTGCAATGTGGTGGATTGACCGTATATTCCCCAATCAAGAGAGGCATTGAGGATGTTTTGGCCAAGGGTGAAACCCCAAGGGTTGGAGTGATTGGTATCGGTGGTTTGGGTCACATGGCCATAATGATCGCCAAGGCTCTTGGTGCAGAGGTGACTGCCTTTTCCAGGGGCGTGTCCAAGAAGGAGGATGCCATCAAGATGGGTGCTGATAATTTTGTCGCGTTCTCAAAGAGTCCAAAGTTTCACGAGGAGTACTTTGACCACTTCGACTTGATGCTGAACTGCGCCTCTTCAACCAGCTCATTGGACTTGAACCTACTACTCAGAGTGCTGAAGGTTAACAGAAAGTTCATCTCTGTTGGTTTGCCACATGTTGACGAGAAATTTGACGTTAATCCATTCACCTTCTTCAGCAACGGTTGCTCTATAGGCTCCTCTTGCTTGGGTTCACGCGAGGAGGCAATTGAGATGATGCAGCTGGCCCTTGACCATAATTTTGCTCCATGGGTGGAAACCTTGGACATTTGTGAGGAGAATGTCAGCCAGGCATTGACCAGGTTAAACCAAGGTGACGTCAAGTACAGATTCACCTTGACTGGATTTCACAAGTTCTTTGGCACTGGCAACTAAAACCAAAAAGAAGAGAAAAGATATATAGACCGAGCTGAGAAGTCTCGGGAATGAATGAAAACACAACACAGAGCCTGGACTTGACTTGTGAACTAAATTCAAATCAAATCAAAACAAACACACAAAAAACTAAATATAGCTTGTAGTGGCCGAACCGAAGATCTGATCTCACCGTCCGCACGTCTCGTTTCTTTTTTTCTTTTTTTGTTTCCGTTTTCGTGTTTGGTTTTTTCTGTTTCTCAAACAGAAAAAAATTGCTGCTGTTTCAGTTTTTTTTGTATTCACAACAAAACAGATCAGAGCCGCCGCCGCCGCCTGTTTGTTGTTTGTTGACTGGATCCATCAAGCACACACTTTCCTTTGCTTTACCTTTTCAGAAGTGCACGTCGTATTCAAGAGGACGTTATTTCCGATATACACGTATATACAGAATGCGATTCCTGGCGATTTTATACTGTCTGGCCCTCGTATGGGCGCAGCAGCAACCACCACCACCTCCTCCAGGACAAACAGTTATCACAACCACTAATGATGTGGGTATCCGTGTGACGTTGACACAGCCAATCACAGCGGCGGCAGCAGCAACAGCTGTTACTTCCACATCAAGTACACCCACATCAAGCACATTCTCAAGTGTATCTACAACAGCTACTTCGTCTGGTAGTAGGGCCACCACTGGCGTCAGCACAGCATCAAGTATCAATTCAGTTGTTTCATCAGCCTCTTCAGGTAGTAGTGGACTAGCGCGTTCGAGCAATGGACTATCGAGCAGCACGTCCACTACCATGCCAACTACAACAGCCTTGACTGTCAATACTGCTGCCACAGCCAGCGTTCCAAACCCTGTCTACACCTACTCTGATGCAACAACAACATACCTCACTTCATCTGCATGGACCTCTATTTGGGTCACCATCTCTAATTCTAACGGTGTAGCCACCGTGCAGACAACATACTCACAGAGATTTAAACAGATTTATGACGACAGTGCCTCAAGTTACGCAGCGGGTACTATTGGTCTTGGTACGTATACTGGCACAGTTGGTGTTGTCAAGACTAATGAGTTCGTGACTGTGACTGCGAATGGGGGTCTGGTGGGCAAAGGTGTGAGTGCTGCAGCACTGGTTTTGGGTGCTCTCTTCTTGCTGTAAGAGCGCAAAGCGTGTAGACTGTAAACGCAGCAACAAGGATGTTTGAATAGTTTCAGGAAGGAGCTGTCACACACATACACTTTATCATAGAATATATTTCAGAAGCTGTGTTCTCCTCGGTGTATGTATATATATATATATTACAAAGTTCATGGGTTTTTATATGGGGCGTTTATTAGTTTAAAATACAAGACTGGCCTTTCTTTTTGTTATCGTTGTGTTATAAAAATAATTACAGACTACAATGGCCAGTAATATCACCTGTATATCTCTCTGACTGACAAACCATCACATTCCTCCTACCAATCGATCAACCTGAACCCTTGGTGTTCAAAATCAAGGCAATAATCATTCCATATAGCCCCAAGACTTCAGCGAAAATCAAAATCAACACAATGCCCACAAACAAACGTGGCTGGTGCATGTACTTCCTCACACCCTCGTCGCCAACAATCCCAATGGCGTAGCCACTAGCCAAACAGGCAAAACCCACACTCAGCCCGCATGCCAAGTGCATGAACCCATTGAACAAAGTGTACTCGTCATCAGGACCCAGTCCACCTGCAATCAATACCGCGACAACCAAACCATAGACAGACAAGATACCCGACATCACGACTGGGATTAGAGACTTCATGATCAATTCTGGCTTGAAGGTACCGATACCAGAGATACCGATACCGGATTTAGCAGTGCCAATCGCCGCACCAGCACAGGAGAGAGTCATAGCAGCTGCACAGCTGGAGACATATATATGTTAGTACAAGTCTCGAGGAGGAGAGGGTGGGTACAGCGCGCAATATATGTTGGAAGCAAAAGGTGATAGAGATTACTTACCCTGCGAAACCAAAGAAAGGTGCAAAATGAGGTGCCAGCTCTGTCCTGGAAATAGTACAGTGTTAGTAACTTGAATATGGAGTTAGGCACAACACAGGCCGATCCACTCACATTTTTTTTGGCTTGAATAAGTGTATTGAAAAGCTTGTTGTTTACTAAAAGGCAGCAGTGCTGTTTGTTTGTTGACTGCTTCTTTTTTTTTTATTGTTTTTATTCTGAGAAAGAGAAAGCCGGGTAAGTGGTAATTCGTGTATACAAAGATAGATAACAGAGGCACTTCAACTAGAACAGATTCAGTCTTTCTATTGATCTCTCTGCTGTCGCAGTGTCTCTATTCCATTTCACGACAAGTCAATACAAAATAAACTAATTCAAAAACTAATACTATTCCTGTTGGATTATCTCTAGTTCTGACCTGGAAAAACTAGTTGCCAGCTTCTCTACGGCTCTGGCTCTGGCTCTGGCTCTGAGCTTGTCACCCACCAGATTGGATTGATAAGTATACACAAAAGACGAGTTATCTCCTCCACCATACACACAGCCTCAGTTTACGCGGTGTGTATACGCGATGCCCATTCTGTTGTTTGTGTTTGTACTAAAAGAAAAACAAGATGGAAGAAAAGAAAACTTCACTATTGAACCAACCACTCCGCCAAACACCACAATTAGCCGCTGGTTCCAAACCGATCTGAAATGTCCTCGTTTGAGAACAAGTTCTTTGGGTCCTCGCAGGACAGCCCCAATCCACCCATCAGCAACTCGTTTGGCAATAGGCATTCCAACACTTTGGCGCGGCTTGCCTTCAACATCTATGGCTCTGGCTCTGGCTCTGGCGGCGCTAACAACAACAACAACAACACCTCTGGGTCATTGAACTCCAGCAATGCTTCAGGTAGGGGAACTCCGCCTTCATACTCTCGCCAGCACTCAATGACTCCGCCATCTCCGTCACCGACATACTCTGTACACCCACCGGTGCCGCCACCGCCCCCAGATGCCACAAACCAGAGGCGGTACAAGGCTTCTTTTGAATTAACGAGCTTCAGTCTCTTGCATAATGACACACAGGAACTCGCAGCAATTGCAGGAAAAAACTCACTACAGGTGCTGGACATAGGTAGAGGGAAAGTCATGAACGATCTGTTACCACACCAGTACGCTGTGAAGAACAAGAAAATGATTGGGTCAATCCTTGATGTCAGCACGGGATATGGTTCAAACACTAAATACGTTGCCACATCAACGACAACAGGCTCAATACTGATATTCAACACTCAGGCTGGAAATAATAGAGGTAACAGGTTGGCATACAAGCTGTCTGATCATTCGAGAGCTGTTAATTCAGTTCACTTCTCACCCTTGGATCACAACTTGTTGCTGTCTGGATCCCAGGATGGGCAGATGAAACTGTGGGATTTGAGATCGAATTCGACCAAGCCAACGATAACAATGCACGGTAATTCCGATGCCGTGAGGTGTCTCAAGTTCTCACCTTTTAACAACAAGAAGTTTGTTTCAATTTTTGACTCTGGTGTGATCCAGAAGTGGGATATAAGGCAATTTGCTCAGTTTGAAAAAAAATTCAACGCCCACACTGGTCCTGGTTTGACACTGGACTGGAACACTGAGCTGGATTACATCGTGAGTGGAGGAAGAGATAAACAATTGCAGGTGTGGAATATGGGATCGAGTGATACGCGGCAGATCCCTGACCATGTAATCTACACTGCGTCTCCCATCTCAAAAGTCAACTTCAGACCAAACTCAAGCCTCACGAGCATTGGAAATGCTGAAATTGCCACAAGTTTCTTGAACAATGACATCGGGCAGTCACAAATTTATTCGCTCAAGCGGAAGTACATCCCATTGTTCACAGTTGAAAACCACTCCTCACAAATCACAGGGCTCAGTTTCCAGAATGAATCAACACTGCTAACCTGCTCTAAGGACAAATTATTTGTTATGGATGATTTGTCAAATTACAGACCCACAGTGGAGAATCTTTCAGTGGCATCAATTACTTGGTCCCCAGAAAACTCATTGCTTTACGTCAATCAAGCCCAACAGAATCATACACTTATTGAAGAGTTTGAACAGCAGGTATCATCATCATATCCTTCACAGTACCCTGCACATCAACAACAGAATAGTTTCACTTCAAATGCATCCACATCTCCAAATAACGTTTCCTTTATGTCCAATCCTGCATCTTCCACTTCTCTGAATTTCCCTGCTTCAGCAATGATGACACCAGCATTATCTATGTCATCTACCCACGATCAAATGATACCAGTTCCTCTAGCGAGTCCAAGACCTGGTCTCTCGAGAACACCCACTGCATTCCAGAGACCGTCATTGCACCGCAATCACTCTCATGGAAGTGGGCCATCAAACTCTTCAAGGCATCAGTCACAACATTACCTGTCCAGCGTGCATCAAGTTTACCAAAAGATTCCTGATTCAAATTCTGTAATCAACCCCTTTGCAGTCCCAGTGGACTTGCCCATCAATAAGCCAAATGATATCTTGGAATACTTGGCCAGCAACTACATTTTTGACCCTTCTGACAAGCCCATAATCGAGATTTGCGATCACAACTCAGCTGTGGCGCAATCAGTTGGTAACTACAGAGATTCACAGACATGGAAGGTCATCAAGGAATCACTGAGATGGGAGGCATCACTGGATGAAGCTTTGAATTACACACATACACAAAGTGAAGCTTATGTTCCCTCGATGCATGATGATGACAATGATAGTTTCAGGTCTGGAGACACCAATGTTCAGGGTCACTACAGTACATCTAATTCGACAAATTATGGGAAGTCGCCATCACTGAGTGACTTGAGTGAGTTTAACAACTCATCTGTAAATTCCACTGATCGCTTTCAGTCATTTCCTTCTTCATTCAAGATTTCCAGTCTGAAGCAATCTATCTTGAAGAACTCCACCGCTGATTCGAACCAACACGACATCATTGAGGAGGAGGAAGATACAGTGCAAGCTGTCAACAGCACTATAACCAAAGATGACGTTTTGAAATGGGATGTTGAACCAGTCAAGGAATCTACTCCACAGTTACCAGTTAATGAGAAGATGGCAGACAATGACAACGAAAGCTCAAGCGTAGTGGAGTTTTCAGACCCTAAATCCATCCCTATAACCAATGCGATGAAGATCAGAAGGGCTTCAAGTCTTGGTGCCAGATCTATTTCCCCTTCATTGTCCCTCGACTCTGGCAATTCTGCCAATTCGCAATCCTTGTTCAGACCAATCATCCACAGAAACTTGCAATTGTCACCCATGGCATCTGTCTCATCGACCCCATCAGCGACTGTATCTCACATACCTCAAAGAATCGTGAGTGAATCACAGAATGATGATGATGATGGTCATCATCATAATCACCACCATCACCACCATCATCACCACCACCATCATCATCATCAACAGCAACAACTAAATCCACAAAAGTCTGTGATTTCTGAACTAACAAAACAACTCACTAATACTTTGGACTTGGATGACGATGCTCGTGCTTCTTCTTCTCCGCTTGATAGGAAGATACCTCCCTATGCGCCAAATAGGATGATCGTGAAGGCGATTGAGTTCAGTTTGAATCAAGGAGATTTAATGATGTCTTGTACATTGCTACTATTATTCAATGGCAAGTACAAGATTTACAACAACGATAGGTTCAAAGAAGTTATATTCGGTTACTTGACATACTTGCAACGGTTGAGATTTTTCATTCACTTCACCAAAATTTGTATCTTTTTGAATGAGAATGAGGACTTTAAGAGTCTGGATATTGATCTAACCACAGTCTCCAAGACATCATCGTCTATGAGACACTTTTGCTCCAACTGTGGCAAGCTTGTTACTAATGAAGCGGCCAAGGCTAAGGCAATGTCCCAGAAGAGTCCACACTTATCCACACATGTTGCTATCGGGACTTGGTTCTGTGAATCATGCAATGCAAGGAACAAGTGCATTTACTGTAACGAGCTCCTGAACAAGTTGAGTTTGATTAATCTGAAATGTGGACACAATGGACATTTTGGTTGTTTGAAGCATTGGTTTGTCGAGTTGGAGATGGAGGAGTGTCCTGGTGGTTGCATCAGTTAGAAAGGAGCTGTACAGCCCAGGGATCTGCTCACATCTGGATATAATTTATATCTCCCTTGGGTCAATAGATCTGGAGAAATCCCACACAATGTCCCAGTAACCATCAGCAGCGACAGTATCATTGTGTCTTGCGCCTTGAAACACCACAATTCTCTTATCAGTAGTGGGACACAAGTCATGAAGCTCACCCATGTGCGATGGTGGGACAATTTCATCGTCAGAACCACTTAAAAAGAGCCACTTGACGCCACCGTGCGGGTCCACTTTCAAGATATCCGTTTCTGAAGACCACACCTGGTGACACATGCCGGTGACGTACTTCAACAGGGGGAAAACGTGAGGAATGCACTTTCGCACGCTCAAAAAGGTGTTTTCAAGAACCACTCCTTTGACAATCTCATAGTTCTGGGAGGCAATATAGATACCGACAGCTCCACCAAGGGAGCGTCCATAAAGTATCACGCTCGTCTTTGAGAGTATCTCGTGCGCGTTGACAAAGGCCATTACCGTGTCAGCGTCTTTCTTGAGTCCACTCTCTTCAGCCTCACCACTGGACAATCCATAGCCTCTATAGGAGTAAATCACCACGTTGTAACCAAAGGACTTGTACATCAGTTGCACGATTGGCAACGAATGGCCAATGTTACCAGCGTTTGGGCAGAGCACAATAAAGGTCTTCGTCGCTCCCTCTTTGAGACACACAAACGTGTGCAGCTTATGACCGTCAGCCGTTTCTAAGAAAAGCTCCTCGTATGGGATGCCAAAGCTTGAAGGTCTGCTCACATTAGTTCTGGAGTCACCAATGTAAGAAGGGTAGATCAACGACGATTGGAATCTATAGAGCGCACCTAGCCCTACCACAGAGATCACTCCGATAGATGCCACAAACATTTGTGTGTATGATGTCATTTAAAAGAGGCTGCCGATGTTGTTCTTGCTGTTGTTGTTCTTGTCGTTGTTCTTGTTGTGGCTTCTCCCTTCTCTGGTTGGTCTCCTCTATACGTTAGTCAAGAATATGGGCGTTACCCGGAAAGTGAGGTGAACACGCCACACGCCCAAAAAGCCGAACGAAAACAAAGCAGAGCAGAGCAAAGCAGAGCAAAACAAGGCAAATAGACAGATGGACGAAGGCTGAAATTGTGTTCACACAGGTGATGAGGTCTGTAATCTGTCGGAGAAGTATCCGATTCTCTATTTACCATCCGTTGAACCAGTGAAACTATACATACATATATATTTATATTTATATACACATACGTAAAAACACCGGGGATATAAGGAAGTACATATCTCATTAAGATACGATGGATGGACCGAATTGATTCATAGCTACCAGTTCTCATCTGCGAATCGAATCTCTTTATATATAAGTCCATTATGTCATCAATTACAAATGTTATCACCCATACACCACACCGCACTGGAAAAAAAAATTTTCCACAAAAAAAACCAAAAACCAAAAAAAAAAAAGATGCACAAACCAAAACCAAAAAACACAACAACAACAACAACAACAACAACAACAACAACAACGACAACAACAAACTTCCCGTTTCATCAAACAAACACATACCCATCGATCGTCCCTTTTAGCATTGATTAACACTATATCTATATCAACAACCTCAACTCACTGAAAATGTCTGAAGAACTAGCTGCTGCCACCAAAGATTTATCAATTGAACCACAAACCATACTCTCAACAGGCACTGAGAACGCGGAGTCTGTGGAATTGAAGCACCCATTGAACACAAGTTGGACCCTATGGTACACCAAGCCACCATCTGGTGAAAGCAACGAATCCTGGGCTGACTTGTTGAAGCCAGTCATTACATTCAGCACAGTGGAGGAGTTTTGGGGTATTTTCAACTCGATTCCATCTGCACAAGACTTGCCATTGAAGGGTGATTACCACCTATTCAGAGAGGGAATCAAGCCAGAATGGGAAGATGCTGCCAATACTAATGGTGGTAAGTGGAGTTACCAGTTCAAGAATAAGAACAACACTGATATCAATGACATTTGGTTGAGAGGTATGCTCGCCTTGATTGGTGAGACCATCCAGGACGATGAGGACGAGGTCAACGGTATCGTCATCAACAACCGAAACTTTGCCTACAGAGTCCTGTTGTGGACCAAGACCACTGAGAAGAAGAAGTTGTTTGACATTGGTGAGAAGTTCAAGAAAGTTTTGAAGTTGAAGGAGGAGGATTCCATCGAGTTCTTTAGTCATAAGGACGCCGAGGTCAGAGGTGCTAAGCCAATCTTGGTTATCTAAGGAGGGGCTGCTGCCTTGGCCTTCTGTTATTAGTGCTTGTTATTGTTGTTGAAATATAATGATGACTTGAGATATATGCTGTAAACAAATATGAAGAGGGAGGGGGTACGCCTTTATCTGGTGAAGATTTTGAACGAGGATGACCATCCACCAGCTGAATCAATTTCACCAGTGTACCAAAATCCACAAAGAACCACGAGGTATATCAAAATCAACATACTTCCCTTGAAATAGTTACTCTTACCCTCAGCGTAGATGTACGTGAAGAGGCCCACAGAGACAACACAGGCCACTAGATCCCAATTGGGGAAAATCAAGGTGAACATGCTGTCCCTAACCTGAGTTCCAAAACCCATATCAGCAGTAAACAAAGAGTACAGCACCAACGAAGGGATCTGAATCAAACACACCTGTAGAGCATACGCCGACCCGATCTCCATCGATAGCGCAACGTTACCATGTGTGGCAAAGGAGATGGCATTCAAAAATTCAGTTGTGTTTGGAACAAGAGCAAAGATAGTAATACCCAAAAACTTTGGATTGATTGGGAAGTTCTTCAGCACAGAGTCAACACAGTCAACCAAGATCTCTGCAATGACGGCGTACAGGAGTGTGGCTGACAACAAGACAATAGTGGATTTCTGTTTTGACCAGTTCGGAGCATCATGGCCTTGTGGTTCAATCACTTGTGTTGAGGACGACTCTTGTAGTCCTCCAGCCCCGTGGTGGTGTTCTGGCTTCTTGGCAACGACTGGTTCTGTGATTGGAGTTTGCCAAATCAAGGCAGCATGGGTTCTTAAAGTGAACCAAAGACCGATCGTGTAAGCCAAAAACAACAAGATGGCACAGACAACAGAGAATGGTTTCAGTACTTCATTAAAGAGCTTATCAATGGCTAGTGGTGGATGGAAGAAATGGCAATCCTGGCAAGATGGTGGTGATGGTGGTGCTATCTTCCCAATTCCAATGATTGGAGCTTCGGCAGCGCCTTGGAAAGTGATCCCTGGCCCGCAAGGGACACACTTCACCTCATATGTACCGTAGATCTCGTGGAGGACAGTCGGCGCGAACATGACACACATGGAGAACAACAACATTGTCGAACTAACACCAGCACTTGCTGGATTGTATCTCTGCGTTTTTCTGATGAATGCACCAGCACACATTGATAGACCTGGAAGGAGCAACACACCACCTAAAATGGAACCAATCATGGAACCTTGAACCAACAGACCCTTGTTCTGGTCCAGCGCAACGCAATATAGAAAAATCTCCACAATCGTGGAAAAAAAGGCATTGATCACTGCACCTACACCCATTGATGACTGAGCTGAGATGGAGGCGACTGCTTGACCGATAAAATATGCCAGTGGGATGATTGACAATAAGCACAATGCAAAGATCAACGAATCATTGGTAATCAAGGTCTCATCTCCAAACCAGCTCTTCAGGAAGTAAGAGTCTGCAATCGTAAAGACGACAATGAAGAGCATATTGATCAAAATCACATTGGTACCATCCACAGTGTATTTCCAGTAATGCCATCCTGATGAGCGGTAAGTGCAGACAAGAATTGAATCTTTTTTCAGTCTATTGTGTGCCATAACATATCTGTCACTCTGGAAAAACATGGCCAACGGATGACGTCTCAGATGATTGGTGAGAACATTAATGACTTTGGCCATTGGAATGGTGACGATGAGGAGCCAACAGAAGAGCCAGATGATGAGCAAAATAGGTTGGAGTAGGATGTAATAGTAAAGGTAGAAAAGAATTCTTCCAAGGGACCAGTCACCACGACCAAAGAAACGTTGTTTCTTATCGTCAGCATCAAGCTGTGCTTCCTCGTCCTCCTCAATAGGTTGCGAAGCTGAACGATCATCACCGCCACCACTACTACTCGGTTGATCTGCATCTGTAACCTGTGTGTGCGATGCGGAAAAAAAGAGCTTTGTTTGTTGCTCCACCCTCCAGCGTTGATATTCATGAATGGTTGTACCCTCATTTTGGTCTTCATTCAAATAGTTCTTGTCCTTTTGTAGGTACACAATCTTACCAAATGGCCAGAGAAGGTAAATTCCAAGGTTGAAAAACACTTTGGAGTATTGCAAATCACCACCGCTAACGCCTTCAGTGAGCATCAGCAATACGGATCCAAGGAAGCAGAGAATGAAGAGGAATACACCAAATGTAAAACTCCAAATCAGATTCGTCACATGGACACTCCACTTAATTTCCTTACGGTGCTTTTTGCACAAGGGGTCTGCAGGATCCAGCTCCTCTGCAGAGTCACCTGTCTCAATCTCATGAATATCATGGTCAGCTTCACGCTCCACTGATCTCACCTTCTTATACAATGCAGGCTTCCAGATTCTGATACCGAAAGGATGTGTCTTGTTAATGGCGTTCTGGCGCTCTCTCAAAGTGAATGATTCCATTGACGAAACGGACTCGTCGTCACCTTCATCGTTGTCGTTGTCATCATCGTCGTGGTCCTGGTTGTACCCTTCATCAGAATCGAGTCCTCCTTCCTCCACAACTGCACCAATCGCATCCGGGTTGCTGCTACCACCATCATTGGAGTCAACATTCTCTATATAGCGAGAACTGTTAGCCGCCACAGGGTTTAACTGTGGCAGCTTCTGTGGTGCGCGCTCTTCCAATTGTTGGTAAAGACCATGGTGTTGATGCTGGTGCAGGTGCAGAGCGCTGCCGCTGGTGTTGCTGTTGCTGTTGCCGCCAGGTGCTGCGGCTGCCTTCAGAGTGTCAATGGACGAGGCCAAATTCGACAAAGCACGCTGCTGACGAGAGCCCTTGATACTGGTTGCAGGTGACAATGTCTGGCCTTGTGGTGAGTCACGAGCACTGTGGGTACCTCTCTTGAGACGGTACCGCAGGGCGTCGTTGTAGCCCTCCAAGTACTCCCTCTCCATGTCCTCCTCCAGTTCGTCAAGATCATCATCGACGGAGTAGATATAGTTAGTAGGCTTTATGGATACAACGCTTTGGTTGCGCGGTAGTGAAGGTCGTTTCTTCTTCTTATCAACTGGCATTGATTGATTGATTGATTGGTTTTAAATTCTTGTTTTGTGTAAAAGTCTTTGTTTTGTTTTTTTTTTTTTTTTATAATAGAAAAAGAGAGCACGTTTGGGAGGCAGGAAAACGTGTGTGGGCCGTACCAGGCAAATAACGAACTACACTGAGGTCACTGTCATTGTGTGTCTCTCTCTGTGTGAACTCTTGTTGTTCTTGTTTTTAAACAGAAGTATCCATCGCATCAGTGTCAGCACCAATGTTGACATTTCCCGCGTCGTCGATGTATTGGTTGGAAAACTCTTCGAGGAAACTCACAGATCTCTTTGCGTCTAGGAACAACAGATAGGATCTGTTGATGTCTTCCAAATCCACTGTATCGCTTCTTCTCTTTAAAGCCAGTTGATTTGAAACCGAAATCAGGTTCGAAGCATATCTCAAGGAAGTCTCCTGGCCGATCTTGGTCAGTAGATTCAAGGCGTCAATCGAGAGCGTAACCTCTTCCTCTTGTGCTCTAATGGATAGAATCTGCTTGATCTCGTCCTCGCCGTACGGATTAGTTTGGATAATGATCGATCTATCCAACAGATCCAGTGGTAGGCCATGTGGTGATTTGTAGTTGGTGCCTCTTGTCTTGGAGACCCCTCGGTTTGTGGCCATGATGACGATTGGGGAAAACTCGTCTTCAAGAGCACGGTTGATGAATGAGAACGACTCAATGTCTAGCATGTGAACTTCGTCGATGAACAGCACACCAGGAATGATCGTTGCCTTGCCTTCCTCCTTCCATTCTGCAACCTTGACATTAATTTGGTCACGGACTTCGGATCTAATCTCACCAGTGTCACCAGAGAACAAGGCCAGGAAACCTTGAGATCTGGAGTTAATCACATCAATCTCATGTAATGAGACGGTGTGGACAACTTGTTTTCTGGATTGTAGTTCACCTTCAGGACACTGTACAAACTTCGTTTCTGGACCCATGGCGTCATAGTCTCTAGATCTGGCAAAAGATCTCCCCAGTTTCGTAATCTTACCACTCGCCTTGTCAATGGAAATAACGTCACCAGCTAGAACCTTCTCAGAGGTCAAACCTTCAATCATCTTGTTACCCAGCTCATAGATGGTCTCCATATCTGTGGTCTTTATAGTCAGCTTCCCTTGCTTGTGACCACCAGTAATCGATCTGTCAATTTGAATCTCAACAACCTCACCTTCAATAATCTCAGTCTCCTCCTTGATATTGACACCAATGGACTTTCTGAACGCCTGTGTCAGCGCCTCAGTCTTGGACAACTCCAAAGAGAAGATCTCAGAACCGGCAATGGTAGTAAATGGAACACCAGTACCCAACTCCTGGCTCAGCCCCATAGCAATCGCAGTCTTACCAGTGGAAGGAGGTCCCGCAATCAACACAGCACGACCTGCAATTGTCCCATTCTCAACCATCTTCAGAATGACACCAGCAGACTTACGAGCCTTGGCCTGGCCAACCATTCCCTGAGACGACGAAGTGTCCTGGCGCGGGTGGAGGTTCTCGTCTAGACCAAGACCAGAGATGTGCGAGTGTGCAGCAATGAGCGACAATGGCTTGGAATCGTCAGCAGATGGCTGTATTTGGATAGACATCTGATAGAGAGAGAGTACGTGCGCGTGGTTTTTCTGTTGCCACCTTGTATACAAAACAAACAAAACAATTCGGCCCTTTTTGTGATTCTTTTTTTTTTGTTATTAATTCTTTTGATTATGTCATTAACAACGATAGTATAACGTAATCAAGTTTTTTCTGTTTTTTGGTTTGGTTTTGTGTAAGTGAAGATACACAGTTTGGAATGGAATCGAGAGCATTTGCACAGTTAGTTTTTGACAGAAGAAACAATGTTCAGCTGTCTTTCAACTTGTTTCCCCTGTTTTTCGTCACAGCCAAGTCTTACGATCAACTCGACGTCGTTCAGGATTGATCGATTGCTTGGAGAAGGTGGGTTTTCGTACGTCTACCTTGTGCACGACACCAATGCCCAACAGGGCGCCACATATGCCCTCAAGAAGATACGTTGTGGATCAGGCTCTGAGGGAAACGAGCGCATGAAGGTGGCAATGAGAGAGCTGGCGAACTATAAGGAGTTCAAGTCACCATTCATCATCAGTTCGATTGATGACACAGTCGTGCAGGAGGCTGCTGAGGAAGGAGGGAAGGTTGTCTACATCTTGCTGCCGTTCTTTGCCAATGGGACGTTACAGGACACAATTACTAGCAATGCACTGGATGGGAAGCAAATGGAGGAGTCTGAAGCCATTAGGCTCTTTGTTGGAATTTGCAGGGGATTGCAGACGATGCATAGACACGAGATCAAAAGACATGGCGGTGGTGAGTACGAGATTGAGATTGGCGGGCATAATGAAGCAGAGATGTTGCTTGATGGAGAGAGTATAAGTGGATTGATTCACGATGCCATATCATTGGGGGAAGAAGAAGAAGATTTTCATGCTCCCGGTGGTGCCAGCACTGGCAGTGCTGCTGCTGCCACTGAACTTGGGAGCATTGTTGCGTTTGCTCACAGAGACATTAAGCCAGCCAACGTGATGATCTCCAAAGATGGGATTCCTGTACTATGTGACTTGGGAAGTTGTTCAAGAGCCAATATAAATGTGGGATCACGAAAACAGGCCTTGTCATTACAGGAGTTCTTTGCAGAGCACTGTACGCTGCCATACAGGGCTCCTGAACTTCTTGATGTGCAGACTAGCGGCAGCACTGCTACAGCAATCAACGAGAAAGTGGATATATGGTCGCTTGGTTGTACACTGTACGCCCTGCTGTTCAACTGCTCACCCTTTGAGTACGAGGAGATACAAGGTGGCAGTATGAATATGGCCATTGGTACAGGTCAGTTCAGTTTCCCCCGTGGAAAGGCAGACCTGTACTCTGAAGACACCAAAGAACTGATCAAGTGGTGCCTGACAGTGGATGTCAAACAGCGGCCAACTGTCGAGGAAGTACTGGCACGAGCTTTACAGATACAACGGGCACTGGCTTAAAGACACACAAACCAAATCTGTTACTGTGGTGGCACATGCCAGCAAAAATAAATAAAAAAGACGAAGACGAAAAGAGGAAGAAAAAAAAAACAGAACATCTTAGTGCCACGACGCATCAACAACTGTCGGCCATGTCCTTCCAAAACATTTCTGAGTCCCAGATACAAGGATACAATGACTGTCCATCTGTGACGTCTCTTATTGGATCCCGCTCGTCAACGCCAGGCACGAGAACCAAGCGCAACAATAGGCGTTTGGTACATGATTTAAGTGGTGCCACAAGTTCCACCACTAGTCTCCAGTCCATGACAGCGCCACCACGCGTAGGAGGAGGAGGAGGTCCGCCTCTGGTGAACAAAAGTACTGAAAGGTTATCACGAGAACCTTGCTGTCAGAACGATGATGCAAGCACTGAGGAGTCTCTCCTGAATCAGATCAATGCCCTGCTTTCAAAGCAGAGTAAACTTCCTTCTAAGGAACATGAACACTACAAGCTCAAGGTCAAGGCATTTGTCAACAGCGAGGGATTCTCTAATCTCTCAGCGCCTCAGAGGTCCGTAATTTCCAATTCATTAATCTCCTTTGATAAACCACAAAGGGGAAAGCTCATGTCACTCATTATGAACAATGACGGGTTTGGCACATGGTGTCTCCCACTCATTAAACTTCTGGAAAGCACAACAAACAACTGATATACATATGTATATATATATATATATAAGTAAACTCTTCACAATGATATTAAACAAATGGTAAGCACCTCCCTGCCGCCTACATCTTCTTTCTCTTCCCAACATGCGCCTGGAAACCAGTTTTGATAGAACTGACAGATCTTGTAGACCCACATGAGTTACACACCAAGAAAAACAATCTGTTGGAGCTCTCCTTCTTCAGCTGAGTATTGATTGACTTACATGTCTTACATGTAACATACTCCATAATGTAGTGTCTCAACACATTTTCCAATTGCTTAGGCTGGAAACGACCCTTGATGATCAGTCTTTTTTGACCATCAACGGAACCAGAGGTACCCAACTCGGCAAACAGATACTGGATGACATGCTCTGGGGAGCGCTGTAGTTTCTCTGCAATCTCTTGCACATTGGCGAAGGCAGTTCTCTTACTACCTTCTCTCTGACACACTGGAGGTGGAATTCTGAATTTGGAGTTGGATCTCTCACCAGCTAGCTCTGGGTTGTTCTCGTTCAATATGTTGAAAAATCTGGACAGTAAGTCGGCGTATGGTAGACCCAACTGGTTTTGTTGAGCTTCAGAAGGCGTTTCTTCTCTTGATCCACCATCGCCATTGCCGCTGGCACCTGCTCCTGTAGTGGAGACATCATCCAAGACTCCAGCCTTCTCCAGCTCCTTTTCAAAGTCATCCACAGTGGCAGTAGACTTCTTCTTCTTTTTCTTTAGTTTCAATTCACCAAGGGCATCAGCGGCCTCATCGACTATGCTGCTGCTAGCTTCCTCAGTGCCATCCTCAGTCTTGACACTTTTCTTCTTCTTCTTTTTCAAACCAGAAAGAACATCGTCAACTTCCGGAGTACCTTCAACGGAAACAGATTCATCAAAGTCTTTAGCAGACTTCTTCTTCTTCTTTTTCAGGGTTGGGTCAAAACCCAAATCAGCAACTGGCTCAGCAGACATGGTTTTTACCTTATTGCTGTTGTTATTTAACAGATTCTTCCTTCCTCTTTCTGGCGCTGAAAAATTAATTCAACGAAAAAAGAACAAGGCAAAAAAAAAAAAATAACAATTCGCGAAACTTACATAATAAAATTTCCTATTGATTATGTGATGGTTATGTAATCTATATATCATCAAGTTAGCATTGACTATATCTATATCTAGATCTTTAGATAGTGTATACATATATACATATATATGTGTGTATATATACTTATATATAAGTGTACACATCTCAATAATGTATCCTTTTCCTTACGATATCTGCAACTCGCTCGTCTTCTTCTCCAGAAACTCCTCATTACTCTCCAGGTTATCCAGAGTCTCCTTTGTGATTTCGTCAATCTCTTTACCCGGTTTAATCTCAATGTTATCATAGTAGTCCTTATCCTTGTTGCTGTAAGCCACCACATCCTTGTCGTCGTCGCCATCTTTCGCGTCGTCTTCAACGTTGAACTTCTCCAAAAAGTACTGCTCAACCTCCTCACGACCATTCTTCTCTGCTTCAAAGATGGCATCGTGCTGAAAATTGTTTCTCAAGAACACATCTGGGTGGTAGTTTTCGCAAAGATACTTCACAACCTCAACATGGCCATTCAGTGAGGCCCAGTGGAGGGCTGTGTTTCCTTGGTAGTTTTGCGAATTGATCCATTCGGTCGCCTTCTCTGGCGTCAGAAGCTCCAAAAGATATTTTACCGTCTCCAAATGCCCATTTGCTGCAGAGACATGTAGTGCTGTGTTCTTAGTGTCTTCATTGGTGATGTCAAGGAGCTTAACGGCTGGAATCTCCGCAAAGATCCCTTGGAGAGTCTCTAAATCTCCAAAACGAGCATCATCAATAATGATATCGTACTCCTCTTGTGAGAGCTGTTGTTCTGAAGACATCTATGCTGGTATGAGTGTGTGCTCTGCTCTGCCTGTGATGATGGTGATGAGGATGGTATTAAAAAAAAATTTTATATTGGGAAAAGTTCGCGATATTTTGACACCACTTTTACATCTCTGGCTCCTTCTCTCTCTCTCTCTCTCTATGGCGACTTATCAACTTTAAGAGGATTTTGGTGATATGAACATTCCTTCTTGAATCTCAAATGCAGTCAGAACCTATTTTCATTTGAATGTACTCATTGGAGGCTCTGTCTTGTGGACTTAACCATAAAAACAAACAAAGAAAAACAAAAACAAACAATCCATACCAACCAGATCACAGTAGGACCGGTAGACCTTCATGAGGAAACGTGTTCAGTATAGAAAGAACAGAATCCCAAGCAGCTTGTTGACAGTGCATTATAGCTACTAGGGAGGAGGGGAACACAATACTCCGATCATTGTGTTTTTTTAACACGATATGGAGGTGATATCTGTGTATCACACTCGTTTCATGTCAAATTTCTGGAAATCCCAAATATAAGAGAGAGCCTCAGCTTTTCTGACAGCTCACCAAGAGATAGTGTGTGTTTGACAGATTGTCAACTTCGCCCATTCACGATGAGATCTTTGATGGTGTTGCTTACGTTTCCCTTTGCCCATGCTCTCTTTTCGAAGCCGTTATTGGATACCGAATCTGCACACTATACTATCCAGGACATGATTCTCAGGTATCGCAACCTCACTAATCCAGAAGGCGGCCGTGAGATATCGCTATTCAGCAACCCACAAACTGAGTTCTCAACCAATAGCTGTGTCAGGGAGGCGATTGCCCCTATTCTGGAGAAATGTATGACTGAGAGCATCAATGAGCTGAATCCGAAACTGAGATCTAGGACTGCGGCAAGACTTAGTGTCTGTGAGTTTGAAGTCGCTGGAGTATATTATCCTGATGAATGTCACCATGGAAAACTTGATGATTGCGTTGTTGCAATGGAAAGGAAGGGTCAATGGTGGACGAGTTACTCTGGTTACTATCGATCAATTGGCGAATTGTGCCATCAAGAAAGTCTGCATTATGAGAAGGAGAATATCATCAACATGTTCGTGGATGTCACAGAGTACTATTCCAAGATTCTCGAGTTTTTGAAAGAGTACAGTGCGATGACTGAGATGTTTAAAGAGGAGTCCGGAGAATCGTTTGTGAAGATGATGGAGTTTTTGAAAGATATCAGTCGGGGAACAGAGGAGAACAAGAGAGAGTTTGAAGACATTTGGAGTGTTGTTAAAGACCAGCTGCTCAAAGTTGGCGAGATGTCAAGCAACGTTTCGCAGTTGGTTGTGCAACAGACTGGCCAGTTCGAGGACGGGATGTTTTCCCTGTTTAAGAGTGTCAACAATGAGCTGAACGTTGAGCTGGGACTACTCAAAGATCAGTTTGTCAGTGAGATCGAGGAGAGGGATTCGCTAATGAAGGAGATGGTTGACGCTACGAAATTGGGGCTGATGGAACTAAACCTACTTGGGATCGAGAACAGCCAAGTGTCCCTGAGGGTCAAGAGTCATCTACGAGGAAGCGTTGAAAGTATCAACCATTTGAATGACACCCTGACGACAATGGATGACAATACCCAGGAGCTCATTGGCCAAATCAGTTGTGCAAAGGAGGCAATGGTTGATGTATCAGACATGTTGCAAAGCAATCCTGTTCTTAGAGCACTGATTTACCTGACACAGAGCTGCTTTTCCATCGGGACAGCCAAGATTGAATTGATACTACTCTTTATCTCAATGACTTCGCTATGCTTCTTCTTCCTCCTATGCTGTTTCAGTTCACTGCCAATGTTTCGATATCTCGGGCTAGGGCTGGTGTCTGCAATTATGGCCTGCTGTTTTTGCAGCTTTATGTTAATTCTGACATGACACATTCGATGCTTGTGCGGTTTTGCACGGCGGATGGATGGATCCAGAGTAACGAGCACGGAGGCCGCGCACCTGACTCTTGTTTTAATGAATGGATGCGTGTATCCGTTGCGTTGCATTTGGGAGTTAAGCACACGCTGTTAGTAGTTTTTCTTTCTAAAGGACTCCTAAACGACAACCGAAACTTTTTATTTCGTGTCACTCATCCGTTGCGTCATTTTCTTCTTTCGACCGTAGCCCCACTTTTTTTTCCTTTTTCACTTTTTCTTCTTGTTATGGAATGATTATGTCAGCACAATAACCGGGTAACTATTTTTACAAACGGCGGGACCGCAAATTGAACGAAGGAAGAGGGAAAGAAAAAAAAAAAGATTGGTGGGGAGCCTAAACCCAACAAAAAGGCTGCAAGCATTATGCTGGGTGAGTCTGGGTGGTTAATTTTGAAAATGAATGAAGTGTTACATGCTGTGTATGTGGTACTAATCACCGAATATACAAAGCCACCATTACAAAAAAATATTCCGTCTGTCCAGCCGGAAGAGCCAATCGCGGAACCGTTAATAAAATATACTGTGTTGGCTGTGTTTAGATAAGCGCGGGGGATTCGCCGCCACCATCACAACCTTGGCTGCCTGTTGTTGTCTCACGCCGTTGCCCAAGGACCATCGGAGGGGCAACTGTGGGAAGATGACTTTATTTTTCTTTTAGTCCCGGAAAGGAGGGACTCGTTCGCGGCGGCAAAAAAAAAAAAAAAAAATGATTGTTGGTCTGATATTTTGATTAGTCCCACTTTTTATAAAAACAACATTTCGTTCTTTCCCTTTTCTTCCCCTTTCTCCTTCTCTCTTTTCTTCCTACTTTCTCAATTAGCACACAGACACAGACACAATGACTGCTGGTCCACACAAAGTCGTCCACGAGGCTAACCACGCCATCACCTACAATGCTCCAAAGGAGTTTGCCGAGAAACAGGCACCAAGAAAGCCATACCTAAGCGGCCTTGATGAATACAAGCAATTGCACAAGCAGTCCATTGAGGACCCAGAAGCCTTCTTTGGTCCATTGGCCAACGAGCTATTGGACTGGCAAAGACCTTTTGACAAGGTGAAGGCTGGTTCCTTGGAGAACGGTGATGTTTCCTGGTTCTTGAACGGTGAGTTGAACGCCTCTTACAACTGTGTTGATCGTCATGCTCTTGTGAACCCAGCTAAGCCAGCTTTGATCTACGAGGCCGACGATGAGAGCGAGAACAGAATCATCACTTTTGGTGAGTTGCTAAGACAGGTCTCTGAGGTTGCCGGTGTTCTTAAGTCGTGGGGTGTCAAGAAGGGTGACACTGTCGCTGTCTACCTGCCAATGATTCCAGAAGCCGTCATTGCCATGCTTGCCGTTGCCAGATTGGGTGCTGTCCACTCTGTTGTGTTTGCTGGTTTCTCCTCCGGTTCCTTGAAGGACCGTGTCGTTGACGCCCACTCCCAGTACATCATCACCTGTGACGAAGGTAAGAGAGGTGGCAAGATTGTCCACACAAAGAGAATTGTCGATGACGCTTTGAAGCAGACCGATGTTGTTAAGAACGTGTTGGTCTTCAAGAGAACTGGCTCTGAGGGTATCCCAATGACTGAAGGCAGAGATTTCTGGTGGCACGAGGAGACCGCAAAGGCTAGAGGCTACCTACCACCAACTCCAGTCAACTCTGAGGACCCACTCTTCCTATTGTACACCTCTGGTTCCACTGGTTCTCCAAAGGGTGTCGTCCACACCACCGCCGGCTACCTGCTAGGTGCTGCCTTGTCCACCAAGTACGTCTTTGACATTCACCCAGACGATGTCTTGTTCACCGCTGGTGACGTTGGTTGGATTACCGGTCACACTTATGCCCTATACGGTCCATTGGCCCTAGGTACAGCCTCCATTATTTTTGAATCTACCCCAGGCTACCCAGACTATGGCCGTTACTGGAGAATCATCGAGCGTCACAGAGCCACCCACTTTTACGTTGCCCCAACTGCCTTGAGATTGATCAAGCGTGTCGGTGAGGAATTCATTGACAAGTATGACACCTCTTCGTTGAGAACTCTAGGTTCCGTCGGTGAACCGATCGCTCCAGATTTATGGGAGTGGTACAATGAGAAGATTGGCCACAACACTGCTGTCATTTGTGACACTTTCTGGCAAACCGAGTCTGGCTCTCACTTGATTGCCCCGTTAGCCGGTATCACCCCAGCCAAGCCAGGTTCTGCCACTTTGCCATTCTTTGGTATCGATGCTGCCATTATTGACCCAGTCACTGGTGTTGAGATCAAGGAGAATGACGTTGAAGGTGTCCTAGCCATCAAATCCTCATGGCCATCCATGGCCAGATCCGTCTGGAACAACCACCACCGTTACATTGAGACATACTTGAAGCCATACCCAGGCTACTACTTTACTGGTGATGGTGCTGGTAGAGACAATGACGGCTACTACTGGATCAGAGGTCGTGTTGACGATGTCGTGAACGTTTCCGGTCACAGACTTTCCACTTCAGAGATTGAGGCTGCCCTCGTTGAACACAAGGGTGTCTCTGAGTCTGCTGTTGTTGGTATTGCCGATGAGTTGACTGGTCAGGCCGTTATTGCCTTTGTCTCTTTGAAGGAGGGCTACTTGGTTGATGCCAACTCCAGCATTACAGACGAGGCCGAGCACATTACCCCAGAGAAGTTGAGAAGAGAATTGATTCTACAAGTCAGAGGTGAGATTGGTCCTTTTGCTGGTCCAAAGACTGTTATCATCGTTGAGGATCTACCAAAGACCAGATCGGGTAAGATTATGAGAAGAGTGTTGAGAAAGATCACCGCCCAGGAGGCTGACCAATTGGGTGACTTGTCCACATTGGCCAACCCTGAGTGTGTTGATCACGTTATTAAGGAGGTTGACACTCAATTCTTCAAGAAATAATTGGTTTGTATAATTAATGTATATAAAAAAAAGGATACAAACTCTATAGCTTCTAATATGGAAGCTCGCTTCCATCATTGTTGTAGAACTTACCGTTGGACTCTTCAGTCAACTCATTGATGATCTTGACAACACACTCAGCACTAGTCTCTGGACTGATGGTGTTTTGTTCAATGAACTCACGGAACTCTGGCTTGGACTTGACCATCAGTTTGAGAGCGGCGTTTCCCATGTCGGTGGTCACCATTCCAGGGTGCACTGCAATCACAGTAAAACCTTTATCCTTAAGTTCAGAGGCCATACTGACAACCGAATGGTTCAACGCAGCCTTTGAGGCTCCATAAGCCGAGGTGGAGAATGGAATGAAACCATTCATCGAGGCAGCAACGGTGGAGATGAACACCATCTCCTTGGTGTCCTTCTTCAAAAGGTAGGGGTAAACTGCCTGCGCAACAAATACGGCACCTAGAGCATTGATGGTGTAGTGTTCAACCCAGTTGTTCCAGTCTTTGCTTTCAACTATAGGCTTCTGCGATGCATCCTTACCAATAGCAGCGTTCGAAATGAAAGTGTCAATACCTTCTGGAGCCACCTTCTCCAATTGGGCAGACAACTCGCTAATGGACTGCTGGGAGGACACATCCAGTTTGACAATGTGGACATTGTCGTTGGATTTGGCTAGCTGAGCCAGCTCAACTGCCGAGTCAGGGTTTCTGGCACTGCCAATGACAGTGTTGGCTGGATTGGATGAAAGTAGAGCGGTGAGATTGAAACCAATACCACGGTTGGCACCAGTGATGAAGTAAGTTTTGCTGGACATGATTGAATAATTGATTAATGGATATTGTAAACAGCATAGACAGTGTACACTCCAAAGCCTTTTTGGACCCTTACTTATACTTCTGCAAATCGGAAAAACAATTAGTAGACGTTTCGGTATTAATAATCAGGGTTCTCGCAGTTGCGTTATTTCCACCAATGATATCCGTTCACCATACCTGAGCATTTGAAATCAACCAAACGACATACCAATCAGGTAATGGAACGCGATGGGTGTTTGGGGTGTCTGGGGGTACCGGGGATATAGCGGACAGTGGGGTGGTAACTCTCTGCCTCAATTTCACATTTTGTCGGCTCTTGTATCCTTCTTTAGTATGAAATCCCACGTTATTGTCCGTGCACTGTCCAGAAAGAAGTGAAATAACTGTGAATCCTTATTTTCTACTTCACAATAGTCTCATATGGCTGAACCTGACGTCAATAACTGGCTCAAATGGTTCCCCAGTGAACACCCACACTTGCACCTCCAGTTTGAAGAGAGGGTGGGTCAGAATTCGACGTATTTTCCTGATTCAAAATGTAGATAAATATATGGACACATTAATATATGGATACATTGCCCTTCTGGATCTTGCTGAAAATGCAACAGCAGGTATGTTCCTCCGGCTGATCATCTGCAATAGCTGGATCTATTTTATCTATGTGAATACATAAATCCCTACTCTCAGTTTTTGCCACAGAAACCAAAAATCAAAACAAACAAGAACAAACAAAAACAAACAAAAACAAACAAAAACAAACAAAAATCTGAACTGAACTGAACTGAACTGAACTTCAAGACAATGCCGCCACTCCAACTGGCGAGAAAGGATCTCATACACCTTCATAGTCAGATTTCTGCAGCCACAAGGTCCAAACTTGATCTCTACCTCCCGTCGAAGGACCCAAAGGATACGCTCAAATCACTTGTGGCAAGTCACGTCGATGAGTTCATCCTAGAGCTTTTTGCCTCACTTGATGGAAACGTGGAGATTGATGGGCAAGACCCTCATAACATGAGACTCCGAGAGTTGATCGCTGCAGGCGAAGTTCAGGAGACTGAACCATTTGACTTTGCGTTAAGCGAGGAGGTGAGGAAGATGTACGTTGCAGTAGAGGAGCAGACAGTGAAGCTTGCAGAGTTGAGAAAACAAGGACCAGTCACCTTGAAAAAGCATTACGAAAAGGTTTTTGATGATCTGTTGAATCAGGCGTTGAAAGATGAAGATGAAGATGAAGGAGAAGAAGAGGCACCAAGGAGGGAGATTGCCAGATTGGAGGAAGTTAAGGAGACTTATCAGAGTGCAGTGCGGGATGTGGAGCAATTGAAAGGCGAAATACCCAACCAGAGAGGCGACTTGGTCAAGATTGAGCAGATTGCTGAGTTTTTGAAGGAGCAATGATGCCTAAATCCAGCCCAACCCTGGGATAGAACCCGTCCTTAGAAGTTGATACCACATCACACACACGAGCACCTGGACAATACAGACGCGACATTTCATTACAGCTGACCGACTCACGAGATCATGCATAAGAGGGTCGCTGTTCCCTGGTCGTTGACACCCCAGTTGGCACCGTAACTGGAAGAGTATGCGGGAGAGCAAGTTCCAAAATCACATGCCACGCAGCGTGATTTCTATGGATGTATTTACATATATCTTTGGCCTACTTCTGTCCATACCCACATCAACTCCTAACCATAGCTAGATCTCTTAACTCTTCTTTGGTGACGCGCATCGACAGAACGCGTCCACTTTTTTATACCGGGTAACCTCATACGAAAGAACAGAAGAAAAAAATAGAAAAGTTGTTTGTAGCGGGAGTGCAAGCAGCGGCCTAATCATCTCGTCGTAACACAGAGGCAGAGGATCAAAAGATTGCTACCTTTACCGACAAGTATGGCACCAATCCATGCACATCTGCCGCCACAACTACGTTCGATAATCCCGAGACGGTTTCCACCAGCACTGACCACGGGACTTGCAATTTTCCTCACGTTCCTCTATATTCTGAACGTGATCCTTCCAGTCAATGACTCCATCTCGTTGGCCCCAATGGACCTTTTCAACTTCGACCTGAACAGGCTCTCGTTCTACTCCATGGGACACCTCTCCTTCTTCCATCTGCTCTTCAACATCATGTCCCTAGTTACACCCTTGAGCAACTTTGAAAAGAGAAACGGGACAGTGAGAACGGGCATCATACTGAACTTATTGACGGTCACCACGGGGCTAATCTACTCCCTAATTGGCTACTTTCTGTACCCACAGTCAAAAGTTTTGGGTGCCAGTGGCCTTGTATTCTCGTTCCTGGGTTGGTTTGCGTACAATGAGTCCCTCATCACCCCAACATACACCATCACCCCAACCGTCATTATCCCAACGATCTACACCCCAGTGATCCCATTGATTCTGGTGGCTATCCTGGTGCCAGGATCCAGTTTCCTTGGCCATCTGTATGGGCTCGTGATGGGGTACGTTATGGCCCTTGGCTACCTCAACGTGCTTGTACCTAAGTCCAGCATCATTGAATGGATCGAGGTGAAATGCACTCCGGCAATAACTTTGATCCCTAGCTTTGTGAAGTACTACAGAGAGGAGGATTCCAAGTACATACGTGAGGGAGAGTATTCCAGTTTGATTAATGAGGGTGTTGTTAGCATTGGCAGCCAGAGTCTTGTTGAAGACACCGCCGGTTCTGCTGCTCCTGAACAGACTGAGACTTTCCAGGGAAGAGGCCATGTCCTTGGTGTCTGATATAAAATTAAGAATAAAATAACATATATGGTGTTATTCGCCAATAAGCTTCTAAATGCCAATCAGTTTGTAGTTCCACCTTCAATACGTTTGAGATTGTCCAGGACCTTTCTGCTTAAATATAAGATAATGATTCAAATCCGACGGCCTGTCCCGACGGATCCGAATCCCAACCAAAAATGGAAGTGACACCCAGGGCGTGTTTCTTCGTATTATAGGTGCTAAATTCGAATTGTTTTATTAGTATGTGTCTAGAGAAACTTGGAAGCATACAGTGACGGCTTATTCGTTGGACAATAATACTCTTTAAGATCCGGATTTTACTTTAATGATACACCCAGACACCACGAGATATGAAAATGTTGGTTGATCGCTTTTTTTTTTAACACGCCCATTGTGTGTGGTAAGAAGTTTGCGCCGATAAGCTTGCTGGATCAAAGTAATCATGTCCTTCTTTAAAGACCTGTCCAAGAACTTACAATCCAGTTTTGAGGGTGTGACTAAGGAAGCCCAGAAACTTTCCAACGATTTCACTCCAATTGCTAAGAGAACCGCTAGATTAGTCCAGGAGAAGTTTGGTGCTATCGAGGATATCTCTGAGCTGCCAGAGGAGTACATTCTACTAGAGAAGAAGGTTGATGCCCTGAGATCTGTGTACAAGAAGTTGCTGGTGATCACCAAGACTTATGAGATTGAGTCGTACGATTACCCACCCAATATTTCTGAGTCAGTCAACGATCTATCAAAGACCATTACTGAGAAGTTCCAGAGCTTACAGAAGGCAAGTACGACTAAAGATGTGGAGTCTGCTTTGAATAATAAGAATAGTGTTGCTCTTCCACAGACGTTGAGCCATGAGATTTCCAAGGCGGCGAAGGTGTCGCATGACACTCTGGTTGCGTTTGGTGAAGAGAATTCGTTGTCCACTATACTACTCAAGTTCTCCGAGGCCCAGTCTAGGATTGGTTTCAAAAGACTGGAGCAGGACAAGCTCATCATTGACGAATTCAATACCAAGTTGCAGGAGGTTTTGGAAAAGAACTTCCAAGAGACTGCTAAGAATAGAAAGAGTGTGGACGCTGCAAGATTGAGCTTTGACACATTGAGACATGAAATCAAGGTTAACAGCAATTCAAACGACAAGTTGAAGTCCTCTTCCCTTCAGAACGAGCTCGATGAGAAGGAGGACGATTTGGTTAACGCAACAGCCCTTGCTGTTCAGAGTATGAAAAAGTTGATTGGCCCAGCTGAGAGTGTAAACTTGATCATCTTGTTCAACAAGATTCAACTGGACTACCATAAGTCTGTTGCTGCTGAACTTGAGAGCCTCATCAAGGATCTTGAGAGAGTTCCACTAGAAGAAGAAGAAGAAGAAGAAGAAGAAGAAGAAGAAGAAGAAGAAGAAGAAGAAGAAGAAGAAGAAGAAGATGAAGAAGAAGAAGAAGGTGCTGATGTTGATGCTGCTGCTGACTAAGATGCACGCACCTGCTTATATAATATATATGTCAATTGTGTTTATTTTTGCATGTGATAATTTATTCTTAAAAAAGAAGAAGGGAAACGTGACACTGCTAAATTTTGTTGGTTTCATCTTTGTTGTTCTTGTTGTTCTTCTTCTTCTTCATTGACAGCTCTATTAACTTAACGACATATATATGACTAACGAAGAGGATAATAGCAATAACAACGACAACGACATTGCAATACACGAAGTGGACTCCTATCTGTCATTGCAACAGCAGCAGCCACAACAGGAGGAGCAACAGCCAACAACAACAACAACAACAACAACCACGCCAACTAATGCCAACCAGAAAATACAGAGATCATACTCCTCGTCTTCATCTACGCCCGCTAGTTCTCCCTTATTCTATGCTTCTGGATTATATAATAACTCAATTGAACACATCCCTACAGAGAAGATCTCTCTGTTAGAGTTGCTTGATCCTGTTTCATCTGGCGCATTTATTCAGAAGAAGTACACACAGGTCAAGGAGAAATCCCTAACTAGGTTCAATAGATTGAAGGATGGCACTGCGAGAAGGAAGGACAAGTATATGAATGAGATACGTGATTTCGATGGGTTGAAGAAAAAGCTGCTGGAGAGGGTGGATAAACTGGATTCTCGATTAAGCCAGCTGTTTTCCGCATCAACGACTGAGAAGATCTTTTATTCCTGTGGCTTGTTCTCCATTTTTGTTGCTGGTTTTATCATTGGGCTGTTTCCTGAGCACTTCCATGTTTACTACACCGTGTTGGCGTTGGTACTCTATCCAATCAGAGTTTACACCTACTGGAAGCGATCATTCCATTACTTCTTGGCTGACCTGTGTTACTTTGTCAACTTCTTGCTACTCACGTTTATCTGGATAGCTCCACATTCTGTTCATCTTTACACCGTTTGTTTCGCCTTTACATTTGGAACTTTGTCCTGGGCAGTGGTTACATGGAGAAACTCGTTGGTACTGCATTCGATTGACAAGTTCACCTCGTCTTTCATTCACATTTTGCCTCCCGTGGTGATGTTTGTCATCACACATCAGATTGAATACTCGTATAAAGTTGACAGGTTCCCCGGTGCTGCAAAACTCACTTCGTGGCACTTTCTTTCAGGTATTTTATGGACTTCTTTGTACTATTTGATCTGGCAATCACTATACCACTACTTCATTACCATCAGAAGGGCCGAGAAGATCAAACAGGGACGCGTGACTTCCTTTGAATGGTTGAGAAAATCATTCGCAAAGAAATGGATTGGCCAGTTTGTGAACTCTCTACCTGACCCCTTCCCAGTTGTTGCCTTCACTCTTATCCAGTATGGATACCAGCTGCTATCAATGTCGATTTGTCCAATCTGGTTTCACTCCAAGAGCCTAGCAACCCTCTTTATGAGTTTTATCTTTTTGGTTGCTAGCTTCAACGGTGCCACCTACTACGTTGATTACTACGGTAGGAGATTAGAGAAGGAAGTTGCTAGACTACAGAAGGAGATTGCAGATATGCACCACAGCGACTTTAATAACAGTGCCTCTAACTCTCCTATCCTCGAGGGAATCGTCCCATCGTCGGAGAAAAAAGACAAGGACTTTACAACCGAATTCAACCTCGAGAAGGTCAGCAACGACAGCTAATTCACTTACAATACCTCGAAGAATGAACCAAACCTCCGTCTTTTAATGCTATGTTTGCAAATTGATACAATCTCGTAGTGTTTATATAATATCTGAGTCATCACATATTTTTGGTGATTCTTTTTTTTCGAAGAAAAAGAAAAAAAAAACAACAAAAAAGAGAATATCGAAGTGTTTACAACGAGAGCAAAGAGAAAGCTTCATTAAAAGATGTTCTCTGGACTCTGTATTCGTATGAGGCCATGCGGCTCGATAAGGTCGCTTCACAGCGCCCGTGTGCTGCTAAACAAACAGCCAAACAGCAGCAGTGGCAGTAGCAAGGAGCTATCACAAGAGGACAAGATATCACATTTGAGCTTTTTGAGAAACTACTACTCTGAGGAGCTAGTGGAGAGTATCAAGCTCGCAGAGACACATATTGACCCTGAGCACTTTGCCAACAAGAAGCTCAGATCCACTGAGTTTGCACCACCGTACTTGGACGATTTCAGCAAGAGAGACAAGTTTTGGGATAACTTGAAAGTTGAGGACCCACTTGATTACGATTTCAGAATGCCACTACAGCCATCTCCTGTCGATGTGCCACCAGGTTCCAGTTTGAGCGAGATTGGTAGCGGTGGCTCCCGTAACGCTATTGCCAAGGAGCTCTCCCTATTGACTGGTCTCAACGAGTCGTATATTGACAAGCTGACGGCAAAGCCACTGATTATGAAGCGTGTTTCCAACCAGACTGCCAAGGGTAAGATCCCAACTAACTATGCCCTGGTTGTTGTTGGCGACAAGAGGGGTATGATTGGAATTGGTGAAGGCAAGGATCGTGTCGAAATGAGTAGAGCCGTTTCCAAGGCTCACTGGAATGCTGTCAAGAACCTACAGTACATTCCTCGTTACGAGGACCGTACCATCATTGGTAATATTGATAATGTGTTTCATGGCTGCAAGATCTTTTTGAGATCTGCTCCACCTGGTTTCGGGTTGAGAGTGAACCACTACATCTTTGAGATTTGTGAGTTGGCCGGTATCAAGGACCTCAGTGCAAAGATTTACAAGTCCCGAAACCCAATGAACGTGTGCAAGGGTTTCATCGAAACATTGATGAAGCAACAGACATTGGAGGAGCTTTCCACCAGCAGAGGGAAGAAGGTTGTGGACATTAGAAAGACCTACTACTCTGCCTAGTTGTACATACATATATATATTATATATAAATCCTTGTAAATATTAATTACTATGTATGTATTGTATGTATGTGAAACCCCTCCAAAAATAATCCATATTAAAAATGCCTTAAGCTAGTGTACACAACATTGAGTCTATGAGAAAATAAATACCTGTGTAGATGATATGATGATGAATGGTATCAATCACAAGAACAACCAGATGTGCCACACTCCTCAGACTTATTCATGATAGGAAGTCTCGTGTTGCAAGTACAGTCACAGTCTCTTTCACCACGTTTCACCGTCGTGAAGGAGGTGGAAAATGAACGCATCTGAGAGATTGACTTGATGGTTGCTGCTGCTGGAGCTCTGGCAGAGGTTCTGATGATTTGGGTAAGCATTGAAATTCTTTGATACTCGAACAAGAAAACAAAAAATAATAGGAAAAACTAAAAGAAAGAAGCCAATCTTTATACGAAGAGGCACATCAACATCTCCGTTTCTTTTTTCCTCCTCCCAGTCTCTGATTGTATGTGCCACTTATCTTTATTTCTGGGTGTCGGACACCCAGAAATCTTTGTAAAAAAAAAAAAACTATACCAACACCCACCACACACCATAATGGCGCCATTTATCACCATCTGCGACCTTTCCTCGATCCGTGGCTGTCTGTGCGTGGAATGGCACCAGTATCACTTCACCACATTTGCGTAGTCCGTCATATAATACATTTTTAGTTGCTTGACACAAACTGATGAGTTAGTTTTCGGCCGTGAAAAAGGGAAAAAAAGAAATTAATGCTCCCGGACGGGGAATTGAACCCCGGTCTACCACGTATTGCAAACCGAAATCGACAAGCGGTGATTCTAGCCACTAAACTATCCGGGATATTACTAATATACTCGTAGTTGCTGTTAAACACACCAGCACTATAGATACACCAGGAGTTTCCAATCTGGTAATTTTTCACATACATACAGCTAACAGGAGCTGTTACAAAAAAATATATGATATCGGGTCTACAAGGCTATAAAGGAACAATACTATTTACTCATCTTAAATCTTTCGAATTGCTTAGGCAATTCATACTCTGCTCTAAATCTCGCCTTAAAGGTCTCATTCACGTTCTCCAACAATTGGTCAATTTGTTGAACCAGTAGGTAATCCTCCGCATTTAACTTTACGAATTCCAACAAGGTTTTGAGTCGATCACCATATCCTTTAGGGAACAGCTCAATGTCATTGCACATCAGGTCATTGATTAACACAACTGCACTTCTCTTCATAGCGATATCCTTCTCCAGTTCAAGTATCCCCATTGCGCAATCAAGGGAATCAGGTATGAATTTGACCAAACCTATCGCGTTAGTTTGAAGGGATTCACCAAGAATGGACATCGCAGACATGCGCAGCTTGTTGCTGTTGTTAAAATCTTCGTTGCTGTCAATATTATTATTATTGATGATGATGAGGTTGATGGTCCCCTGGATGAGCCTGTCAATTAGTGGGTTTGATACAAGGAGTTCATTCTTGCGCTGAATGAAGTTAAGGAGCACTTCACCAATCTTGAGTCTGTCGTCAAGAATAGGGTGTTGTTGTGGCTGCTGCGGATGGTCTCCTTTCTGTTCGAATTTGTCAAAGTAGAACATCATAAGAACTCTGAGGGTCTCCAGCTCGTCAAACTCAAGTAACTCATTCAATGACTTGATGACGTTGAGGTAGATGAATGGTTCAGTGTCATGAAGTTGGAGGAGGTGTAGTTCGACAACATTCTCAACTGAGAGGATCTTTGATTTTTTAACAATCAGCTGGCGTAGAAGGTACAGTCCATGCGCACGAATGGGAACAAGTGGGTCATTCATGTTGGTGAGCGCCTTCTCTAGCAATTCTTGGTCTTGGGCTTTTTCGCCACCGTCAAGCGGATTGACAATGCTACTGTCTTCGTCGTCGCCATCATCAAGTGTATCATTGATTCTCTTGGATAGTGTTGTGCAGTACTTGTTTGACTTAAATGTACTCAACAATCTGGATATCTCAATCAGTGTGGATTCATGTTTGGATTTCAGAACCATTATGTCTGTTTCAGAGATTACCGCGGAGAGGAGTTCTAAAAGAACGCTCAAGTTATCCTCCTCCTTGTCCTCCTCCTCTTCGTCATCTGAATCTTCTTCTTCTTCTCCAGAGTCTTCTCTTGAATCATCCAAGACGTCATTCCCCACACCTCTAGATTTCACCAGCAGAATGTTCTTGATTGTTGAGAGTGCGAGTTCTGGTTTCTCTAATAATGTGTCCTGAAAAATCTCATTCATCTTCTCCAAAAGTTTCAAATCCATGAGGATAAGGAATGGATTCTCCCCCTCCCCCTCCCCCTCACTTATACCATTGCAAATCTCTGAAGGCTTTTGCAAAATCCATCTGTTGAGGGTAATTAGGAATTGTTCCCTAATCATATCTTTATCATCAATCTCTTTTAGTAATGAAACAACATTGTTAATTCCCAACTCAATATCATCAAATAAGTCTTCGTTAGTGTAATTGTCAGTATCAACACTCATAGGTTGCACTTTTTCAATTCTGGTTAATCTATGCTCTATAGTTGTCACAAATTTTAACTGATCACTTATTTCGAATCTCGCCAAATTTAGGATAATGTCCTTCATGAAATTGTTGTTCTTCGTGATTCTGAAAAACGATTTCAACACACTACAGACAACTTCACTGTAGCCAATTTTGCTCTTCTTGAGATAATTCCAATAGCTCCATAGGTTGATGGATACCTTGGAAAACAACTCATTCAAAAAGTCAACAGATGAGTCCCTTGTCAACGATAAGAGCACATTAATAGAATCATTCAACTGTTTCTCAGTCACAATCACATCTTTATCACCACCTGTAGACGGGTCCAACACTTTCCAAACCAACCTGAACAAAAAATCATGAACAATCCTCTTGTTCAACTCATACACTTTTTTGACGAAATTCAGAGTTGCTGCCTGGAGGACTGGTCTGTTGATGTTGACGAGTATGTCATAAACTTGTTCGAACAACGCCTTGAAGTACTGTATCTTGGTGTAATTTTTGGGCACGGCTAGCAGGATCGCATTGACATGGTTGAATTTTTCAATGTTTACCTCTTCTTCATCCCTGATGCCCAGGATGAAGTCAATGAGACTACTGACACCATTGGAGCGTGTGATGGTAATGCTCGAAAGTTTGGATGATATAAATTGTTTATATGTTGAAGAAGAAGGTGATGATGTGGTTGATTGGAGGAGGGATGTGTAGATGGAAATGAGGTTGTACGTATCTGATTGTTCTTCAAAGTATGCGAGTTTTTGGACATATTTATCATCATCACCACCACCTGTGCGTATCAACAACACGACCAGACAGGTGATAATATCAATGAGTCCAGGACCTTTGATAAGCAAATCCTTCAATGGTCCACCGTGGACAAACAACTCTTGGAACAAGTTGACAGTTCGTGCGAGCACTTCATTGCTGCCAGCATCTTCTTCTCGTACACTCTTGAATTGAAATTCCTTTGCTTTGTCACTAAATGACTTGAGTCGTCTTTGCTCCAAGGGGATACCGAAATTAGAGGGCAAGCAGGGACAAATGACTTGTGCGATAATGACGTTGATGAGATCAGAGTAATGTTTGAGATCATGAAGAGAGATTGGGATCATCTGGGACCGTTCAGGATCAGCGCTGTCCTTGAGCACGACATCTTCTGCAAGTCGTTGAATTGTGAAGATGTATTGGAATGAGTGTGTTAGAAGGACGTTGATCCTGGTGATGGTACTGGAGGAGGAGCCGTCGTCGTTTTGTGTTGATGTTGATTTGGCGGCTAACTGGGTAAGGGCGTCGTTTGGTGAGTCTGGATCCAGCTGAAGAAAAGCGGCAAGGTGTTCGAATTCTGTGTCAAGTGGAGTGTGTCCTTTCACTTTAGGTATATATGGATGACGTATGATACCATTGGGCGGGCGAGTAAAGGACATTCGACGATGTTTTTGTTTGTTTGTTTGTTTGTTTGTTTATTTGTTTTGTTTTTGTTTTTGTTTTTGTTTTTGTACACAAACAGACTGAAGAACACAACAACAACAACAACAACAACAACAACAACGGCAAACAAGGACAGTTTGAGGGTTCTTTCTGGCCAAAAGGAGAGATTTTTTGTGTCTTTTGATTGCAGATATCAAACCAATGGGAACTGATAGCTGATAGCTGATAGCTGATAGCTGCTGATTAGTCAACCAGAGTAGAGTTGTGAATTCGTAAGTGAATACACGCTTTCACAGTGTGTGTCACGCAAAGCGAACCATATTAACTTGAAGCTGTGAAGATGAGGGCTGTAAAGTCGTATAAAGTCTCACCTGTTGTACCACCTCCATTGCTTTACCACATTGTTTACATTGTTCAATGCAGAGATTGCTTTAACCCTACAAAGGGGAGAGAGAGAGACTCCGCTAAACACTGTTCCAATGTTGAGTTTCAGAATATTTATATGTGAATATTTGTACATGAAGCCAGCCCTGCCGTGGCCACCACAACAATGGCTGCTGCTCTCACTGTTTGAAATGGATTTTGACACAAAAGAAGAAACAATAACGATGCCGATATCTCCGTCCGATTTCCAAAGCCCCTCAAAATCATAAAAAAGAGCCAATACAAAAAAGGGGCCAATAAAGGGAAAAGAAAAAAAAAGGGTGTGCATAAAAGATAAGCGCCATAAAAACAAAAAAGACCGCTGTGATTGTCTCTGGTTTGATTATCATCATCACCAGTTCAAACCAACAATGAAGCTTTCTGTGTTGATCTCAATCGCCACTGCACTAGTCGCTTCTGCGGACGCTCTCTTCTGGGAACGTCCTAAAGTTGAAGATGCTGCCCGTATTGCAAGAACTCTAATCAACAGAGAATCACTTGCCAATCTCAACACAATTCACCAAGAAGGGAGTGACCATGCTGGTTCCCCAACTTCGTTTGTAGAGTATTACGCTGACTGTGGTGAGGATGGCAACCCAACTTTCCTCGCTGTTGAGATGGGTACCTCTTTCAAGAACATTGAGAGTGGTTCACCAGTCACTTTGACCATCAGAACAGGCGACCACTCTTTCAACGAGCACGTCAATCCAAAGTACCCTGGCTCTCGTCCAAGCTCTGTTGCCGGTTCCCCTCGTATCAACCTAAGAGGTTCATTCAAGACCATTGAACATGTCTCTCCAGAAGTTGAAAAGTGTTTCCTTGCCCGCCACAAGGACGCCGCTTGGTGGTTGCCAGGTAACCCAATCCACAAGACCCACTGGGCCGTTTTTGAAGTTGAAAGTATGTACTTCTTGGGCGGGTTCGGTGACACTGGCTACATTGGTGAGATCCCATTGGACCTGTACCAGAATGCCGAGTTGCTTGACGAGAAGGACGCTGAAGGTAACAACTTGTCTGTTGAAACAATTGGTGACGGTTCCATTGAAGATTGGGCTTTCAAGGCTTACATGGCTAAACATGAGTTGATGGATATTGGTGCCGGAATCTATGCCCAGATCGATGCCCAATATGTTGCCGTGCAAGCCTTTTTGGACGGCAGTAATGATGAGGATGTCGTCCTTGACTTATCCCAAGAGCCATCTTCGATCGTGGACATTTTCCAAGCTCAATTCGAGAAGAGAGATGCTCATCACTCTGGTGCTGCCAAGTTCCACTTGAGAGAGTGTACAAGAGAGAAGCTCACCTCCTTGTTGGACGACTTGAGTGCCTTGAAGGCTAAAGTTGCCGAGCACGGTGCCAAATTAATGATCAAGGAGAACCAGCAAAAGGTTCACCACAGATACTCCAAGGATCCACACCACTCTGGCGAGAAGTTCCACAAGTTTGACAAGGAGGATCCACACCACTCTGGTGAGAAGTTCCACAAGTTTGACAAGGAGGATCCACACCACTCTGGTGAGAAGTTCCACAAGTTTGACAAGGAGGATCCACACCACTCTGGTGAGAAGTTCCACAAGTTTGACAAGGAGGATCCACACCACTCTGGTGAGAAGTTCCACAAGTTTG
>PPLY02000005.1:0-313048 GCA_003706665.2 Barnettozyma hawaiiensis | reverse complement strand
GAATGTGATCAAGGTTCAAGGTGCTAAAAACACTTACCGTATCGTGGAATCTTCCCATGCGACTCCAGGGTTCTACTCCAGTGCTGAGCTATACCTGGCCCACCACCAAGGTGAGGAGTTGCCTGAAGATTTTGTTGACGAGATGGTCATTGTCGTTCCTGTCGAGGAGGAGAAACCACTTTTGGTCAACCAGGCTGCATTGGCTCATTGATTTGTGTTGTGCTGTTTGATATATATTTTACCCATATACGCTTATTGTTATTGTTGTTACCTTGTATTGTTCTACTACTTCTTGAATTGAAGAATCCTACGTTGACAAGTAATAAGAACAATATATGGTTTGAAGTAAAATTTATAAGATATAAACATGTGAATCATCACCACGCCTTATCTCAAGTGTGAACAGACTACTAGTACAATTGTTTCTCACTTTTCGTCATCATCCACGTCAATAAAGGACTCTCTTTCGAGAGTCTCGTATTCGTCAGCATCGTGAGAAGTCAGCTCACTCGCGAGGACTTCTCTCTTCTTCTTCGCCTCTTCGATCTTGGCCAAGAGAGCATCTTGATGCTGCTTGAACTCGTTATCCTCGTCTTCGGATTTCTTCTTTGACATCAAGTCAGCATGTAAGGTCTCAAACTTCTTACCCCTCTCAACATTATCAGTCTGATGCTTTTCCTTTGAGGTCAAGTCACTTAGGAGTTGACTTTTATGGGCGTTTGAGAGGTCAGATTCCTTCTGGTTATCATTCAGTTGCTTGCCCAATCCAGTGATCTCGTCATCAATATCATGCACTTTCTTGTTCAATGGGCCCTCCTGCTCAGAGTGGGAACTGAGAGCATTCAGCTGTTTCAAAAGGTCAGACTTTGATTGCTTCAAATCATCAATTCGTTTCAACTTGTCCTCTTTGAAGGCCAAAAGATCATCTTGCTTCTTTTGTTCATCTCGAATGTTGCCCTTCAAAACTTGGATTTGTTGGGCCAGGTCCCTCAAGTTTTCAGAAGTTTCCACCTGTTTGGACTCCAGTTCCTTCAGTTCTTCAGCAGTGGAAAGCTGCTTTTCCTTGGACTCTTCAACCTCAGCCAACTTGGAGTTGACAGCTTCTTCAGTCTCCTCACCATACTTTTTCTTGTTCTCTTCATGTTGCTCTGCCAGTTGTTTCAAATCCTCCTCGTGTTGGTTCTTAGTATCCTCAATATCCTTAGTGACGGAGCCTTCATGCTCTTCCATAGAAGAATCTAGAGAAGCAATCTGCTCCTTCAACCTGGCAATTTCAGCGTCGTAGGAGTCTCCGATCTGCTTCAATTCAGCCTCCGAGGATTCCTTGATCTCTTGAAGTTTTGCCTGATGTTGTTGCAATTTGAGCTCCTCTTTTTCCTCAGGGGTCAGCTTCTTCTTTGGTGCCTTATCAGCATGGAGGGAAAGAACGTTGGATAACCCAAACATTCCAAGTAGTTTCTTAGACCGTTTTGATTCCTTGCTTGTCTTGGTATCAACTTGCGCCAATGGTTCACCATCACCATTATCTGCCTCAACATCATCCATTTCCTCATTGCCAGCTTCGCCAGCAGATTCACTCTTGAGTTCGTCAACTTCAGTCTCGGCCAATTCACCCTCTCTAGATTCACTAACAGGGATCTCGAATTGCTTTGGCTCCTCCTCAGTACCCTCGGCCTCCTCAATGCGATCCTTGTCGACAGCTAGCCTCTTCTTCTCCTCCTCCAACCTAGCCAACTCTTCCTCCTTCTTTCTCTTGGCCTCCTCCTCTCTCTCAGTGATGATTCTTAGATCCTCAAGGGCCTGCAATCTCTTCTTCTCCAATTCCTCCAATTTTGCCTTTTGTTTCTCAATGGCTGACTCATGGCCTTTATGGATCTTGTCCAATTGCTCCTTGTGCTGCTCATCGAGACTGGCTTCTTGTTTGTTCGTCTCCTCGAGCCAGTCGAGTTGCTCCTTGTGCTTCGCATCAAGTCTAGTCAAGATCTCTGGGGTCTCCAGCGGCGGGTTCTTAGTGAGCTCGGCGAATTTAGACGACTTCGCATGGCCGTTGTTACTATCGCCACCTGGGGATGAAGAGGAATCTATGACTTGTCTGAAGGGAGAAACATAGTCTGCTGATTCATTGGTGGAGGTCTTCTTGGACAAAGCGAACCCAAAGATCCCCTTGGTCTCGGTATTTGGTTGGGCTGGGACAAACAGGGCCGCCTGCAATGGATCTGTCTTGACCATGGTGCTGATTGAAAGTCAATGGTTAGTTTGGTCAATCTGATTGGCTCGATATCTCCTCTTTGTTGTTTATTTGTTGTTGATGTTTTTTTTGTGTTGCTTCTTTTTTTCCCTTTCTGTCTTGGAAAGTGAAACAAATATTTTTTGATTTTCAATTTCCTAAAATGGACTTCTTGACCCCCCTATAAAAACAAGAAACGAACATCACATCAACTACAATCAAAACTTCTTATTATTAGTTATTATTAGTTATATCTCTCTCTATAAAATGTGAGGGGCTGGACTACTCGGTAACTGAGTAGTCGTTCTTGGACAACTTGTGTCTCAAGGTTTTACCGTAAAAGTAGAATGCAAAAGGAATCAAAACCATAGCACTGGCAATGAAGGCCAGCAGAAAACTGGCCCAGTTCAAACCCAGTTTACGGTACATCTGTGGTGTAAACAGTGGGAACGCGGCACCTCCGGCACTTCTCAAGAATACCTTTGTGGCTAAGGCACTAGAGGCATACTTGGCATAACAGTCAATGATGTAGTTGTTGATGGAGTAGTAAATCAAAACCATACCATAACCAAAGGCCAAACCAGAAGACGCTGGACCAACCCAGATAATGTTGTGGTATGAAGTGGCACCTAGAATCCATAGACCAATTGCAGCGAATGGAGCACCAATCATGGCACCAACCAAACGGTCTTCTGGGGTTGGGGTTCTTCTGTGGCTCATCTTGACATAGCTTTTCTCCAACACCGGGGTGGTGAATAGAGCACCAACTGCACCGATCAAGATTGGAATCAACATTAAACCAATAAAGGCGTCATTGTAACCGTACAACTCATCAAAAATCACTGGGTATGCAAAGAAGAAGGCGTATAGCAGGGCGTAAATCAAGCAGACGTAGAAGCACATCAGATCCAAAACCGGCTCAGTAACAACAAATGCAAGTGGTCTCACTAAACATGATTGGACTAACTCCTTTAGGGATAGACCAAGGGCTTCTTGTTCAGTCATGATCTTGTCATTACCAGTTTCCTTTCTCAACCTCTGAGCTCTCTTCTTCAAAATCACTGGAGCATACGTTTCTGGAACAAAAGAGGAGAGGATCCACATAACACCTGCAAAGGCCATGTTGACCCAAATGATCAGGTCGAACCTATTAGTCTTAATGTTGATCCAACCACAAACCAATGGACCGAATACGGGACCACAGTATGGGGCAAAGGCAAAGTAGGCAATAGCCTCACCTCTAGTCTCCATAGAGAACATATCTGCAATGGAACCACCAACCAGGGACAAACCGGAACTGGCCCAGACACCACATAGGAATCTGCAAACCAGCAACGCACCGATATTAGGAGCAAGGGCACAAGGAATGTTGAAAATCACATATAAGAACAAGGAAATGAAATAGACTGGTCTTCTACCAATCTGTTCACTCAATGGGGACCATAGCAATGGACCCACTGCGAAACCAAGCACCATCAGGGAACAAGTCAGGGTAGAAACTTCCGTGGAGACATTGAATTGATCGTTAATCAGACCTAAACCACCAGTGACACAAGAGGAACCAAACGCAACTGCAATGACCAGCACGGACAAGTTGATGGTGTACATCCACTTCTTCCACGTTGGCCAGTTGTATGGATTCTCTGGATCGTTAATCACAAATGTGACAAACTCCACGTCGCTGTCTAGGAGTTGCTCTTCCTTTTCCGCAGTAGTCGACGAATCACCAGCCTCACCGCTGCTGGGCACCCGAAACATCGAAGTCCTTCTAGATCTTGCTGAAGACTGGTTGGTTCTCACTCTACCCATCGACTGTAACGTCTGAATGGGCACTAAACCAGTCTCAGTTTCAAGAGTATATTCTTCAGGGAACATTTGGTGGCCGGCAGTACCAGGGGCATTGATATAACTCTGAGGTTGGATATCGCTCTGTAGACCAGCATCTGCCAAAGTCTTTGTGGTCTCAGTTGGTCTGATGCTGTTCTGAGTTATTGAGGTGAAGACTCTTGAAAGGTCTGATTGGACATCGTCTTCGCCCGGGACGTATGGGGATGGGTCCAATTGTTGCTGCTGCTCCTGTTGTTGGATTGGCCCACCTTCACTTTCGAGAGAGTGTATTGACTGTGACATTTGTATGTATGTGTGTATAACAAAGTAAACTGTTGTCTTAATAGAGTTGACAAATCAATGCTACAAAGCAATCTTGAGGGATTGGGGTGTATATTTATATACCTCACAGGTCAGATCCTCTCACTCAATGCTGTCAAAAAAAGCATTTCTCTTTTTGCATAAAGACGCGGAGTGTTCTTCCCTTGGAGGGGGTCTTCGCCTCCCCCAAAAAAAAAAAAAGAATAAAATTGAACAAGGAACAAAGAACAGCAACAAGAACAGAACAGAGGGCTGGCCGACTGAACTAGATGGAGATAGTCTCTTTAAACTTGTCCAGTTCCTTTTGCTTCAATTGGATCTGTTTAATCAATACTTTTCTCTGGGCCTTGAGATTGAGACGTGCTTCCTCGTTGTTCGCAATCGTCAACAAGTCGACTTCATCCAGGGAAATTAACAGCTTCAGTAATTCTTCTTGAAAGTAGTTGCATTTATAGATCTGGTCCTCGCTGTTATCGAATTTTTCTGTGTAGTAAGGCTCAATTTGATCGAGATAGTTGCCATATTTCTTGTTCAAGTTGTCCAACTGGAGTTGAAGTTTCTGTACTGGTGTCAGTTCAGCTGGTTTTCTGTTGAGAACAAAGTAAAGTGCAATGGATGAGATCACTAGTACCGTAGTGATACCAATTGGGGCGTACTCGGATAGACTCATATGGAACCACTTTGATAAATATCGAGGACTGTGTGGAGGAGGGTCGTTGACGAAGGCTAGTTTTTCAAGGCTGGCTGGCCGAGTACAAACGAAAAAGGAAAACAATACCGGACATATTTCCCCGGGTGGTTTTTTCTTTTTTTTTGCCTATTGTAGAATTCGCGGATTGCTGTTCCGAGCGAAAAAGAAATTGTGTCAAAAAAAAGGAAAAAACCCTCCGTTTGAACCCTGCCTTCTCGAAGTTTGGGAACCACTTGCTCAGTGCTTACTGCCTAAGTAAGTGTCTAGAGACTCTTCCTATGACTGCTGTGGTGCAGTAGTGGATTGACAGTCGGTGTGTTTCTCAAGCAGGATTTTTCAGCATTGGCTTTGTCCAGCACTTCATTGTAGTTGGTGATTGTGATTATGGTTATGATTAATGGCTATTGGACAATGTGGCCTTGAGAAGGGCGGCTGGAAGTTGGGCTGGGAGTTGGGCTGGAACTTGACCGACGTCGCTCTCATCACCTGTCAACCACAGTTCTTTGTACCTACGCAGCCTCATCCTCACTCCCGTGACATCGAAGGAAAGCTTGCAGAAATCCCCAGTCCACTGAACTGGACGAACAGCTGTAACCAGGTTATTAAATCTCATCGACGCTGGGCCTTACTTAGTCAGCAGTAGTAGTGTCATGTATGTCAACAAAGATTAATTAAACTGGAGCACAAATAAATACCCACACACCCACACGTCCTTTGAAATGGAAGTAGATACTGTACGAATCTAAAGAAAAGACAAACGAGGATAAGACTTCCTTGGATTCGATGAAGCTATACACGCGGCGATGTCCACCAACAGGAGTTTGTTGGTACTACGTACGTCCTTACACGGCGGATCGGACAGTATTACGTAAGTTTCCCGAAATTTTCAATTCCCGGCTATGGCGCGCTGTGGCTTGAAACAGCCACATCGGGCTTTGGGGAGAGGAAACGCCACAGGCCCAGCCACAAATTCAATTCAAAAATGTCACGTGTAATCTCCTTATCCTATCCGGGCTCTCACTGATAGCATGTGGCTGGAGAATGGAAGAAAAAAAAAAGAAGAGTAAACTTCCCTCTGTACTATATCGAAAGACTTACACACCCACCCACCCACAAAGATGTCTGTCACTGGTTCCATTGACAGTGACTTGAACTCTGTCACCAATCTGTCTGCGGTGAACATCACTTCTCCGTTTGGTTTGACAAAGGATCCAGAGTCTCTCAAAGGAACAGTCTACACCCAGCCAAACACTCTTGTTTCTTCCACTCTTTATGCTAGATCTAACAAGATCTTTGCGTTCAAGTCTATTGGTCAGGAGAACGTCTTGGACAACGCTTTGCATTTGTGGTCTACTCTGAGAAGAACCAACGCTGATGGAAAGGTTCCCCAAATCACTTCTTTTGACGTTAGATCTGGTGCCTCAAACGCCATCTTGGGTTATTTGAACGCTGCCTCTGAGGCCAGGGAGGAGGTATACCCTGTTCTTGTATCAGGTGGCTCCCTACCTTATTTCCAACCAACTTTGGCCAACAGGGGAAATTCTTTGCCGTTGTCTTTCCAAGTTGCCAGTTTGGATTACGATGAAGAGTCTCACGCTTTGGTTTCCAACCATGTTACTCCACTAAACGTGGCTAACGAGTTACAATACACTGTTTTCTCTCCGTTGGCTCCATCTGAGGCTCAGCACACCGCTTTGTTGTCTTTGGTCTTTTCCAAGTTAACCACCTCTTTCCACTTGTATGACGGTTTGAACTTCTTGAGGGAGTCTTCTAGAATTGACAATGCTTTGGACTTTGACACTTTGAACAAGTATTACGAAGAGTTGTCTGCCCATATTCCTGCCTGGGAGTCCTTACCACCTACTAAGAGACCAAGTGCCGCTTTGCAAACCTTTAATTCTATTGCCGGTACCAACTACAAGCCATTTGAATACTACGGTGGTAAATCTGCCAGCACTGTATTTGTTGTTTATGGTTCTGTTGAGTCTGAATTGTTTGCCAAAGAGGTTAAAGAGTACGCTGCTGAGAACGTGTCTGTTGGTGTTATTGTCACAAGAGTTCCATTGCCTTTTGACTCTGAGGAATTCATCGCCTCTATTCCAAAGACCACCCAATCCTTGGTGGTGATTGGCCAGTCTTTGGACAACAGATCTTCTATCTTGAAGACCAATGTTGCTGCCACAGTTTTCTTGAATGGTTTGAAGTTGAAGGTGTCCGAGTTCATCTACTCCCCAACCTTCATTTGGTCCTCGATTGCCGTTGAGCAAATTATTGGTTCTTTTGTCGTTTTGCCAAAGAAGCACCATGAAATCTCTGCCAACATTAGCTCCTCTGTCCCATACGGTGATTTCATATCGTGGTCTCTTGACAATGGTGATTTTATTGAAGTTAGCTCCAAGTTGGCACATGCCTTCTCTCTGGACCAGAACTCTGTTGTCAAGTTTAGATCCAAGTATGACAATGTCGTCGCTGGTGGTGTCTACCAAGCTCAAATTTCCTCTACCAAGCTGAACTCAAACGTTCTCAAGGAAAGAGTTGGTGCTATTGACTCTGCTGACTTGACTGTTGTTCAAGACGTGGAGATTTTGAAGAACTTTAACGTTGTCAAGACGTTGAAATCCAAGGGTACCATCTTGATTGTTACCAGGGAGGAATTACCAAAAGATTTGACTTCATTTATTGAGTCCTTACCAGTTCAGTTCCGTCGGAACGTTTCCAAGAATGAGAACAAGTTGGTTTTCATTGACTTGAACTCTATTGGTGAGATTGAGGAGACCAAGGGCAGAACTGCCTCTGTTGCCATTCAATCTATCTTTTGGAAGTACTCCAACTCCCAATTGAACATCAATGACATTGTCAGAAGAGTTCACCAATCCTCTGGTTCTGATATTGAGCTATTGGCTGCAGTTTTGACTTCCATTATCGAGGAACAGGTCTTTGTCAAGGGTATCAAGGAGGTTCACTTTGATCCAAAATGGGCTGAGCTGCCATTGGAGGAAGGCGAGGTTACTTTGCCAATCTTCCCAACCGAGTCCTCGTTTGAGCCAAATGCCAAGTCTACTCCAGAGCCTGCTAAGGTTGAGACTTCTACTTACGTTGATGTTGTCAAGAAGTTGGTTTTTTCTGAGAGCTTCCAGACTGACCAGAACGCCTTGAGACCAGACTTGCCAGCTCGCAACTTTATTGTTAAGGTCCAAGAGAACCGTCGTGTTACCCCAGATGATTACTCTAGAAACATTTTCCACATTGAGTTTGACGTTACTGGCACTGGCTTGACTTACGACATTGGTGAGGCCTTGGGTGTTCACGGTAAGAATGATCCAGAGGAGGTTGAGAGATTCATCCAGTTCTACGGCTTGGATGCTGATCAGATTGTTCACGTTCCTAACAGGGATGATGAAAACTTGATTGAGGTTAGAACCGTCTTCCAAGCCTTCACCGACAACTTGGACATTTTGGGTAAGCCAGGTAAGAAGTTTTACGAATCCTTGGTTCAGTTCGCCACTGATGAGTCTGAACAGAAGCAGTTGGCTCTATTGGCCTCTGCCGCAGGTACCTCTGAGTTGAAGAAGTACCAGGATGAGGAATTTTACAGTTACACTGACATTTTGGAGTTGTTCCCAAGTGCTAAACCATCTTTGGCTGAGTTGTTGACTATCATTCCACCTTTGAAGAGAAGAGAGTACTCGATTGCCTCCTCTCAAAAGATGCATCCAAACGCCGTTCACTTGCTGATTGTTGTCGTTGACTGGATTGACAACAGAAAGCGTAAGAGATTTGGCCAGTGTTCCAGATACTTGTCCCAGCTTGCCATTGGTTCCGAATTGGTTGTCTCTGTTAAACCATCGGTCATGAAGCTACCACCATTGTCCAAGCAGCCAATCATTATGTCTGGTCTCGGAACTGGTTTGGCTCCATTCAAGGCCTTTGTCGAGGAGAAGATCTGGCAACAACAGCAAGGTATGGAGATTGGTAAGATCTACCTGTTCTTAGGTGCTAGACACAAGAAGGAAGAGTACCTATACGGTGAGCTATGGGAGGCCTACAAGGAGGCTGGCGTTGTTACCCACATCGGTGCTGCCTTTTCCAGAGATCAACCGGAGAAGATTTACATCCAGGACCGTATTAGAGAAGTTTTACCTCAGTTGAAGACTGCTATTGTCGATGAGAATGGATCGTTCTACTTGTGTGGCCCAACATGGCCAGTTGGGGATATCACCCACGAGCTGTCTACCATTGTCGGTGGCCATGACGCTGTTGAAGAACTGAAGGAGACCTCGAGATACATTTTAGAAGTTTATTAGATAGGTGAGAACGAATAGAAACACAAGTCCATTGAAGACTTTATACTGTTTATGAATAAAGCACACCCCAGTATTTAATTCAGCTTATATAACTTGGAACCTATGATTACGTAATAAAAGATAAAGAAACACAGACACATTTTGGTGAAGCGGCCAGCTTCGTTCTCTTCTCTTCAAAAGAGAGCACACCCTCACCTGGAGAAACAGCTGTAACAGATCACTCGGCTCCTTCCCAAAACACACACAGACACACAGAGAGCTCTTGATTGTATACTTACTCTCTGATATCGAAGGGTTTCTCCGGCAAAAGTTGAGTTCAGCAATCCCAGTCGCCACCAGACAATAGAGAGATTGAGAAGCACGGCAGCCAAAAACAAGATGTCAATTGAGACTTTCTTAACTAATATGAGGCTTGCCATCATTGGAGATGATGAAATCAAGGAGCAGTTATGTGAATCGCCACAGTTCCAGGCGATGTTGACAGCCTTGGAGCAACTTATCCTCGAAGATGTTGTTGATCAGGCACATTTGGAAATGCTCAGCAACATCTTGGTCATCTTGAACTCTTTGACGTACTTCCGACCAAAACTGTTGAATGATTGTCACACCGCAAGCAAGTTGGTTTTGGTTATCGTGAAGTATCAGAATGATGAGAACATCCTGAATTCAGCCTTTAAGTGCTTGATGAATGTGGCATCCAAATCCAATTCGAGTACTAATGCCACAACTTTGCATTTGGATTCAGAGATTGGCCAGAAATTCACTGCTTTGTTGAATCAGAAGTTGTGTGAGTTTGAACTGGTGTCCGCTGCGGCTCGGCGATCCCTCTACCTACAGATACTAAAGCTTTTACCTCACCTGAATCCACTCACCACCAGGTTTCTTCTTCCTTCGCTCCTTTCAATTTTAAAGCGTGTCCTTGAGAAGCCACAGGAATACCTACTCATCAAATACGAGTCGTCTGACATATACCTGAAGTGTTTTGAGCAGCAGTTGATACCCAATCCACCACCCACTTCAACTCTTTCAAACCTGCTCCCACCGTTGCTTTACTCAATTTCACATTTGTTATGCCATGAGAGACCTTCCCAAAAGAAAAGTGTTCCATCTTCAACACCTGTGGATCCCACCACTAATGATAGAGAAGAGTTGTTGAGAATCGACGAGTTGATGGGAACGAGACTTTACTTTACTTTGACTTCTCTCATGAAGGTTAACAGCCAGAATCAGAAACTTGCCACGATTACTGTGCTGGTAAGTTTTTCTTTGTATTCCTCTCTACCAATGTCAGTCAAGACTTGTAATGTCAAGAAAGTCTTGCCTGTCCTTATCCAATTAATTGATTCCCTCGAGAATAACAAGGAAACATTGACTTCTTTTAAGAGTGAGTACAAGCACAGCAAGAATTTTAACCCCTTTTTCATTCTGTCAAAACTTTGTCTGGAGTTCGAGTTTGTCCATGAGTTTCTGATTAGTTGCGGTATCATCAAGAAGATTTCAGACTCCTTAAAGAATGTTAACCAGAACCAGAACATTGATGATGTGACCATCGAGAAGCTAGACAATCTGAGCGACTTCTTTCTGATCCTGAGCTCCATCACTGCTGACAATGAGAACAATAGAAAACTGATTGTCAACAATGATCTGATTCAAATAGTGGAGAAAATTTTAAGGAACCATCTCAGCCTCTTGAAAAGGAAGATCATCAACGATGAGAACAAGGAAAGCTTAAAGCTACTCAGTGTGTCAAACCACCTAGCTCTTTCTGCTACCTACGTGCTAAGATCTCTGTCAAGAAGTGTCTCCGTGTTGAGAAAGTCGCTTTACGAGAATGAACTCGTTCCTTGTCTTTTGGAACTCATTCAGGTTAATGAGGAACAGATGGAAACCAGATTACGTAAACTTTCGACAGTTGACGGCGTAAATGCTGAAATATTGATCCATGATGAGGTTCTGTTAAAGTCTGTTGTTTTGTCTGTACTGTCCAATTTTGTTCTTGACTTCACTCCACTTAGAGATATGCTTCTGCATGAGAATGATCTTATTTCTGACATATCAAATGTCCTGGAAAGCACAAAACACCCACTCTTGACAAGAAACAGTTTATGGTGCGTAAGACATGTACTTTTCAATCAGAAAGATGAGATGAAAGATGAATTTTTGAAGGTGATTAGCCTCGATAGAATTTTCAGCTATATCCTGGACAAGGAAAATGATGAAACTATACAGAATGAAGCACTGGCAGTGGTGAGAAACTTGACATGCGACTCCAAATATCTAACCAATAAAATATTGGGTTACCGACCTACTCCTGTCTTTAACCTGGTGGACTGTCTGAACGGATTCCTGCTTCAAGGGTTCAAGAATGACAAGGTGAACAGCCCGTTGTTGGAGAATACACTTTTCATCATTGTGAATATGGCAAGTATGGAAGAGGAGGCCAGAGATAGGGTTGCATCTAGAATGGATATTCTAGAAAGATTAAAGGAGATTCTTCAGTCAGACAGGGTCTCAGAAGAAGTGAAACGTGGATCTATCTGGACGATTATCAATTTGACTTGGATTGAGAATACTGAAGTTAGAAATGGGGACGACACTAATTATGATGAACCGATGGTGTTTGGAGTTGATGATATCGCTGTACAGGAGGATGATGACGAAGGGAATAGTATAATTGATAGAGAGATCAATTCAGATACTGAGACAGAAGTAAGAGTCCTTCCCAGCGCTGTTGGTGTTGGAAGAAGAAGAAGAAGGCAGTCACAGCTAAGTGCAAGACGAAGAACCCAGGTTTTGAATCAACTGGGACTGGTGGAAGTTTTGAATAATCTGATGGATACAACGTCTAATGAGGATTTGAAGGAAAGAGTTAAAACATGCGTGTTTAACTTGAATCGGTTTTCCTCATGATCAAAGCACAAACATATATATATATGAATGAACGAATCACATTCTTACATTCTCCCACTTTTTCACCTTGAGGCCATCATGATGTAGGTGAACTGTTCTTCTGCGAATAGTATAATCACCAATCCATGGTAGAAATTTCACCACAATGAACCAATAAAGGGATGCAAGCCCAAACATAACCAGCCCTCCAAATGAATAGGACTTCACCAGTTTAGACGGGGAGGACAAAGGAGCAATGAAAACCGCCAGAGAAGATAAGAAGCAAAAGGCAATAGAGATATGACTGGACCTTATTGGTGCTCTAATTGCTGGGAATCTCATTCTTGCTTTGTAGACGCCAATACACAGAATGGCATGAAACAGTTGATTTGGGTAAATCTGCATGGATATGATGTAGTTGTATAGGTTTCCAGCCTTTGGAAGAAACAAGACACTGGTTGAAATGGCAACGTTTAGAATAAGAGCCGCCAGAGGAGTGTGAAAAGGGTAGTTTGAAGACAATGCTTTAGAACCTGGAAGGAATCCTTCTCTGGCAATCGCCTGGATCAGTCTTGCATCTGCAAACACAACAACCAGCAGAGTGGAAGCGGAGCTGATAGCAATGACCGTGGAGAGAATTCTTCTACCAAGAACTTCACCGAATAGTTTCTCAAACAGAATGCCTCCAACAAGCTCACCACCTTCGAGAATCTCTGTTGATGGAATCACAACAAGATATGTGATATTTAACAGTAAATAGAGGGCAACAACAAATGATAGTGATAATGGAGCTGCAACTTTGAGTGTTCTGATAGGATTTTTGATTTCATTTTGAACCATGAGTGGAGTGGTCCAGCCACCAAAAGAGTAAATAACTCGAAGAACAGAACCTCCAATAATCGAAAACGAAACCGTTGAAAGGTCTGGTTTGGTTAGAAGGGACTTCCAGGTTAATTGGGACTCAATCTTAGTGACCGAGTAAGGCAGGATGGTGACATAGATCGTGGCAAGAACCATCAATCCTGACAAGAACAACTTCAACCCTCCAACGATATTCTGGACATAGAGACCAACTTTACTGGAGTATCCATGAATCAGTAGGGCAAACATCATCAAAAAGATCCCCAGGTTTCTAGATTTTAATTCGTCATCTTTCAACCCAAGAGCATATCTGATGTATTGACCAAACACCAACGCATTACCACCAGAGATATTGAAGAACACATTGAAAGATCCAAAGATAAAAGAGGAATAGTAAGCTGGATGAGGAAATAAATACTCTAAAAACACTTTTGTAGCTCCACTTCTCGGTAACAGAGAGCCAAGCTCAAGGTATACAGAGAGCCCAGTCATAGCGATGAACGCACCACAGAGCCAGATACTAAGAAAGAGCAGTGGAGAGCCCCCAGAGTCACGATATATCCCTCCAGGAGTCGCAAAGATTCCAGAACCAACCATTCGGCATACAAAAAGCACGAGTGTGGAGTAGAGACCCAGGTGGCGTCCTTGTGGCGGGTCTTCTGGCTCAAGAAGCGTAGTTGTTACGCCATTTGCTGAGGTGTCACCGATTCGTGGATTTGGATTGTCAATGGTTTCATCTTCCTCAAGTTCCAGGTTCTGTGGATCAAGAAGATGTGACAGCTCGGATCTCGACATGCTGAGTAGGTTGTTTGTTGTTGTTGTAAAAGAGATCACCAATCTGATCAACCAATTAACACACAAAAACCGAGAAAAAAAAGATTAGATAGCATCAGTTGTGGCCCGAACCAGATGATTTATAATGTGAGAGAATCACATCACACTCACAACAGAAGTACCATCCTGGAATCTTGTTCTAAAGATTCTGTTGGCATTTGTGAACATACCTTCTTTTAACGACACAATGATAAACTGGGACCCTTTAAACCTTGTCTTGACCAAATGACCAATGTTCTGAGTGTGAGACAAGTCTAAAGCAGCATCCACCTCATCCAGAATGTACATTGGTGCCGGCTTAAATTGCAACAGAGCCAAGATCAGAGACAGAGCGATTAAAGACCTTTGGCCACCAGATAGTTCCACCAAACTCTCTTTCCAGACAGTTCCTAATCTCACCTTGACTTCCAAACCTTCAGTGATATCTTGCCCATCTGGAGGTTCTAATTTGGAGAAAGAGTTTGGTAGCAAGTCACTAAAGATCTGGCCGAAATCAGATGACACCTTCTCCCATGTCTTCAATAGAGTTTCCCTCTTGTGCTGGTTCAAGGTCACAATAGTCTCTTCAATCTTGCTTTTATCTTTTTCAATAGTCTTAATCATACCTCGTAAAGTGCTTTCCTTCTTTTCAACATTATCAATGGAGTTCATAATGTTTGGATCAACCTTATTTCTCATACTCTCATACACCTTTTCCAAAGATGCTATTCGCTGGTGACATTCATCCAAGTTGACGTTTGGAGTCTCTTGAATTACACTGTTAAGGATATTATTATCAAGCAACCATGTGTTCTCCTGTGTGAGTTTTCCCAAATGGTTATGCAAAGAGGTGATCTGACCTTCCAATGATTCAAACTCATGAGTCAACCTCTGGACTTCCAACTTAATATCATTCATCTCCTTGTTCTTGCTCTTAAGCACATTGTTCAATTCTCCAATCTCCTCATCCAAACCTACTTGCTTCTCTCTTTCAACTTCAAGCTGATTAGTTATATCCTCGTATTTTCCAGAGTTATTAGCTAATTCACTCTCAGTTTGCTGAACCTGCTGTGTCAACTCTTCCACGGCCCGGTCTGTATCTTTGATAGATAATTTGGCGGTCTCCAGGTCAGATTTTAGTTGTTCTAATTCAATTTCAGATGTTTGGAAAGAATCGGATGCCTTCTCTAATGTGGATTCAAGAACTCCTATTTCTTTATTGAACGACTCAACCTCATCTTCCAGTTCCTGAAGTTTCTGGCCTTTGTTGCTTGAGAACTCTTTGATATCTTTCTCAATTGTTTGGATGTCCAGTGTGATCTTCGAAACCTGGGCTTGCTTGTCGACAACAGTCTGTTCCAGTTGCTGAACTTTCAGCTTGTTTGCCTCATATCTGTTCAAAAGTTGAGATGCGTTATTGGTTTTCAAATTTTTCTCCGCCAACTGGATCTGGTGAATGGTGAGATTTAAGTCATTCTGGATGGACTTCGTGTGATGCGACAACTCAGCCTGTTGGTTCAATTCATTCTGGATTGATCTCAGTTCTTCATGTATCTGTTTCAATTGATTGTCAACTTGGTTCAGCTGTTGGATATTCACCAAAACTGAACCAGATTGTTTTCTACTACCACCAGACAGGGTTCCCTCTGGATCGTAAACATCGCCTTGTAAAGTGACACTTCTGGCCCTAATCTTTGGGTTGAAGGTAACTTTCTTTGCAGTATCAGCGTCATGACAGATCAACCTCGAGCCAAAAATGAACTCCATTGCCTTTGTTACCTCATGATCATACCCAATCAAGTTTAGAGCTAACTCCACTTTGCCAGGGCACAGCTCTTTCGCCATATTGACCACGTGTTGGGAAATAGTACGTGCTGCAATCTTGTTCAATGGAATGATTGTGACACGTCTTCTTAGCTGTCCCTTGTCTAGTAATTGTGAACCAGTCACTTCGTTATCCACAACAACATTGTATAGCCTTCCACCAGCAGCGACTTCCAAAGCGGTTGCGGATTCCATATTCTGCTCAGAAAGGGTGAATAATTGGGCAACAAGACCTTTGACTGACGCTGGGTTAAAATTTGGACTTGGTTTGCTGTAGTTGAATTCCAAATTTGCTGCCTTTCTTTTCAGGAAATTTAGATCATTGGTCAGTTTGTGAGAGTGTCTATTCAACTCAGTTTCACGCTTCTTTAATTCCCTCTCCTTCTCAGGGTTGAATCCCAATTGTTGCAGTTGTTCATCCAGTTTAGCCTTATTTTGCTTCAAAGTTTCAAGTTGCTGTAGAAATATGTCGTGATCGCTTTGAGCCTTAGCTAGTTTTGATTCATTGGACGTATTTTCGGACAGCAAATGCTGAATTTTCAGCTTATTCTGTTCGATGGAAACTTTAGCGTCGTTCAACTTAGATCTTTCCTCTTCGAGCTGAGCCACATAACCACCAGCCTGACCCTTGGCAGAGACACCTGTGGTCAGTGTTGAAAGAAGTTCCTCTTTTCTCGTAGTAGTAGCTTGAAGGTCCTCAAGCTGAGCCTTCAATTGGTTATACTTGACTTCTAACGATGTGAAACCAAAACTTCTCTCTTTGATCTCGGACTCGTATATAGAAATCTGATGCACAGATTGTGCCTTCTTGCGTTGTTCATCAACCAAGTTCTCCAAGATGATATCTTTCGAGGTATTTAATCTTGTGATGACTTTCGATAGTTCTGTCTGCTCGATTTCCAGCTCCTTCAGTTTAGAACCCTTGACTACTTCTGTTTCTCTGCGTTTTTTGTAAGCATTAAGATCTTCTTGCAAATTATCAATCTCTGATGTCAACCTTTGGACCTCTGAGTCTGCATTCTCCAAGAAGGCTTCCCTTTTATCATGGTCTTCCTTCATTTTCAGATATTTCTTCTTGTAAAGAGCGTAATCGTGTGCGTTCACTGTTCTGGACAACTTCTCCAGGTCAGTTTGGGTCTGCTGGAATTCAATGAACTTTCTCTTTTGGGTTCTCAATTTCTCCAACTTTGGTTCAATCTCTTCAGCCAGCAATGTTCTGATCTCTTGTAACTTTGTCTCTTTCCTGGCCATAGTTTTCTCAGCCTTATCCTTTCTGTCTTCAAACATCTTTGTGCCTGCAGCTTCTTCAATCAAGGACAGAATCTCAGCAGGTTTCATATTCAAAACTTTTGTGATCTTACCTTGCATAATCAAGAAGTTTGGATTATTAATGTTCAGCTGTACAGATTGGAATAGCTGAAGAACTGTTTGCTGCTGAGCTCTATGTCCATTTATCAGATATTTACTAGTACCACCCAACACGATCTGTCTAGTCACAGAGATCTTCGCAGTTGATTCAAACCCAATAGGCGATTTGGCCTTATCCTGATTATCAAACACAATTGTAACACTTGCCTTAGTGACCCCTGCTTGGCCTCTCTTGTAAATCAAATCTTGTAAATTGGAAGCTCTTACAGTGGTCATAGAAGTGATACCCAACACGAAACAGATCGCGTCTAGAATGTTGGATTTACCTGAACCATTGAGACCAGTAATCGCATTGAATTGGGGATCCCAGTCTGAGATCACAGTTCTTGTCGCATACGACTTGAAACCATCAATGATGAGTTCCTCGACACGCATTGTGGACGCGTCTTTTAGAGGTGTTGTTATATTTTGTTTTGTTTTGTTTTGTTTTTGTGGTTTTTGTGGTTTTTGTGGTTTTTTTGTGTTTTTTGTGTGTTTGTTTTGATTTCATACCAGCGTGTCTCTAACAAATCAGATCACGTGAAGCCCAGAGTGAGCGGGGATTCATAACCATAGCGTTTTGGGCAAAACTGACATATTGTTAAAAACCGATAACAGTAGTCCTTTTTTTATTTATTCGCCTTGAGGTTAATAGGGTGTTTTTGGAAAGAAAACAATGCCGCCGCCCCCACCGCGTACTCTTCTCATTACCTCTGATCTTTAACAGGTGCTGATAAAAGACAATGGTGAAAACTCCAGAGTATACAAAGCTGCATTTTCTTGCGTTTGCTTTCTCTTGCTTTACAACCATCTCTTTGGCAGTGTTCCTAAGTTCCACACAGTCGTTCTTCCTCACAGATGTTCTAGGAATCTCCAACGGTATTGGTGATTACATCGGAACCCTTGGTGTTGCAGATGAGCTGCTATCCATCTCTATTCACCCTTTCTTAGGAGCTCTAAGTGACAAGATTGGTCCAAAATACATCAATGTTGCTGGTGTGTTACTGTCTGGTGTTGCAATCATGGTTTACACCACTGCCAAAAATGTCTATCCAGATCTTCTTTTCTTGAGGCTATTCTTTGCGTTAGGAGCCACTTGTGGTGCGGGAATGCTTACTGCCATGCTTGCAGAACTTTCATCATCTGGATTTGAGTTGAAGTCTCTTTTTAGCTTTGGTACAAGAATGGAGGATAGTGAAGCTCTATCTACTGGTGCTCCAGAGGAGGCTGAAGCTGAAGAAACTCATGATGACTTTGAGAATGTGGATGGTGGTGCCCCGGCAAAGAGAAACGGTAAATTAACTTCTGTTATTGGTATTGCTACCGGTTTGGGTGCTGTGTTTTCAGTTACGGTTTATCTGCCACTACCTTCGAAGCTTGGTCAGTACGAACCCGCTGCTCCTGCTTTGAAACACTCATACCTTATTGTTGGTGGTATTGGTATTTTATCGTCGTTCATCTTGTCGTACAGTCTGTTCTCCTCCAAGAGTCTAAGAATTCCGTATCTGAGCCAGTATTTGTCCCCTTATGATGACATCCTCGAGGAATTGGAGCACGAGGAGGAAGAGCATCGCGCTGAGGATGCGTCAAAGCCATATATTGAACTTCTGAAACTAGGGTTCAAGGAGGCTAAGAATCCTAAAATTGCACTGGCTTACGTTAGCTCTTTTGTTTCAAGATCTAACACTGTTGTTGGTGCTGTGTTCCTCCCGCTGTACGTCAACAGTTATTATTTGAGAACTGGAAAATGCAGTGCTGGTGACAAGTTCCATTGCAGAGATGCGTACATCAGAGCTGCCATTCTTTCTGGTATCATCAATACTGTCACTTTGCTTTTGGCCCCATTTTATGGTTACATCGCTGATAGATTTGGTCGCAAGAACTCTTTGATCTTGACTACAGTTTCTGGTATCACTGGTGCTCTAGGGTTTGCCATTGTGAACAACCCTTTGTCACCAGCTTGCTTTATCTTCAGCATTCTCTTTGGCTCAGCTCAGATTGGATGCATCATCTCATCAATGTCCTTGGCTACTGACAAACACCGCGAACACAATGGTTCTATCTCTGGAGTTGCTGGGTTTGTTGGTGGCCTGGGGATCCTGGTAATCTCCAAGCTGGGTGGGTACACATCCGATTTCTGGGCTGGTTCTCCATTCTTGATTCTAGCCGTCTTCCACGTCATTCTTCTTGTCACTACACTTTACATTGGTGGAAAGTTCGAATGGTTGTTGATGAGATCTAAACTCGCAAGAGGTGTTGCTTTGCCCAACGATGACCTGTAATTAAAGAGAACTTTTTTTTATTTATTCACGATTGTAAAGAAATCTCTCTCTGAACGCTGGCGCTACCACAAACCGAAAAAAAAGTTTTCAAAGCACATTAACTGTTATTTTTATTTTTATATGAACAAACGCAATACCCCCAATTATTTTTAATTTCATGACCTTACACAGGAAGTAAAGACACATCTAATCAGAAGTTTTTTGAGTACCACGTAGCAAACCAGTTCTTCTAGCGGCAATCAAACCAGCCTTTTGACCTGGAACAGCACCTCTGGAAATAGTAGAGGCCTTACCAATGTGTTGATGGTTACCACCACCGTGAGGGTGATCAACCGGGTTCATGGCAACACCACGAGTCTTTGGCCAAGAGTTTCTCTTGACTCTGTACTTGTGGAAAGCTCTACCAGCCTTCAACAATGGCTTGTCAACACGACCACCACCGGCAATAACACCAATAACACCTCTGGCATCAGAAGAGACAATCTTCTTAGCACCAGATGGCAATTTGATTCTGGTCTTGTTCTCATCTGGGTTGTGACCAATAACGATAACGTAGTTACCAGAAGCTCTGGCAACGGCACCTCTGTCACCTGGTCTCTCCTCAACGTTGGAGACAATGGTACCCTCTGGGACGGAACCCAATGGCAAAACGTTACCAACGTTCAAGGAAGCGTTCTTACCAGCGTAGATGAATTGACCAGTGTAGACACCCTCGTTGGCAATGAAGGTCTCCTCACGCAACTTGTACTTGTATGGGTCACGGAAGACAACCTTGGCCAATGGAGCACCTCTACCAGAGTCGTGAATGATCTGCTTAACGATACCACGAATGTAACCGTGTCTCTCAGCGTAATCCAAGGTTCTCAACTTGGCGGCACCTTGTCTCAATCTGGTGTGAGAGGTGAAGATAGAACCAGCACCCTTTCTTTGGTTACGAATAACTCTACCTGTTCAAATTAGTAGTTAGTATCCAGAGCTATTAGTATGATTTGAGATGATATTGCAAAACGAGGGAGTGTGTAAAAAAAACTCTTGTTCAAGTGGAACTAGAAATAGTTTGGAAGTGATGAGATATTAGTGGAATGTCCATGATCCTCGTTTGTCATAGTCTGCTGCTGTACATCTCTTTGTGTGGCTCTTTTAATTGGCTTTTTTGCCTTGTCTATTTGGTGGCTTCATTTGTTTTTTGATAACATCTGTTTGAAGAAGGTCATAGAGATCCTTTCTGTAGTAACAGTTTTGTAAAGTTGATATATTGTACATCTTGATTCTTCGTGTTGAACATCATCTCATTTGCTCCAAGGAACATACCCATTTTTGAATATTAGTGGTGATACGGTTGAAGTGTTTTGATACGAAGTTTTGAAATTTAGCTTTTTTTCGTTTTTTTCCACCAGAAAGCGGCCCCTCTTCCTTCTCTCAGGCCTGGAAAAAAACACAAAAAAACACACACACAACAGTTGGGACTGCGTTTTCTAACACCTGGACACCAATAGTGAATCACCTTTTCTTTTTCGAATTTTTGAACTGGTGTGTAGATTTCAGAATAGAAAGTGTATAAGTCACGTGCGGAGAAATCCGTATTTCGTCGTTACCCTTCTTAGTGTTAATGATGGATGTGTCACTTCTGTACATTGATTGATCTGCAACATATATTAGGGTTTAGGTTTATAAATTACTAGACAAAACAGCTTTTCCAATTAATATACTATCTCATCCAAAAATTTTGGGCATTACAACTTAACCAACTTTCTATAATACAGTAGTCTTTCATACAGTGTTGATTGAGTGCAGTCAGAACAAGTAATATCTTTGTACGGAGTGATTCTGGCAAAACGGACACATCAATACCAATAGCCATATCGATATTGATTCTACCAAAATGCCTAGACTACATACGTGATGATATCAGGTCTTCACATTACTTTACTAGAAGACTGTGATTCAATTCTCATTCAAAATGCTATAGTGCGAGACAAAAGCCAGATCTAGAAGGGCAACCGAACCAAAGGTTCTCAAGACAAGTATCACTAATTACCAGATACTGCTTCATCATCTAGTGAAGGTAAATCACCAACCACCGGGTTGAGAGTTTCAGATGGTGGTTCCGTGGTGGCAGCTGATAATGCAGCAGTTGCAGCACCCTTGGCCTCCTGGCCTTGTTGCTCCAACTTTCTCAGTCTAGATTCTGCAGCACGCTTTACTTCCTCAATCTTGGACAAATGGGCAGCCTTCAAATGAATCTTCTTCCCTTGAAACTTCTTGTTGACCAAAGAAGCAAAGACTGAGTCTAAAGTCTCAAAGTTGGTCAATGTGACCAACGCAGAAACATGGTTGTATTTAGCAAAGAAAGGTTTGGTGATTGGAAGACGATTCTTAAAGATGTAGACATCTGTAGCACCAAACCCGTGAAAGTATTCCCGCAAGTCTCCATCAGTGATCCTAGGAGACAAACGAGAAATGAAGATCGTGTCAGTCGACAAAGGTACTGGGGTTACAACTTCTCCAATAGATTTAGACTCCTCAACAGTTTCTTCAACTTCCTCAACCTCCTCAACAACATCATCAGCCTTCTCTATGATAACTTCAGTGGTATTGTCTGTTTCCAGTTCACTCTCCGGTTGGACTGATTTAGATCTTCTATGGAAAAAAGAATGACGTCTTGACGGCTTGACCGCGCTAGAAGGGACCACCTTGATTGACACCTTTGGTTGGTAAGGGACAAAGTTCTTGACTCTCAACGGACGGTCATGCAACAACTTACCATGGATTTCAACTTTGGCTCTCTCAGCGTCTTCTTCAGTATTGAAATCAACATACGCAATACCCAAAGACTTCTGTTGAATTCTGTTAAAGCCTCTGACTGTATGAGATGGGATCAAAACCGATAGACTTTTCAGAAGTTAGTGAGGTGGTTCATGTTTAAAAAGTAGGGTAAGTTAAGAATGTAGGGGTATTTGGTGAACGGTACACTTTAAAATCCTTCAATAAATCTTCTAAATCATCCTCGGTAGCATAGAAGCTAACATTGTTGATATAAAGACGTTTGTTGTTGGCGGCAAAGGATTCGCCAAATTCAGCTTCTACCGGTGGATCAGATTCCACTGCTGCGGAAGAAGAAGAGTTGATAACTGGATCGTGAGACTCTGGAAGGACCTCAGACGACATTGTGGTGCACTTTGGTGAACAGAACAGGTATACGTTTGCTTAGTCCGTATTGTTGGAATGGAACGAAGCAGGAGTGTAAAAACCACAATCAAAAAAAATGTGTTTGAAACTTTGGAAAGACATAATAAAAAAGGGAAGGTGACACAAAACCAACTCAACTGCCAAAGGCCAAAATGACAGAAAAACACACATCCCATTACGTAACCAACAAACAGATCCCAGAAAGGATTGTACACCATGATCAACTGCCATCAAGAACATGGACACAGCAGAAAGTCAGTTGTGCTGTGGATACTTCCAACTACATACAAAACAATCTTAACCTAACCATTAAAATGATGTACATTAGATAAAAATATGTGTCTAACGTAAACCCATAATCCATCCATTAAAAACAAACAAGAACATAACTATATCTTTAATAACTTCAAATACAGAGTTATCAAAATCATATCCTTATCCAAATTTTCAACTTAATATTCTCTCCTGTGCCTCTTATATGTTTTATGTGACTGAAAAGATATCAAATTTAAGCAGCACGGGCAGCAGCCAAGGCCTTAGCGGTACCGTGCAAAGCGTGCTTGTGGTTACGCTTGAACTTTGGGTCAACACCCTTCAAGGATGGGTACTTGTGGGTCTTTGGCTTCTTAATACCGTTACGGTGAGCCTTCTTGGTTTGGTTGTGGTTGGTGTGGTTCTTAGACTTAGACATCTGAAATATTGTTAGTATATGCTGGTTGAAAAAAGAACGACGCCTGTACAATCAGAGCATTCCAGGAGATCAATAAATGTGACAAGTCCAAGCAAGGTGTAAGTATTTACTTGAGGCACAGTGGTATGCTTCTTCTTTGAAGGGGTATATTATACAACAAACTCAAGGGTTCATTATGATGATTAGTTGACCATTGTAGTGAAACTTGCTTCTGCTATTCATGAGACTGGGGAATGTCATCAGCTGGTAAGCGCATTCCGGTCCCCAGTCGAGCACAATTGGAAGAATGATGATTGTTCGGTTCGGTCTCCCGTAGAAAGAAAGATTGATGAGTATGCAATGCAACTGGTGAGTAGTGCTTTTTGCTAAAAACAGGTAGTGGCTATGAATGAACTCGTAGAATGATGATCTCTCTTGAACTCCAAGCGACGTGTACGTGTGTGTCTGTGTGCCCACTTACTTCTAATTATCGCTACCGTGTGAAAAGAGGGCTAAACAACAAAAGTCGCTAAAAACTCATTCAAGAAGTTTTCCACTATATTGCAAAACCAGAGATTTTCGCGGTTATCGACAAACACCCACACATTTTGTGAGAGTCCTTCTGCTGAAAAATACTTTTCTTACTAATGCGGTCCCAACCAGGAAACTTTTACAAGTCACTCATAGACCTTAAACAATCATGTGACTAGTTATAGGGCTCTCAAATATCAAATGGTAAATGTGTCACTAAAGTCAACAAATATATATATACACACATACTCACGTACAGAAAGACAAAAGTAATAGGCTTAGTCTGAACATTTGTTTAAGGTGGATGTATACCCATTCAAGCAAAGAATAAAACTGATATAATAATAGTAATATATTATGTACATAACTGACTGATTTCATAAAGGAAATGCAAAGATCAACACTTCTTCGCACTTGCCACCCATCTAAACTCCAAATTTAATATCAAAAATGGTCCTTCTAATCTGATGAATTGAAAAGCCATTGTTGTTAAATAGCCGTTATCACAAACTCACCACTTTTGACGTGAAATAAATAAAAACAAACCTTTAAACCCATGCTAAATTCACAAACCTTCACCTCTAACAACTTCCTCTTTCTTCCAATATCAACACATTGATGATTCAATCTATTTCAATTTGTGGAACAATCTTGGGGCAACACAGTCATTAATGTGGTGCTCCAAATGGAAGAATTCTTCGACACAGTCCTCCTTGTAGTTCTTGTCGGCGTAGCCTTCCTCCTCCATCTCCTTGGTGACTCTCTCGATACATTCGTGGTAGTGGTGAACGTATGGCTTGATGTGTTCACTTTGAGCACACTCAGCCTTCAGCTTGTCCAATGGGTCACCAGCACCTTCTTCTTCATCTTCATCATCCTCATCCTCTTCTTCTTCTTCTTCTTCTTCTTCTTCGGCTTCCTCCTCATCTTCCGCCTTGGCAACAGTTGGGATGAAGGCCTCCTTCAAGTCTTCGACAGTCTCGTAAAGCATGGCAAGCATCGTGATTAAATGTGTGTAGATTCTGGGTTTATGACCTATCAACACCACCAGATATATCTTGCCAGAAATTTTTTGTTATTAATTTTTTAGGATTTTCGAGAAATCATAGATTATTTTCGCAGGCTCTCATTGGCTGGAAGTGTTTTTTTTCTTTCGCGGATACACACTGCGAACACAGTCGGAGGTTGCAACATGACAACGACAATTGGCTACAAGTCAAATCAGTTTGTATCAAACCATCTTATTATTAATGTACACGTCAAATCATTAGAAATCCAACAAAAAAAAAAGCCACAGGGCACCCATAAAACCAAAGAAACGAACAAAATTATCATCAGACTTATTGAGCAGAAGCGGATGCCTTAGCTCTCTTGTCCAACTTAGCCTGAGACTTGGCACCTAGGATACCACCACCCCAGTGCTTTCTGCTCTCCTCGTACTTGTCAGCAAAGTTAGAGTTAATGGTGGAAACTAAGGTGGCCAAAGCAGACTCATCCTCAGCTCTAACCTCGGTCAAGGCAGCGACAGCAGAGGTCTTTTGGTGAACCAAGGTGCCCAATCTGGCCTTACCCTTGATGATAGCGTATGGGACACCCATCTTACGGCACAAAGCTGGCAAGAAGATAACCAACTCGATTGGGTCAACATCGTTGGCAATCAAAACCAACTTGGCCTTCTTGTTCTCAATCAAAGAGACAACGTGGTTCAAACCAAACTTGACATTGTATGGCTTTGGAGAAGCCTCTTGTCTGGTCTTGCCGTCAGCAATAGCAGCAGCCTCTTTGGTCAATCTTTCCTTTTTCTCAGCCTTGTTTTCTGGTCTGTACTTGTTGAAGAGCTTGAAAGCTTCAGCAGCAGAGTTTCTGTCCAAAACATTAGAGAATTGGGCAATGGCTGGTGGCACCTTCAATCTCAACTTCAAGACCTTTCTTTGTCTTTGAAGTCTGACATATTCTGGCCACTTGACAAATCTGGCCAAGTTTCTCTTTGGTTGAACAGCTTGACCGATACCAAATTTCTTTGGAGTGGAGTCAGCCAATGGGTTCTTGGAGGTCTTGGTGGCGGAAGCCTTTGAGGCAAGCGGGTTAGCAGCGACTTTTCTGGCCTGTTGGTCATTGAGATTAGTACAAAGGGTTCAACCTGATATGAAAGAAACCCCTCTTGATCTCTAACTCGTTGGGCGCGTGGATTAACACACCAACAAAGTCCTAAAAGGCAAGCCTTGGTGCGAAAAATATAGTAAAGATGGTTTAAAAACAAAACACACCAACTGCAACAGATATATACTGATTTCCAGTTGGGTACATTCGAGCAGGTTTAGTAAAGCACTTCAAAGGCGAATCCCGTCAACAACGACCCAAAAAAATAATTACAATCAAGTTTGAAAATTAAAATCAGGGTGATCTCTATGGGTAGCCTCATCTTTCGCAGTACAATGTTCACTCAGAAGCGAACACAGTCAGCAAAAGATCATCCTTTAAAATGATGCAAAGCGTTTGCCTCCACAAGAATGAAACATCGTCAACACTCCATTTTTTACCAAGGATCAAATTGATCAAAAGGAGCTCCATAATGTCTTTCTTATCCAGAGCCCACTATGTGGTTGGATATGTTCACAGATAGCAATAACTTACCATTTTAACTATTCTCTTGTTGTTTTATGTGTAAAAGTGGTGTTGAGGGAGTGAACAAAGAAAAGAAAGTTTTTTAAAGAAAGTGAAAAATTTTCCTGAACTGGCACTAACATCCGGACACCATTATTTTGTTATCAGATTCTAGATTGGCTAATAGACATCACACATGTTCAAATTAATCCAAAAATAAAGAGAGGTTTTTATAGCTTTCCAGTTCAATCATTATATATACATATATAAATAGCAAGTCCCAATCCAATCATTCTAAAGAATGTAAGTATTCTAGAAAAATTATTCAAGGAACCCAAAATTAACTAACTGGTATAAACTAGGTGGGAACATCAAAACGTATAAAAGGAATCACAACAGTACTAACAAAGAAGAGGTATACACACCTCTGTATACAAAATAAAACGACATCATAAAACGAACATAAAAACAATCTTCATCAAAAACATTAAAACTTTCTAACTCTCAAAGTCACATCAACAAATCCAGGTTCAAACACTAGAATGGTTATTGGTAGTCTCCAACGGACTAATACTCTCATTACTATCCAATTCCAATGTGAACTGCTTCATCTTCTCCTTTAAGTATCTATTCTCTGCGACCAACTGCTGAATGTAGCTGCACGCATTCTCCACAGTAGTTGCCTTTGAAGGAATCGCACTTGCGTCATTGAATTCATCAGGAACATATTGTGATAATTGCTGAATGGCATTGTTCATACGGTTACGACGACCCTGCTCAGCCAACTTGTGGTTGGCCTTCTTATCCTTCGAGTTCTCACCGCCATCTTCAGTATCAGACTCCCTGGATTGTTTCACAGATATGGAAGAGCGACAAGACTCAGCATTCTGGGGCAGAACAAGCGGTGAAGAGGAAACAGGGGCATTTGTATAGTTTGTGCCATTGTTAGATTCAATCTTGAAGTTCATTAGAGTAGCGGGCGTAGCTGGGGTAGAGGAACGGTTCTGGGACCCACTTCTTTGGACCGATGGCTTTTTTGAGCGTCTTGGCTTTGGAGGAGGAGCCATAACTTCAGGTTGAGGAGCAACATCTTCCACTTGCTGTTGCTGAAAGTGCTGGTTTTGCTGTTGATGGTAAGAAATATTATTAGCATATGACGACGATCTTTTGGCCTTTATTATTGGAGACTGTTTGACAATTCTTCCTGGAATCGTTGGACCAACAATTGGAGTGTTTCCCGGAGTCTTTCTGTTATACTTCTTCTTGGCAGCCACGGATGTGGATCCAGAGGAAGAAGAGGAAGAAGATTCCTCTGGAGATGATGACTTTTTCAGTTTCACCGGTGATTTGGCCTCAAGGGCTGGGGAAGTCAATGGACTGAAAAAGCTCGATGATTGCTGCAACGAGGCATGATTCTTATTGACCATCGACTCCATTGGTGTCACAGCAGGTGACACCAATGGTGTAAAAACAACATCGGGCCTGATAGAATTCTGGGCTTGCTGATCCATCATCGGACTGGCAAAGTTCTGCAGGAAAGCTGAATCTGTTGGATTCTGGAACGTGCTCATCTCAAAAGATTTGGGGGTTGGAGGGATTCTTCCAGGATGAGTCTTTTGATGGCTATGATGATGAAGATGATTATGGGTCTCATTGTTGGTGGTATTAACGTCAAAGTGTGAAGCGTCGTGGAAATCTTGGTCTCCAGGGAAAAAGCTCATATCCAAGTCTTGAAGATCTGGAATAGGACTCCATGAGTTCAATTCATCTTTGATATGGCTTTGTTGATGAATCACACGCTGCTGGTGCTGCTGGTGCTGCTGTTGTTGTTGCTGGTGCTGGTGCTGTTGATTATGATGGGAGTGCAGTTGGTGTTCATGATTTGGGTCAAGACCATCGAGTGGAGATTCACCATGCAGGAAAATATCCTCCTTGTTGTAGGATCCGAGTGTACCCTGCTGCTGCATCTGAGGTGTGTTGTGTCTCGAGTTTACACTGCTGTTGTTGTCATTGTTGTTGTTGAAGGAAAGATTGTTCTGAGAAACGTCCGAGTTTCCGCCTGGGGAGTCAAAGCTAATAAAATGCTGAGATGATTGCGAGCCTGGGCTTTGGTAGCTGTTGCCATTAGCTGCGTTTGACGAGCTGTTATTGTTGTGGTCGAATATCCAGTTTGCAGCTTCCATATGATTTCAAGGAGAGAAGAAGCAAAGTGGGAAAGTGGAAACAACCAAAATAAAAACGGCGGTTGGTTTGCGGTATGGGAGCGAAAAGTGAACTGGAGGGGTGTAGTGATGGGAACTTAAACGGCCTGGCTGATACTTCGACTGGCGCACGCTGTTTGTTGTATCTGCTGTCACTTGAAATGAAAAAATAGGGAACAATTAATCGCAGCAAAATTTAATTTACCTGACATTTTACAAATTGATAATTTTCGCTTATGTCATGTTTTTTTCTTTCTTCTTTTAATTAAACCCGCGATTTTCGTTATTATTTTTCAGACGACCTTTAGAGACCCACGTGGGGGCCCTGGACTAGTCCGAGGACTTAAAACTGCGGATCTGCAACAGAGAACTTCACTGAAAAGGGAAATAGGTCGTGTGTAGACTGTGCACAAGTCCGCAACAATACCGGCTCATCCTTCCTTACCTAGTAGGTCTTCTGGCCTTGAATCACGAGCAACCCGTCACTGCGGCTACTTTGCTCCCAAATCCTCATCTGCATTAAACTTTTGACTGGATTGGATCGTGAGGGAGGAGGGGCAATCTTCTTTTCTCTTTTGGCCAGCCACGGCATAAAGTCAGTCAATATGTATTCTGCGGGTATGTGGATGCCGAGAGAGTCTTTTGATTGGATTAAATTTGAATAGACCACGGTGCAGGCCAGACTGTCGACAGGATCGGAATTTGCGCGCGTCGTACCTGTTTTTGTTTTCGTTTTTTAGTTTGAAATATGTACTGGCATGCGAGTCTGAGACGGGACTCAACGGTTTTACAACAGTCAACCGTTGTAAAACTTAAGACACAATTAGAGTCGTCTGCAGAAATACACTTCTGTTCTGTATTTTAGAACATTCGGAGTAACCACTCACAATAACTAGTGCCAAGATTGGGCCCGCCCTGATCAGCCTGTTTCTGTTAACAAAAGACCAATACCACCGCTCACTGCGGTTCCTGCGAGTGTTACTGCGGAAATCGACCAACACACATTGCATTGATGCAGTTTGTGCATAATAATTTTATACCTTATTTGTCTTTTTCTCCCACAAGTAAAGGCACCCGTGCGTGATCTTGATCGATTGCATGTGAGAATATACAATTACTGCCCAATGTTTGAACTAAACCAACACAGACACATGATGACTTACTCAAAGAAGGGAAATGACTCTCCGCTCCATTACCCAAATACAGTCACACAGACTCATGGTTTGATGTGCTTTAGACGTTCTATGAAACAAACGGCTGGGTTGGATTCCACTCAAGAATGGGCTCTGAGTTTGTATACCAACACAATATATGTCGAAACGAGTCATTTCCATACTCGGAGACGTGAAAACCAATTACCTGAACAGGACGTATATATCTGCGCCTTGAGAAGAGGGGACGATCGATAATGCACTGTGTCATTTACGACTGCATTATTTCCCGATTTGGGTTTTCGAAATAGTCGTCAATAATTTGCTAAATGAATACCTTGACTTGAATATCAGTTCGTAAGAGTTGGATTGACAATTCCCTCCCTCAATAGACTGTTACTGTGTGGTGTGGTATCTCCACAACATGGCGAAAACAAACAAACAGAAAGCAAGAATAAGAAGAATACAATTTCTCCCAAGTTGTCTAATTGTTATGTTTTATCTCTTTAAACAGACAGGAGAGTCACGCGACTGTGCAAGCAAAACATGGGTGCATGTGAGGTAAGAGTCACACACATGCACGGCAGTACATAGATAGCCCTACTCATATTTACCTTCCCCTACCGCCTCTGCTGCCGCCTCTGTCACCTCTCTTACCACCTCTCTTACCACCTCTGCCACCGCCTCTGCCACCGCTCGAGCTAGCATTGATCCTTTCAATATCATTTTTGCTGATGACCAGCCCATTCCTCGTGCTTCTGCCAACACTGTTGATCTTCAAGCCTTTCTGTCTAAAGGTCTTTTCCTTCATGTTGGACTTGACACCCTTCCCGATTCTCTCAGCAACGGTCAGGTTTCCCTTAACGTTTCTAAACTCACCCTTCTTCACTTTTGACAGAATAATACCACCATCACGAGCTTCTTGTTCGTGCTTCTTCACTTTCTGACTGTATGCCTTCACCATTCCTTTTCTCATGGCCATAGAGATGTTCTCCAATCTACCCACTTTTGAATCGTGTCCATTTACTGAGCTGGCCTGTTGTAGTCTGGAGTTTAATGTGTATCTTCTTGCCTTGCCTATGGACCCATCCCCTGTCTCTATTGTTCTTAAAGTGAGGTCAGCACCGGACGTTTCTGCATTGAAATTGGACAAAATATGAGACTCCTGAAGGAAACGCTGCAACTCCAGATCATTTTTGATGTCTTCATCTGTGTCTTTGGTTGAATGCTTCTTAGAGCTTCCTACTGGCTGGAATGCTTTCCTATATGCCTTACCAGATTTAAGTAACTTAATCTCCTCTTTTGAAGCTGGTTGATATGATCTCGTTGTGTCGACAAACTTGACAATGGCAGGTTCCTCATTCTCTGCTCTTCCATCATTATCGTCGTCGTCGTCATTACCATCGAACTCATCTTCACTGGATTCATAATCAGACTCTTTCCCATGTATAAGCTTTCCTTCTTCTTCTTCCTCCTTCTCATTACGGTTGAAGTCTTCGCTCTCGTTCTTAGTCTCCTCAACAGTCTTCGACTTGTCCTCAAAGCCCATCTCTTCGAGACTACCAAACTGGGCTTCAAACGCACGGCGTTGGGCTTCTAACGCCTTCAAGTACTCGTCGTGAGCCATCGCTTGGGAAATATAATAACAGTCTTAGTCTGCCTGTGATAGAGTGAAGCCCAGCCATCCTTTTGCAAGAATTTTTTTTCCCCGCCGTAGCTCATCGCTTACGTAACCGAGAACGAAATTTTTTGAAGTATCAACAAACAACAAACAAACCAACAACAAACAGGAAGCTGTCTGCTGTATTTACAATGACTCGATTTAGAGGGTGTATTGATATCCATTCTGGCCAAGTGAAACAGATTGTTGGTGGCACGCTGTCAAAGGACGACACTTCCACTACGACTACCACTGACTCAACAACAACGGCGACGGCAACGCTTGCAACCAACTTTGTTTCCACCAAGCCGTCCTCTTACTACGCCTCTCTGTACAAAGAGAATGATGTTTGTGGGACCCATGTGATCAAACTAGGTTCGAATCCAGCGAATGATACAGCTGCTAAGCTGGCCTTAGGAACATGGAAAGGTAGGCTTCAGATTGGTGGCGGGATCAATATCGACAATGCTCAGGAATGGCTAGATGCTGGTGCGTCCCACGTGATTGTCACGTCCTGGTTATTTCCTGGTGGCGAATTCAGCATGGAGCGTCTCCAGCAACTAGCAGGTTTAGTTGGAAAGGAGAAGATTGTTGTTGATTTGAGCTGTAGAAGACAGGAGGATGGTGGTGAGACAAGGTGGTTCGTTGCTATTGATAAATGGCAGACAATTACTGAATTTGAACTCAACAAAGACAAGTTCTTGGAGCTGGGTCAGTTCTGTGCGGAGTTCCTCGTCCACGCTGCCGATGTTGAGGGATTGTGTCAAGGAATCGATGAAGATTTGGTAGTGAAGCTTGGTGAGTGGAGTAACGGCTTACCTATCACCTATGCTGGTGGTGCAAAGAGTATCAATGACCTGCAGAGAGTTCAGCAGTTGAGTAATGGCATGGTTGATTTGACGTATGGGAGTGGATTGGACATTTTTGGGGGTAGATTGGTCAAGTTTGACGAGTGCGTGGAGTGGAATAAAGGAACTCACTAGCATCTTGCACAGTGGTACGCTCTAGCCCATATCTCCTCCTGGATTTACACACTTGCACCTAAAGATCAGTAACAGTACACAATAAACACACACATATATACACACTGATTTTTTGTCGTTGTATCTTCTAGTACCCCTGATACCCTCCTTGGGTGCTGCCATACTGAGTGGCTCCATACGCATTCATCATCTGGTCATCATCTCCAGTGTTGTTTCCACCTCCATATCCAGTATTGTATCCCGTGTTTCCACCGTACTGTGTGTTGGCACCACCACCACCACCTCTGGCAGTATCCTTATCAATCTCCATCACAATGCCAGCAATCTTCTTTTGCAACTCCTCGATACCTCTTACGAATACCTGATCTGGAGGCAACACGCCAGTTGTCTCGATATTGATGTAGAATTTATCTGGCTCTGCATTGTAGTCAAATGGTTCGTCAGCAGTCGGTGGGTCTTCAAACTCGGCATTACCAGACACAGGCCACTCAGCAACAGCGTCTTCCTCGTACCAGTAGTCAGTGTGTTTTAGCTTGTTCCATGGGTCGTATTCGAATCCGATTGCAGCGACAGGAGACCACTTGGCATGCTCTTTGGCAATACCCTTTTTCGCAATACACCTAACCTTGAGGTGTTGTCCAGCCTTCAGGACACAGATCAAGACACCATTTTGTTCTCTGTCGACTATAACGGGCTGTCCAATACGCCACCCTTGCTGCGAAGACACGATGGTGAAGTCCTTGGAGTAGACTGACTGGTTTCCCTCCATGTCGCCATCAACACGCACATCGAGCATCAGCTCAACAGAACACTTGTCGCAGTACTCGTCACAGGTGCATTCACGCGAGTAAAGCAGCTGTCCAACGTTGTGCGACTCCAAGGGGATCAGTCCCAGTCTATGTGCGACAAACTCATCGGCAAGAACAGTGGTGTTCGCCTCGATTTCAACAGAGTCTATCGCTAGAGTTGGGATCTCGGAGATGATTGTACGACGAATCGAGTTGGCGAGAGCCAAGTCGACCTGCGACAACACGAGATCAACGTTGTCCGACTCAGTCGAGCGAATAGTGAGTGCTGGAGCCATGTATCTTGTCTCTGTGTCTGTGTTGTCCTGCTCGCCGCTAACAGCTTTGAAGTGAAAGTTGTGATACCAACTTATTTCCGTTTTAGTCTACCGCTGAACCCAAACCAACAACCGACTTCATTCTGCGTATGTGGTCAGGTGATCTAGTACCCTCGGATATATATATAACAAACAAAAAGGGATTAATTAGAATTTAGCCAGATATAAACACAAACCAACCAATCTAGAATCAATCCATGTCTCAGCTTGCAAAGACTTTGCCCATTCCAGACCTCCGTTTCGAGTCCACGTTTCGCCGGGCGCTTGTGGCAACGGCAGGAGGACCAGAGAAGCCGATCACGTGGCGTACTGTGACGACAGTTGTTGTCAGAGATGGGATTCTGATGCCCTTCATCCAGGGGTTTCTGTATGCGGGTGCACTCATGGTGATGAGGCCGTGGTTGAGAGCTGTAGGGAGGTTTGGTTACGATTCAGCCACGTTGGTGATGTTGCATTTCAAAAGAGCCGTGAGGTATGTTTAAACGACAGTGAACGGGAAAAGAGAAGACAAGATGTAGTCAATTATTACAATCATCAACGAAAAGCCGTCGTCATCAACGAAAAGCCGTCGTCATCATCATCACGCCCATTCTGGTTGGTTGTTGCCATACGCACCACGGCCTCCACGGCCTCCACGGCCACCACGACTGCTACCACCCCTGCCTCTTCTATTGCTGTTGTTGTGGTTGTTGCTGCTGTAGCTATTGTTCCCAAAATCAGCCCTTCTCCCATTTCCAAAGTCAGCTCTTCTAATGTTGTTGTTGTTTCCAAAATCAACCTGTTGTCTGTTTGGAGCAGTCGTAGTGCTTGTGGAAATATTGTCAAAGAAGGATTTCTGTCTGTTGTATGTTTCCACTGGGGCTTCCTCAGATTCCTTTCCCTCCTCTTTACTCTCGCTTGATTGGCGTAGTTCCTCGAACTTGGCATTGTTGGACTCAAAGTCAAACTCCTTACTGAGATCGGCTGGCGGAGGAACTGCTGATGTGACTGCTCTCTCATGTGGCTGTGATGGACGCTGTTGTTGTTGTCTCTGCTGGTGTGGTGGACGTTGGTGATGTGTTCTTTCACTAACAGCTTCTTGGAACTCACCCTGTTCTTGTTCCTCTTCTTTTGGTTGTTGCTGGCGCTGTTGAACTGGCTCTTGCTCTTGCTCTGTCTCTGGATCATCCTCTAACACACTCAAATCAATTACATCACTACCGCGGAAGACAACAACTGGATACACATCGTTTGAGGCTGGGACTTCTTTGCCCTGGCCACGACCCTCTGTACCAAATTGTTTGACATTGATCAATGTGACCGTGGCTTCTTCGCCATCGACATCGCGTAGAATACCAACGTAACGGATCCCTTTGGCTGAGATCAACGAGATGCGCTTGCCGACGTATTGGGACATTTGTTGATGATCTTGTTGTTGTTGTTGTTGTTGTTGTTGTTGTTGTTTTGGTAGAAGAGAGAAAAATCATTCTGGAAGAAAGGAAGGAAGGAAAAAAACACGCTCCCAACTACACCAGCAAGGGATAAAAGAACCGCATCTAACGACCCAAACACAAAATGACTTCGTTAGTTCCGTTTCAGGCGACTCATCTTCTTGAGCTGAACCCAATCAACCTAGATCCGCTCACTGAAAACTACAACGCAGGCTTCTACCTCCAATACCTCACGTCATGGCCATCACTCTGCTTTCTTTCGAGTGAACCGGGGACACTCTCTGGCTATATGCTGGGGAAAACAGAAGGTAAGAACGATCTATGGCATACCCATATCACCGCAGTCACAGTGAATCCAACGTTCCGCCGTCTTGGGCTCGCCTCATACCTGTGCAATAATTTAGAGTACATTACAGACTCTGCGCCTCATAACACCAACTTTGTCGATCTGTTTGTCAAAGTGACGAACTCATTGGCCATTCAGCTGTATGAAAAGTTGGGATATAGCGTGTTCAGACGTGTTGTTGGGTACTATGGCAATGAGGATGACGAGTACCCTAGAGACACAACCAGGATCAGCGACTTGAAAGATGCCTTTGATATGAGAAAAGGGATGGAGAGAGATGCAGGACGGTGTATGGTTGATGGTGGAAGAAACAACAGGTGTCTACCCCATGAAGTGGTGTTCTAAAAATGCGTATACATATAATACTGAATAGGAGGTTTTACTTTCTAACCAATGAAGATGACTGCTGCTGCTTCTTCTTCAACATGATCAACATGAAGATAGCTCTAAACAAAACATTTAGCTGGTCTTTGAACATGAAAATAAAACCCTGGACAAGCACGCCCTTGGATAATTGAGGTAGGACGCCTTTCCATAGTCCAGCCACGCCTTCATTCCTGTACAGGTAGCACAAAACACTCTGGAATGACTTGAGATTCCCATCTTTTTCCTCCTCGCTGCTCTTGCTGCTGCTGGACGACTCTTGCATCTGTAGCACAGCCTTGGAGATGATTAATGGTTGAGTGATAACTGTGGCAAGCATCTTGGACAAAACACCAAGGAGGAAGGACTCGTGTGGGTTGAGTCTTGCTCTACCTGCAAATAGCGTGCGCTTCAAACGCTCAAAAGACGCATAGGTAATGGAGGGGTTGATAGTGAGCACCAAACTAACCTTTAGGCCTCTCCAGAAACCGGTAATGCCATCCTGTTTGTAAATGTTTTTGGCAGTTTGCGCAATTGTCGGGTTCTTCTTTGGCGCTGTCTGCTGTCTTGTCGAAATGACACTGATTGGCGACGTGAACAGCTGACCCAGCGCTGCAGCCACCATCCCCAGTACAAGCTCCTCTGGTGTCGAGTTCACCAAATCTTTCACATGTAACCGTCTCGCCTTAACGCTTCTCCACAGTCTTCTGACAAACGAGTACCAGTAGAAATATGTGAATGACTGAACAGCAGTGGAGAGCAAACTCGACCCAAGGCCCTTGTACAATCCACCAATACCTTGCTCTTTTACAATCTTCTTTAGAGCATCGAGAGAGTTGTTGTAAACTTTCTCACTCTCCTCCTCGCCCTTTTCAAGCAATTTCTCACCCTTTTTATCCTTCAACTGCGTCTGGATAACAGTCTTGATGAGATCTAGCGGATAAACGATTGAGTTCGCAATGATAGAGGCACTAGCCCCGTAAACCGCCTGTTCGATGTTTGACATAGCGGGGGTGCGGAACAATTATATGAACAACAAGAAGAAAACAATGGCACGCACACTCACGCACTGACTCGCCAACTGAAAAATGGGGACCAACGGGTATTTATATATGTTTTAATCAGACACCAGCACCCCCCAATCAGTCAAGTTGGAGAAGTTTTTTTTGTGGAGATGGTTGTCTTGTTTTGCCCTTTTGCAGTTGTGTTTTTCTAATCTGACCGAGGCAATTCTTTTTTTTGTGCCGCCAGCGCCAGGGAAATCAAACTCGCGAAAACTGCCTAAAACGCTACCCAGAGCCGGACCGCGAACCGGTAAGAATGATAGAAAAGCGACACAAAAACAAAAGGGCAAAACAAAACAAAACTCAACACGATAATGGCAGCGAAAGTGGGTGGCGGCTAGCGTTTGGTAACTTTTATAGATCTTACGAATCATCATTTACGCTGATGGCTATGGATTGTTTTTTAGCGTGTCCACAGTGGGTTGGTTGTTGCCTTTTACCTCCATAGAACCAACTTCTTATCAATTCCAGAACTCACAAGAACCTCCTTCCCATCGCGATCTATATGGTTCACAAAGCATTTGATTCTCATTCCTCCATGGACTGATTGTTGCTGTGTCCTTTGTTCACATTCAGTTAGAACTTTCACACTGCGTCCAGCATCCAACTTCCCATGGACTTCAAACACTTGTCCATTTCTAAGCTTGAGTCCACGCACAACACCATCATCACCAGGAATCCAACAACCACTGATGCCCTCGTCTTGTTCTTTGTCTCTGTCTCCCACCGCCCGAGTCTGTCCACTGGTCCATTGAAGTTGAGGTGTGCTGTATTTGTCCTGTGGGGAGAGTGTGTTGAAGTTTCCCACAATTACATCTTGGAAGTCCACTGGTTCAAAACCGGCAGGGTCAAAGCTATCGCTGGATATCGTTGCCAATATTGATGCTATATCAGGTACCTGCGCTATAATCACACGACCAAATGGGACATGAGATGTCGAGATGCCAATGAGTGAGCCGCCGGCCTCTTTCAAGTCACGGTTTGGCAGTGATATTGACATTGCGGTGAATTCGTTGGATGAGAACTGCGATGTGTTAAGTGTCAAGCGAGCTATCTCCAAAAGCGATGCGGAGTAGATATACAACCTGGTAGAGTTGGTTCTTGTTACGAAAATGATGGGCATGTCGCCATTGCAAGTGGTGGCGAACTCAACTGCAGTTGGCGTCGAAAGGAGCTTTGTTGTGCTGTGCTTTGATAACTTGAATGTGCCAAGATCTGTTTTAACTAGCTTTGTGACAGTGAGGTTCAAATCCCAGCCAATTGAGGCAATCAGATAAGACCCCGCATCATTGTCCGTCTCGCGGGTTGTTGCCAGCAAGACTTTGAAATCAATAACCAAGCGTCTATGAATCTGCAATTGGGTAAGAATGATCAACTCAAACTCACTGGTGTCTTTTGTTTGTTTCAGTTCAAACAGCACCAATGTCCCATTCATATCACAACTGAGAAATTTGTTGGTTCCCTTGAGTGCATAGGACATCTTCCCCAGCACACTACCATGGATGGCGTTCAAACGAATGATCTCTTCGCCCGATTTCAAATCGACCAGTATGAGAACTTTTGTCGCTAGCGTGATGAACAATACGTCTCTTATATCGTTATTACCAACTTGGAATACCGATGTTGACAGATGAATCACTAAGGCGTTGTCGTTGTTATTCAACAGAAACTTCCATTGGACAGGAAACGCAGTATCTGCCCATTGAGAGTACAGATGAGTATTTTCCACCAGATCATTTCCTGCATGCGCAGCATTACCGACCTTGTCCTCCGTTATCTCATACTTGCAGGTGTACTTAAGTCTGTCCGCCACTATCTCTTCAAGGGACAATTGCGGCGGCACAGCTGAAGTAGTTGAATCAGTGCTTTCAATATCAAACTTCTCTAGCGTCTGCTGGTATCCCTTATCCTTCAGGTAATGACGTATCAGTCCTGCAGTGATTTCTTTCGTGGTGGTGGTGTCCTCCATAGTTGGGAGTTCACCCCGCGCATCAATACCGTCGCAGTTTGTAAAATACAAACAACATTACTTTCTGTAACGTAAACACCACTATTCTGTAACCCTATATCTCCTCACGTGCTTTGTGATTTTTTTTTTTAGTTTTCCAAGCCCTACTAATATGATGTCCAGGTGTTTCCACCCTAAAAAGAACTTCTTTTATTTTTTCGTTTCTGATTCGCGCAACACACAAAAAAGGGCAAAAACTCACCAAATAAACAAAAAAAATGGTTTCGCGAATCGGGAATGATTACATCACCAAATTTGGAACTATTACATAATCATAAGCTAGTTTTTGGGCGTTCACCCAAACAACTGAAAAAAAAAACTCTTCTTTAATTTTTTTCAAACAACCTTTGTTACTTCTGTTTCTTAACAACAAGGAATTATCAATACAAAATGGGTAAGGGTAAGCCAAGAGGTTTGAACTCCGCTAGAAAGTTGCGTGTCCACAGACGTAACAAGTAAGTCAACATTGAAATTGTTGGAGTTGATATTAATGTTGGTTTGGTTGGATATGATATCGTTCAAGATTCATCTTTGATTAGTTTCAGTTTGAGATTTCATTTCAAGTTCAGGACCAGTTTTGGAGCAAGCAAATAGCCATATATATTCAGTCAAAAGTGTGTCATGTCAAGGATGCCATCATTGTATCCCATTTAAGAAAAAATCGAAGCACCAGTCGCTCATTTGTTTTTTCAGTAAGACAATATTTATATGGAACAACAACAACAACAACAACCTCTCCAATTGAGATCCATAGATATACTAACTATTTTCCTACAGCCGTTGGGCCGAACAAACTTACAAGTCTAGATTATTGGGTACTGCCTTCAAGTCTTCTCCATTCGGTGGTTCTTCCCACGCCAAGGGTATCGTTTTGGAAAAGATTGGTATTGAGTCCAAGCAGCCAAACTCTGCTATCAGAAAGTGTGTCAGAGTCCAATTGATCAAGAACGGTAAGAGAGTTACTGCTTTCGTTCCAAATGATGGTTGTTTGAACTACGTTGACGAAAACGACGAAGTTTTGTTGGCCGGTTTTGGTAGAAAGGGTAAGGCTAAGGGTGATATCCCAGGTGTCAGATTCAAGGTTGTCAAGGTTTCTGGTGTCTCCTTGCTTGCCTTGTGGAAGGAGAAGAAGGAAAAGCCAAGATCATAAGTTCTTCTTTATGTGAAGACGGTTTCCATTGTATATTTGTATGATGCACAGTTAAGGTAATTTACCCGCACCAGTAGTATGTGTGATTTAAAGAAGGATACATTATGATTATACAGTGGGTTCTCTCTCAGTACCCTTTATTTCTTCCCTCGATACTGACACCGTCCTTTTTCGTTGCAGTTCTTTTCCCCCTTCCACTCAGCTTTTGGTTGATTCTCTTGAACTGATCATCTCTGTGCAAGGAGGTACCAACACCAGCATTCAGCAGTGAAGACTGTGTCTTGTCAATCTTTGATCTTGGTGCAAACTTGTAATCAGTGATGCTTGGTGCAGGAGCGGCAGCTCTGTTTCTCATCGCCGCCTGCTGCTCATAAATGGTCTTTTCAACCTTTTCACCACCGCTTTTCTTGCCTTTAGCCCCACTAACACCACTGCCACTTTCTCTCTTTCTCTGTGCTGCAAACTTCATTGAGTCAAAATCTACAGCGTGAATCTGCTTATCTCTGTAGTTGTCTGAAGCACCGATAATTGGTCTGGTCCAGTCAGAAATCAACTTGTCAGCGACACGTCTGATCTTTGGCTCAACTCTTTTGGACTTCTGGTAAAACAACAGAATCTTACCTATTCCTGACTCTCTTAGATGGTTCGTGTTGATAGGGAGTTTGATCAATGAGGCAAATAGAACCTTCTGGATCTCATACGAAGGCAACGACGCATCTGGAAGCGGCTCCAGCCATTGTCTCATCTCCGCAAGGAGATTGTTATCCAAAATGACCTCCGCCAAGTTAGCCTTTGACAAGATCTCATCCACCTTGGGCAACAGTTGAATCTTGTTTATCGCGATATTCTGATTGTTCTTGTTCTTGTTCTTGTCGTTACTGTCATTGTTCTCGTCCTTCTGTGAAATGATCTCAGAGTCCCTCTTCGCAGCAATGTCCATTTCATTCTTTAATATCTGGATCAGCTCGTCTTCGTCATTGGTCAAGTCATGCTCATCTTTTCTCTTTCTCACTTTTGGTTTCTTCAGCGCACGCTCCATCTTGGCCTCCAAGTCTTGACGTCTCTTGTGAGACTCAGTCACTGTCTCATTGGAGTAATGCGCCTGATCAGCTGCTTCACGGTCCTCATCAATCTGCTGTTGTTGTTGTTTTTGTCTTTGTTGGTACGCGCTTGGCTCGTGAGAAGTCTCATCATCCAGTACAATGGCACGCTTACGTGGCTTCAGTGTATTCACATCGCCGTCATCAAGGATATCGTCATTTGCAGGCAGCTCACTTTCCGGTGCTGCTGGTTGTGATGACAACTGTTCCTCCTGCTTGGCGGCCCTGGCATCAGCGGCAACGGCAATGGCGTCAGCAACATTAGAATCAGAATCAGAGTTCTCACGGAACTCTACTACACTCTCGTTAATCTTCTCGCTCATAACTGGAAAGAGATGATCGATCTTCTCTTTGATTGATTGATTGATTTGTTGTTGGTGTTATTTGTTATTTGCTTTGTGAGATGGAAAAAAATATTGGTTGTTGGTTTATTTCCGAGGGCGAATGACCCCGGGTCTCGTGATACTTTTTTCCATCAAAAAAAAGAAAAACGGACAGAAAAATGTTGATTCTAACTAGAAGAACTCTAACAAAAGACACATATCCATCCGATAAATATATATACTTCCAAAGATGTACGGTCAACCAGGTCTATCTGAGAAGGAAAAGAAAGCTCACCAAGAAATCACCAGCAAGACTTTGCAAACCTCCCTCTACATTGCAGCTGCCCTTTGGTTGGCCCCAATCGCCTACCACTTTGTCCAAAGACAATTCAAATAAGGCATGCAGCAGCATCATGGTTGATTGATGTGTTGTTGCGAGTTACTATTGCCACCACAGGTTGTACATATTGTGTTCTTGTTTTCTTTTTGTGTTGTGTTGTGTATATATGATGAATTTAAAAAGTCAGTGATGAGTCGTCTATACTTTTTGTCGTATCCATGGCTCCACTCTGAAGGGTGGGCTTCTTTGTAAAAATCTGTGATGGAAAGTGTGTTTCTTCATTGTGGTTTGCTTCAGTTGATAATGCCTGGAGACGAAATCTGCTAGTTGCGGGTTGTGCTCATAATCTAAACGTTTGCTTATCCACAGGTTTTGGACCTTATCGAAGTGAAACTGGCCGTACTCCTCCATGTAGATACTTCGTCTGCTGTACTCTCTCAATAACAATGCATCGATATTGTTGGGAACAAGAAGTACTTCACCTTCAAACACTGTCGGTATCAATGGACTGAGCTCTCGTATTTTATAGAAATGGTAATCCTTACACGACACCAGCTCATCCTGATGGATCAAACTCTGATTTATCGAATGTGAAACCTCGTGATACAAGAGCTCAGTCTCCGTAACAATCTGGTCAACTATTGGTTCAAACACCTTGCTCATCTCCATCATCTGTCTGTCATTCAACCCTACTGATGCGAGGTCATTCAAGCTTTTGACACTCTCATTGATCGTCAGAACAGTGATATCAATGTACAGCCCACTTTCAACATCAATGAAGCGGGCATCAATTTTGTTCTCAGGTTTATAGGCACTTCTTCTGAATACCCATGGACTTATATCGATGAAATACTTCCCCAAATTCATCTCATCCTGGTAATCAATCACCAATGTGTTGTTGTACTCTAACAACTTCCAAAAGCTGGAGAGCGTGATCTGAACATCCAAATCGTCATCCCAGGGCATGATCAGGCCGTTGAAGTAGTACCCCATCAAAGAACCATGCATAATCCAAGTCTTCAACTCTAGTCTCCGTGAAAAGTTGGCCCACGCCCTGCTGATCCTGTGGAGAACGGCGATTCTATCCATCTCAACATATTTCCTATTAAAGAAACGAAGATCATAATGCGACAACCCTCGGATCCCCAGAGTCTTATTATGGATCAAGGATCCCTCCTTGTAGTATTTGGTCTCTTCAACAGCTGGCACATGTTGTGGTTGCTGCTGCTGCTGCTGCTGCTGCTGACGCTGCGGCTCATAAATATAGAGCAAATTTCTCCTGTCCTCCTGGTCGTGAACCATCTTAATCTTATCAATGTACCCCAACATGTCAAAATCATCCAGTGTCAAATCAACCGCGTTGAAAACCTCAGTGTACTTAGCATCGTCTTTAAAGAACTCACGAACTCTGCCACGAATAGAATCAACAAACCGTACTAGTGGTAAACCTTGGCCCAACAACCATTGCACATTGTATTCTCTCAGGCGGCTCCCGCTCATTAAAACCACCTTCTTGATTCTTGACTGGTTGAGAAACACCTGACCTTGGCTAGATTTGTTACCGTAGTTTAAAACATCTGTCCATCTCAATGGGATACTACAGTTCTTCTCGTCACACTCTTTGAAAGAGAGGTAATCAAGCACAGAGATGCCTGCTCTCCGTGGATCATAGCCGCCATCACTGTCACCATTTTCCACCACAAACTGGTTCAGCTCATTCAGCTGGTCGTCCGATAAGGAAGAGTATGGAACTGTGCTGACTGATCGCCATGGATCATCTGTGCTGTACTCTCTATAAGCCAAAAAAGACAGAACGGCTATCAGCAATGGCAATATCACAGCGGCTAACCGACCCATCCTTCTAGCTTTATGAAAAGAGTAAACAGAAGAAAATAGAAATAGAGGAAAAACGAAAAAAAAAAAAAAACAATGATGAAGATGTAAAAAGAAACCAAAGATGAAATGAAATCAACCCTTCTGCCTTGTCTAGCAGCTCATGTCAATTTCCCACATGCAATACATTCCGCATCGCGTTTACGGTACGTTTATCATCGTTTCCAAACTCAAGGATACCTCGTACATTGGAACGATTATCTCTCCAAAGCTGGGTTCCAGCACCACGCCAGTCGATCAATGGGTGTGTTTGCCATAAGTGATAAGGATCCAAATGGGCAGAAAAGGAGCCAATTGGATATGGATTTCCATGAGCAGAGGCTCTGGAAGGATTTAAGTCGAATTGTTGGTGTAGTATTGCCCCAGGACTGGGAGAGACTTGAATCAGGCAAAGCTGACGATATCGAACCCATCTTCACCAAGTTGGGCAGCAGCGGTAAGAAGAGCTCAGCTATTCGAATCAGCCATGCAACAATCGAAGATCCTTTTTTCAGAATAACAGAAGAAGATTCAGTACATTTCAGTAACAACGAGGTGAGGATAGATCAGAACTATGCGATTCCAATGGTGGTCAAAGTTCAACACCTCAGCTAGTATATATATATATTATTGTCTCATGAGTCTCTGTAGGATCTCATCGTCCTCCTTCAACAGTTCATCGAGGTATTTAATACCATTCTGTTGTTGTTGCAAGATCTTGGAGATCTTGGAAATCTGGTCTCTCTTGAGTTCATTCTGTTCCAGTTCTTCTTCTCCACCCCCATCGCTCTTCTTAACATTGTTCAGTCCCAAAGAGTTATCTAACTGTTCATTCAAAGATTTGGCCTTCTCTTTCAAAATGGACAGACGTGCCCAGAGTTCGTTAGACTTTCCAAGACCGGATGGATCGTTGGATTTGTTCAATAACTCTTTCAAGGTTTGGATCAACTTCTCTTCACTTGGAGAAAGCTGATAGCCCTTTGACTTCAAAATCGTAAGAATTGAAACAAGCTTCAAAATTCTCTTCGCAATCACCTCGTTTCTGGACTTGATGCTAACAATTCTTGAAGACGTGTCCAAGTTGTGCTTGTCGCTGAGATTTTTGAACTTTTCATTAATCTGTTGAAGCAACACTCTGGATTGGGCAACATGGTTGACCTGTGTTTGTGATCTTTTCTGCAAATCCTGGAACCCAACAGCACGCACAGGGACGTAGTCTACACCTGGTCTGTTTTCGTATGCCTTGTCCCAGTCCTCTCCTTCGTTCGCTGGCTTCGTGTATAGCGCAGTCTGGTCAGCCGGAACCTTGTTGTAGAAGTAGGTCTTTAGGACAGTCTGCTGTGTTGTTGGATCCCATGAGTTCTTAACCTTTATCAATTGCTCTTGGATACTTATGGAGTAGTTATTGTTGGCAGCTATATTGCTGTTCATTTGACTTGTGGTTTGCAGTGAAGAAGATGATAGTGATAGAGGTTGTGATGCCTGTTGCGGTTGCGATTGGGCCTGATTACTCCAGGCAAATGAAGGAGCAACACTCTGCTGTTGCTGCTGCTGCTGTTGTTGTTGTTGTTGTTGTTGAAACTGTAGTTGTGGCTGTGATTGTGACTGTTGTTGTTGGTTGTTGCCAAATAGACCCAATGAAGTATTGGTGCCAGTGTTCTGCTGACCAAAGAGACCAGCAGTGGGGTTGGCCTTCTGCTGGCCAAATAACCCGCCAGTAGTGGTGGAACCAGTTGCATTGTTACCAAATAGTCCCGTTGAAGGCGTAGTGGCGTTCTGATTCTGATTCTGATTCTGATTCTGGCCAAATAGACCAGTAGAAGTATTGTTGTTGGCAGTGTTTGAGCCAAATAAGCCACCGGCTGTAGATGTAGTAGTAGTATTCGAAGCACCGAATAAACCACCAGATTGTGTCGTTGCTGGAGCAGTGTTGTTGTTATTACTGCTTTGACCAAACAACCCAGTTGTAGTTGTTGGAGTTGTAGCATTAGTATTACCAAACATTCCAGTCGAAGTGTTTGAATTGGCGGCTGAACTGCCAAAAAGACCACCAGTCGTCGCAGGGCCAGTTGAACCAGCAGCTTGGTTCGAACCAAAAGTACCGCCAGATTGACCGGAACCAAACATTGATGCGATTGGAAATTGAAACGATGATCGATCAATCGACTTCTTCTTCTTCTTCTTCTTGTTGTTGTTGTTGTTGTTGTTTTGTAAACAAACAAATGAATTTTTTCTTCTTAGAAAAAAACGTTTCGCAAATTGGCATATATTCGCCAGATCTGGTATTTCGCGAAATTGCTTGATTTGGTTTCCTTTTTCGCCAAAAGAAAGCTGGTTGGTCGGTTGGTTGAAAGGAAAAAAAAAAGGCTAACAATCATCAAATCAAAAACAACACTGAATTAATAGTTAAACCAAACTAAACTGATAAAAGAGTAATCGAAATGGGTATCAAAGGCGAGCCATCTCTCAACTTCCAGCTTCTTGTTGACCCGGAGCCAATGCCTTCCGATGTACCTCATGTTGAGGAAATTGGTGCCAGTTCTGCCCCGCTCCTCAGTGCATCATTCTTCATTGGTGCCCGTTGTCGTGCTTACAATGATGACTTCATGGCCTGCAAAGAACAGTCAAACTCGAAGGACGTTGTGGATTGTTTGAAAGAGGGTAGACGTGTCACGCGTTGTGCGGCATCTGTCGTTGAGGATATCAACAAACACTGTGCAGAGTCGTTCCGTTTGCACTGGCAATGTCTGAACAACAATAACCATGAACTGTTCAAGTGCAGAAAGGCAGAGGTGTTGTTGAACAAGTGTGTCTTTGATAACTTGAAGCTGGAGAAGCACATTCCTGGTGCCGACACTCAAATCCATTTGAAGGAGAACCCAATCTTTACACCAACTGCTGATGATAGACCATCAATTTTGGCTTACAGAGATGCCAAAAAGGAGGGAAAGATCTGATTTCACTATAACCTATTTATTATTTATTCTCTTATTTATTATCTCTAAACTTTTATTTATTAAACACAGTGACTGGAAATGTATGGCCACACTCAATTCTATTCGTACTCATCACTTGCTGCCATCCTCTGTTCAATCAATTGGTTAATCTTCTTGACAAGATCATTCATCTGCACTCTCTCTGCCATTTTAGTAGCTGCGGACAAGGCCCTGTCCTGTTTGAGATAATTGGCAATTTGCCATGCCTTGTTCTTCCTTTGGTCAATGCATGCCTGGGAGAACAGCTTCAGCAGAGACTTGTCATAACTCGAGGCATATCCTTCTAAAACTTCTTGGTCTTCCTCCAGCATGGCGCCTTCGTTGCTCAGACACTCACCCAATAATTCACCCATAGTCCTGAACCGTACAAGTTCCTCTTCAGCTGCCTCGAGAGGAGTCGTCTCTTCGTGATCACCAAACCCGCCATTGGTCAAAGGAAGTCTGATATCCAGCTCAGTAGGCAGGGGCAACGGATAGTTTGGGAACTTTCTGGAACCTCTGACCAAAATGCAGTTCAGCTTCTCTCTGTTTAGACCCAACGGCCAGATCGACAATTCACCTCTACCACCAATCTCCTTGATCTTCAAGTCTGAGTCCAAGATAGGGACCCAGGTGGCCTGAAGTGGGTTTCTCCACCTTGCTAAAACTAGAACAACTCCATCGTTCCCAATAAGTACAGGGTCGCCATGGGTGTTGAAGAAGATACCGTTAAGAATATCATCGCCCCTTGATGGCAACTCAAAGGGAAGAGTTAAGTCCTTCTGCAAGTACCGGCCATCCATGTCTTTCAAACTGTACAGCAAATGACTCCCGCTGGATAGAGTTATGATAAAGATATAGTTCTGATTCGTAATGGTAGCAAAAACGGGACTCATTCTTTCCAAGGTCTGGGGTGTTCCAAATAGATCAAAAGTTCTGAAATACCCCAAAGAAGTACCTAATACAACAGCTGAGTCGCTGATAGATAAGGATGTTATGATCTCGCCTGTCTTTAAAGGAATGGTCTTCTCCCATGAATTAGAGGAATCATCATGGCGTCTGAACGTAACCAGTCCATTCTGACGGCTCTTTGACTCTCCAGATACTCCCAGAATTAAACCCTCATCGGTCAAGCCCGCCAGGTCATAGCCGTACACATCATCAAAGTGGTACTCTCGATGCACTGACTGGTCAAAGAACGACACAGTGACAGATGAATACGTATCTTGCTTCACTGAGGAGATGTATCCTGTGGAGTTCATGGTCAGATATCTCCTATCGGAAATGTATGGGGTGCAGCCTGGATTATACGGCTTCAGCTTGAAGGTTGGCTGTGAAAGGGCAAATGTGGTTTTCAATGCTGGTCTCTTTAACGCATGAGCCTCTTCACCAACCTCCTCAGCAGCTGGTCTCTTATTTGCAATGGCGTATGAACCACCTTCAGCACCATACCCAGCATTATCATCATCATCTAAGAACAAGTCGTCGTCAGCCAGAAACCCTCTCATCCCTTCATCAGCATCGTCACCGTCGTCCTCAGATATGTCACTGAGCGGATTAATGTCATCGCCGTTTACCTCTTCCTCTTTTGTATCAAAGTCCAGAGCCTCATCGTCCAATGTATGGTTTTGACGTTGTTGTCGTTGTTGCTGTTTCTGGTGCTGGTGCTCAAACGTCTTCTTTGAGTTGGTGTTGGCAGCAGTCTGTTTGACAATGTTATTCAAGACGATGGCATTCCCTGTGTCAGAACCGCACACCAAATCATAGCCACTATGATCATTCTTGGACCAGGTGATGTTATTGACTCTACCTTCAAATATCTCATCAACTTCAATTTCTCTAGTGTCAGAATTCCAGATAATCAACCTGTTGTTCAGGTCTGCTGAGGCAATGTAATCACCCGAAGGTGCCCACGCAAGGGCAGTCAGCTTGGTCTTATGTTCTTTCCCAAATGCATATGTGAGTGTAAAATCTTGTGTTCTGGAGTAAACTTTTATGAACTGTGAATCAGTAGGCAGGGCAAAATCGTCGCCGTTTGGATGCCATTCAACTCTTGCCGTGAGGATGTTGTCTTCTGCGTCTTCGTCGTCATCTTGGTATATCAAGGATGGAACCTCACCAGAAAGGGTCTTCACCAACTTTGGCTCTTCTAGGGTCAACGAATAAAATTTAACATCACCATTGGCCAAAGACAATGCTAACAGATCGGTGCTTTTATTGTAAGACAGGTCATGAACTTGATCTCCGGGCTTCAATTGGATAATCGCACGATCATCGTCTTCACTGACTGGACATATCTGAACCACATCATCATCACCAGCACCAGCAATCATCGATCCAGCATGAGTGAAGACAATACTTCTTACAGGTAACTGACTTCTCATCAGGGTTCTAACCTTGCCCTTCTTAGAGCATGAGTACAGATCAACCTCACCACTGATACCACTGACTGCGAACAGATCTTTGTCCAAGACCGCAAGATCTGTAGGAGTCTCCACAATGTCAAAAATATCTGGTTCCTCTTCACCATCTTCCGATTTGGTGTCGTAGATACGGATCACACCAGACTCACCAGCAATAAGCAGTTTCGAACCGGATTTGTTGAATGCAGAAATCGTTGAGCCTCCTGAAGGGTAAACATTGCGGACCTCTGGAAGCACAGAAGAAACAGTCATCTTCGGTCTGTGATGAATTACTGACTGATATTAGACGCTCGCTGTCACGCCTTTTTTGTGTTGTTGTTTACTTCTTCGTTCTTTGTGTTTTTGTTGTGTTTTTGTCGTGTCGCGTTGGTCGCGGGTCGCACATTTGGATGACATAATTGATTATGTAAGATAATGTTATGTAATATTTTATGTAATATTTCTTTCTCCGCCGACATTTTGGTTATATCTGGGTTTGGTTATGTTCGGTTTGGTTTGGTTTGGTTTCCTTCTTTGTTTGTTGAAGGTGAGAGAACTGGTTGTGAATTTCAGCAATGAGTACTGGTTTGGACGAGTTTGACCTTCAAGGAGAGGAAGAGAAATTCCCCTATCCACAGCGTATTACTAGAGATGCATTTGTTCAAGGACTGACTGGAGAACGTGACAACGATGAGGTCTTTGATGTTGACAAGTTCCTTTATGATCATTACAGATTTACGCTGTTGGACGATGCACAATCCGAGCTGACAGAACTTTTAAATGAGCTAGATCATGAACTGTCTGATCTTTTGAATAACGACTATTATGACTTTATCAATCTGGGGAAGTCACTGGATGGTGGGGAAGTACTTGTGGATAAGTTGAGGATCAGTGTGGTAAAGTACCAAAAGAAGCTTGCAGATGAAATGAAGAGGCTCAGTGAGTCCGAAACGCATGTTGGCTCTGCACTGGACAACCTGAATCAGTTGGAGAAACACAAGACAACAGCTAAGAACATGATAGTCCTGGATAAGCTGGTCAGCGATTTTGAAACGCTACTATCACAGAATATGCCACTTGTTCACCAAACACAAAAGTTTGTAACCATTGAGATTTTAAAACATCTGACTTCCCTTTACTTGACAATCCATCAACTTTTGAACACACTTCCTCCAAACCTGCCCTTTGTGGAGCTGAAGACAGACAAGTTAGAGACTCTTCATCATGAATACATTGGTATCCTTGATGATTTCATGATGGATAAAGAGAACAAAGACAAGGTACATGCCGTTTTGGGTATTTACACACTGATTGGTGAAGAAACCCACGCTGTCAGTGTGCTGAAAAGAGAAGTAGAAAACATATAGAAACTTTATGTAATTTGACCAAGATTATGGAATCCAGAGTTAATCATGTAAGTGGACTGTTCGATTCATTTTCTATAATGAAATCAAGGAGGACCCATACTTCTTCTTGTTCTTCTTCTTGTTCTACATCACTTCCGGGTAACCTCATCGGGGAAAAAATTCTGAAAAGAGACTCGAAATTTTTTTTTCTATAGTTAACTTATCCAAGAGAGGTATATATATAAACAAAGCGCCTTCATCAATATAAAAAGACATGGCTGGTGATCCATTCCTTAGTGATCCGAGTAAGAATAAGAAGAAGAATAAGAGAAATAAGACCACCTCAACCACGTCCAAAGTTTCCAAGAAGTCCGCAAAAGAAACTCCAAACAACAACAACGATGGTCTTGATGAGGAAATTTCCGGGATCAGTGGCTCTGAAGATGAACAGGGGAACGTCTCCTACGATGAAAACAAGAGTGATGAAGATGGTGAAGATGAGGAACTAGACAGTGAGGAAGAGTTTGGTAAAGAATCCGGCGCTGATAGACGTCGTCGTTTGGCGAAACAGTACCTAGAGAACTTGAAGTCGGAGATGGGTGGTGCTGGTGGTGAATATGACTTTGATGCTAAGGACTTGGATGATGAAATCATTGCTACAAGATTGAAAGAGGATGTTGCAGAGACAAAGGGCCATGTTTACAGAATGATTGCCGACAAGCTTCTTCTCTCAGACATCAATGCAACCATAAATAGAGTTGGATCTAACTCACTGACTGGTGTTGCCATACGATTCCCATATGCGTACACTGTTTCGAAGGACCAAGAGTTGATCAAGTGGGATATTCGTGATTTCAAAAAGAAACCAATCAGAACGAAGCATGTCAAAGGTGGTTCCCGTTTCAGAGAGATTTCCAATGAGCCACAGAAGAATGGTCACTGTGACGAGATCCTCACAGTTGCAGTGAGTCCAGATGGGAAGTACGTTGTTACTGGTGGAAGAGATAAGAGAATCATTGTGTGGAGTAGCGAGTCTCTAGCGCCATTGAGAGTGCTTGAGACGAAGGACAAAAGGGGTGATGTTCTTGGGTTGGTGTTTAGAAGAGGTTCGGACCAACTCTACGCTGCATGCGGTGACTTGAAAGTGAGAACATACAGCATCAACCAGTTTGCCCAATTGGAAATTCTTTATGGTCATCAGGACCTCGTTGTTGACATCTCAGCCCTTGGTCAAGAGCGTTGTGTCACTGTTGGGTCAAGAGACAGAACTGCCATGTTGTGGAAGATTCCAGATGAGACTAGACTGACATTTCGAGGTGGTGAAATGAAGAGAAAGGTTAAAAAACAGAAGAAGATTGATGACAATGATGATGATGAACATAATAATGAAGCCGGGGGAGAAGAAGATGATGCGGAGGAGAAGTTCTTTGCTGAAGGAAGTATTGACTGTGTTTCGATGATTGACGATTCTCATTTTGTGACTGGATCTGACAACGGATCAATCTCGCTTTGGGCCCTGGCAAGGAAGAAACCTTCATTCATTCAGCATCTTGCCCATGATCTGGAGGCCAAGCTGACACCAGAAACTGTATCCGGTGAAGCTGATCTAGAAGCTAGAAAACTTCAAGTTCCAGAGCAAACTCCACGTTGGATTACAGCTATCCATGCAATTCCGTACTCCAATGTTTTCATTTCTGGCTCATGGAGTGGCTCGCTGAAAGTATGGAAACTTGAAGAGAACCTCAGATCGTTCAGACTGTTGGGAGAGTTGCCTAATTGCAGAGGTGTTGTGAGCAAGATTGACGTGGTTGAGACTGGTAAGCATGGCCAAGAGTCATTTAGAGTACTTGCGTCAGTCTCAAAGGAGCACAGACTGGGTCGTTGGGTTGACAACTCTAAGATACAGGGCGGACGTAATAGCATATACTCCGTTGTCATTGACCAACAGATCTTGAAAAAATAGATAGGGGTATAGAAGTTACAGGTGTGCGCATCACCATTATATGTAACATAACATCATAAGCTTTTGTTGTTTACACCAGTATCAAATTGGAGAAAAATTAGTACATACAAATAAGAGAGCGAATAAATGTAATAAAACAGGCAGAGCAAGTGATCTCCAACAGAAGCATCAAAGCCACAGAAACATTGCTCTGCAATATAAGAAAAAAAAAGAATGTAAAGAAGCTAAAAAGAAAGAAAAGAAGCAATAATAAAAAATAAAACGAACACGTTAAAAAAGCAAAAAGAGTCTGTAAACAAAAAAAAGTTAAAAATCAAAACATTCAAAAAGCACACAAAAGGTTATTAAAAGCAAAATCAAAAAACGAGGGGGGGGGACAAAAAAATCAAGTAAAAGAGTAAGTTTACGGGCAGGGTATCATCTCGAGGAGGATGTGGCCTTCCTTCCATTATAACAATGCGGCGACAATGACACCGATGACACCAGCAGTCAAACCAGCTGGAACGGCATTAGAGTTACCCAAACCTGAAGAGCTTGAGGAGGCTGTAGAAGATGCGGTCTCTGTATTGGATGTACTAGAGTCCAGGGAGTGAGTGGAGCTATGACTGTTGCTCTGGGTGGAGGTAGAGGTGGAGTTGGAAGCATCAGAAGCAATGGCAAAGATACCATTAGCAGCGGACAATGAAGCTCTGGCCTTGGCTGCGGAGGCAGACGAAGATGAGGCTGCATACTCCAAGGAGACAGAAGCTATAGAAGAAGCTTCTAGCTCTGAGGAAACTGAGGCAACAGAAGCTTCAGAGAGAACTGATTGCTGAGATAGGTAGGACGCATATGACGCAGAAACTAAGGCAGCTGACTCTGCAGAGGCTTCAGATTCAACAGAGGCTTCAGATTCAACAGAGGCTTCAGATTCAACAGAGGCTTCAGAGGCTTCGGATGCAACAGAGGCTTCGGAGGCTTCGGAGGCAACAGACGCTTCAGACGCTTCAGACGCTTCAGACGCTTCAGACGCTTCAGACGCTTCAGACGCTTCAGACGCTTCAGACGCTTCAGAGGCAACAGACGCTTCAGAGGCAACAGACGCTTCGGAGGCAACAGACGCTTCAGAGGCAACAGACGCTTCGGAGGCAACAGACGCTTCGGAGGCAACAGACGCTTCGGAGGCAACAGACGCTTCGGAGGCAACAGACGCTTCGGAGGCAACAGACGCTTCAGACGCTTGAGCAGCAGCCATTAATTCAGCACTCTGAACTGACGCAATAGAGGCAGATTCCTCCGGGTTTAGAAGGGTCTCAGTGACGATGATGACCTCTGTGTAGGTGGTGGTTACCTCATCAGCGGCAACGAAGGTGGCAAGGGCCAAAGATGCGAGGATAGACTTGCTTAACAACATTGTTGTGGAGTATTAATAAAAAGAGTGTAGTAATCTAAACTTGAGAGGGTCGATGTAATAGAAACCGATGCAGTGATTGTGAAGCGAATGTTTGAATGGGCTCTAAGTACGACACTCTGAATTAAAAGGAATGACTGGAGTGCTTTAGAACGTTGTTCGGTGGTGTGTTTGGTAGCTGAACAAGTGAAGCACAGGTAAAGGAAAAACTTTTTTAGGGGTGGTGGAGAGATGGATCACTCGTTGGACGGCGGCGACCAAAAAAACAAAAAAAGAAAACACCCGAAGAAGAAAAAGGAAAATAATCGTTGCTGCGGGAACATCTCGTCAAACTAAAAAAAAGTGCGGATGACCGAATGGGGTAATGGCTTTGCCCTAAAGCAGCCGCATGCAGTTCCCAAATCAAGAAGAATCAAGTAATTGGTAGAAAAGAATGTAATGCAAAGATAATCAAGAGAGTTTTATCTAACCATGATACTTCTTTGACATTCATAATATTATTCCTGCTTGTTTGAAGTCTTTGTCTTCAATTTTAGACTGTTTTTAAAACTACCCCATTCTGGATTTTTTTGTTCAGCTCTACTCTGCATATGTCCATATCTAGCAACATTGACCAAATCTCAAAAGATATCGGGATCATAACCATTTCCTATTAGAATTTACTCAATGGTTTAAAACATTACCCTGCTTTATTTTTTCTCCGCATTCGACAGGTAATTCCTAGAAATGAACAAGACCCTCGGACGGTTCCCTAAGAAACGTTGAAAGCTAAAAAAAAAGAGAAGATAAAAAAACAAAAAAAATTGTTGCGTGATAACGAAAACAAAAACAAAAAATTTGACGCGTTTTCAAAACAAACAAAATAGTAAATAAAATAAATTGAACGCGTCACCTCATAGCCATAATAATGCGATGACTGTTTGTTCATTTGCCTCCCCTGCCACTACTGAAGGAGTTACAACGTCAAGCATGACCAGAATAAACAGATGTCTACAAAACTAGTATAGATACTTAAATCTTAACAAGGAGTAGATACATGTATCACTATACTCTGTAGGGTCTAATATCTTTCTACTTGTTGATTGATATATCTGACTGTTGGGCCTCTAGTCACCCCATCCTCCCCATACTAATATATATATGCCCGATGCTACAAATCGCTTCCGGAACTTCCCTCTCTTGGCCTAGACATAAATTCAGTTGTCAATATCTGTTATCAACCTTATTTACCCTCAGTTAATAATCTATTTCCGGCGCAAGCCATTCTATTTTAACTTCCATGCACAAAGGGCAAACAACTCACACCACTTTTGCCAAGGACCAATGTAATGCAAAATAATGATGATGAAGAAGAACTTGAAACAATCGATAGATTCTATTGCCTGTGGCATTGTCTGCTGCAGGTTGCCACAAGTCCCTTCAAATGACACGTAAACCTTTAACTAGTAGTTTTCCAGTTCGTTTTGATTCATCTCGTACCTGATCCACACCGGTAGGCAATTCTGATCATCTAGATTGCCAAAGTCAGAAAACACTCCCTTTTTGCACTTTCCGTTGCACTGATCACTCACTGGACAATTAAAGTATGGAAAATGTTCATACCCGATATCCCTAAACCAATGGATCTTGGACTTGTCTGCAAATAGAGACAACCCTACCGAGTGCACAGGTGCATCACCCCATCTTTCATAGTAGAATCCACCACTGTTGTCAAGGTGCTCTGCCCATTTGCTGTATGCCTCACCACGGTAAAAGTCCATATCACCAATCTCAAAATTGGACCAAAAATGGCATGTGGAGTAACCATTGGCCTCTATAGAGTTCTCAGGATTAAGTTGGTTCTCCCTCAGGTAAGTCAATGCCGCATTCTCATGGATATAACGAGGATTCTGCGTGAGGAACTCAGTAGTGACTGGCCACAGTGATTTCACGGATGAAGGATTGTCGTACAGGTTGAGAACATACCCGTAGATCTTGTCGTTCTCACGCATAAACTTGAAGACATCATAATTGATTTTGCAGAAATAGTTCGTACTTGGCTCAACTCTCCAATAGTATTTGAACTGCTGCATCCTTGGGTGTTTGTAGAATCCCATGGAGTAGTACCGACACATGTTGTGGTACGATTCCATATCTGCATACCCCACACCATTCTTTTGTTGGTATTCAATACCTTGTTTTTCTTTGTGTGGTTCAATAAAGTCAGGCTTACTCCAATCCTTAGCATCAACCAGTTCAAAAAAGCACTGGGACTTTGTAGCATTCTGGATTCCTGCTTTGAACTCTTCGGTGAAGGACTCATCATTGAGAAAAACATAGGGGTAATGGTACTCTCCATTAAACGTCTCCTCAATTTGAACAATTGATGACACAATGCCTTCCAGTTCAGAGTTTCTCACAAGAGAAACAAACGTTGCGTTCTCGAAGACATACTGACTAGGATCATCCAACTCAGAAATCTTTTTCAACTTCATATTCTTTGGCTCAGATATGGGAAGGCCCAGAATTCCTCTCAGTAGCTTCTTATTCGCTTTGAGTAAAGCCTTCTTTGATTCAATCTCAGGAAGCAAAGGCGGCCGTAACAGCTCTTCCAAACGAGCTTCTGAACCATCATCAACAGCTGCGCTAAACGAATACACATCATTATAGAACGACGAACTATAATTCCGCATGAGCTCCTGGTAATATCCAACACTGTATCCCAGCTCATCCAGTTTCTTTCTCCCAGAGTTCAAACTCTTGATAAGCTCCTCGCTGTCATAATTCGACTGATGAAGTGTAAAGAACAGTAAAAGTGATATCAGAACGACGATAGGACCAAACAGCTTCTGAAGTCTCCTCGTCAAGAAGGCCATCACTGAAATATTTTGATCTCTGGACGTGGTGGGCTCTTCGCTCCGGTTTAGAAGAGTAAAATAGCCGCCATAGCTGGATCAACAAACAATTCACAAGAAAAAAAAAAAGACCTTCTAATCAAATTTGGTTGGGACACATGATGACATCACACAAAAAGAGAAGTCTCCCTCCCTCCTTTCCAAACTACCTGGGTCCACTGCCTGCGTACCTATTATATATACGTTTAAAATTGGACCCACTGAACATTCTGTTTGAATTCATATGCAGTCGGTGGTTCCCACTAATACTGTCCTTTTGGTACCACCCCCTCCTCTCTATGTTCCTATTTTGACACAGTCGGTTCTGTAGGACCGTATATATGGTCTGCCAATCGACTAGTAACCAATCCAATAGAATGAAAATTCACGATATATGACCACATTATTGCTTTTTATAATTCACACGCATATAGTATTGGATTGGAAATATCAGGCTCCGGCGCATTATAACTCCATACAAAGCTTTTGCAACTAAAAGATGATCTGGCAGGCCCAATACTATCAGGGGGAGCATCCAGTAAATTGGAATACTAACGGAATAGGGCGTAAAATAGTTACGAAACAGGTGACATATAAGCCAGACTTGCACATTAACATTTGGTGTGGACAACATGACGCAAGTTGAGGGCGTTCCATCTCATAACACTTGCTCACTACCCCTGATCCTATCTCACCTGGAAGCTCGCGTACTTTCAGCTCATAACTAGCCCTCCCTGGCGTATTTCTCCGACATTGATCTAATTCATCAACACTTTGATTGCCGAATCCCCAGCTATTGTCTGAAGGCAAGTCTTACACACAGGTACACACAATGATTTCCCAGAGACTAAGAACACATGGTTCTTTGAGCATGTCGTCTGGTCTACCTCCCCGGCAAACCTTGAGTTTGATTTCCATATGAAAAACCAGCCCCTGTGCTTATCGCCGGAGTAAACAAGTTTGCCAATAAATATCTCGGAAGAAAGACCTGTTTTGCGTCACTACCTGCTGGCCGGCGGCCGTAGTACCCCAGTTAAACAGGTTGTGTACAAAGCATACTGATGTACTTAAAAACTATCAGCTTCAAGTATACGTAGGGTTTATGTAATGTCATATCAATCAATCTTTCCCAAGCAACTAAAATTTTACGGAGTCATCCATCACCTCCCCGCCTCCAAAACATTCGCCACAAGTAAAAGGGGAAATAGGAATGTGCGCCGCCGCCCTATTCAGTGCAGTGGATTGCTGGCTTTGGACGTGATGATAAACCTGGTGGTGGAGGGATTGTCGATCCTACAGGCGTGCAGATTATTGAAGTGATTGAATTGAATATAAGAAACCCTCTTTTGGGTTCAACCGCCTCCATTTGTCCCGCATAAATCTACATATGCTGGTGCCCAACACGGGGATCAAAATATGTAGTTCTCGGAAATTCATGCGAAGTTCGGGTGCAAGTCCACTAATTTGATGACATCCTCAACTTGTATGTAGGTGTGCACTAACCATATGAAACGGCGATGGTTGAACAAAAAAGGACTTAGAAGAAAAGAGAGGAAACCTTGACTCGTAGTGCAACGCCTAAGATTCAGGCTTTCTTCATGCATTTATGTAAAGCCTAATTGCCTAAGAGTGACAGCAATACAGGGCTGAACATAAGCAGGGCTTTTTGAGGTGATGGTGGTTCCTGGTAATATTGCGTAAACGATGCTCCTAAAACAAGAGAAGGTCCAGACGACAGCCCCACTCATGCCGATTTATACCCGGAGGACAGGCCCTTCCTTTTTGCTTTTTGGTGTGTGGGTGTGTTTTTCCAGTGGGTGTCCCGGGGGGTGGGCGTAGACTATTCCCACTTCTAAGCCTCAATTAGCGTTATAGGGCTGTATTCAAAGAAGGGTGGGACGTCATTGGGGTTAGACGGTTGTGTGCGTTAGTCTAATTCACATCTCTATTGTTGGGGAATGTACAAGCCGTCTGACCCCCCCCCCTTCTCGTTCCCAGCCAGCATAAGCGCTTGATGCCATCATTAGTGGCGCATGCGTAATTAAGCGCTGATCCTTTTGACGGGTGGACAATATTGAGTGGAGTGGTCAGGTGTTGTAGCAACTTGGGAAAATTTAGGTGGGCGCGCCCATGGTCGGTCAATTCTCCGGAGGACGAATTGAGTGGGCTTGAACCAGTCAGTCCACAACTCTCTGGACTACGGGTTTGGACTACGGGACCGTACCTGAGGTAAGACAGCAGGCGAAGGCAAATTTGTTCCTGAAACAACTCATTTTCTGCGGGGAGAAAGCGTACATTGATGACACCAATGACTTTGGGGATCTCCTCTTTTTTAAATATCAAAGCGATATTGTTCATCGTATTTGGTGTAACAGTTATGCTTATTTATTCACTTCTTTGTTTGTTTGTTTGTTTTTTTGGGTAACCTCATTCCGGGCACAAGAAGGAAAAAAACTTACACCTGGGCTTGTGTGAAATAAAGTAGAATTTGCCCCTTTTCAAGTGCGGCGGTAGGGTCTGGGTTGTCACCGATATGATGGTCCTGTCGTCCCCCGGTGCCTGCCACAGGTTTAGTAAACCAGTCCAGCTCTCTTCTCATCTTTCTCTCTTCCCCACAAAACTGGAATAAAGTCTCAATAACATTATCTCTGCCCAGCATTTCTATAATCTGGTACGGACCACACAATACTATTGTCCCACCTCACGGCGTTGGAAGACGCAACTTACAAAACAACCTCATTAAAAATCGTCTTTATTGTAAAACTAAAAGAGACCATCAAGGCATCAAAAGTCTTTCATTCACGCATACCTCCTTGCACTCTATCTAATTCAAGAAACTTGCAATGGAACAAGTTCTGCTCCCAGTCCTTGTTTTTGTCACAATTGGCCAATCAGATCCAGAGCTCTTTGAACGTAGTGGAGGGGACTCTGAACTCTTTGGAGGGAATGGAGGTGTAACTTGTGGCAAAACAACTGGTTGATGGTAGTAGAATGCCTGTTGTGGTGGTGGTTGTAGGTGTTGTGAAAGCTGGTTGTTGTAATACTGTTGTGGATAGTACATCTGTGGTGGCTGTGGTTGATTTCTAAGGCTCAAAAAGCTCTGTGCAATTGCATGTTCCTCATTTAGTGCTGTTACTCCATTGAGGAATCCTGTTGATTCCTGAGGTGTGGTGGATACAGAGCTTGTCAGGGATGGTGGTCGTGGACTGTTATGGCTGCTAAAGGACGATGAGGAGGACTGATGTGCAGATAACTGTGGTCTCTGTGTTGTGTTCGGAGAGTGGGTCTTGAATGCAGCAAGTTTAGCCTTGAGTTCCTCCTCTTGCAAGTCTAATAAGCGGAGTCTTTGTTCATGGGCATTCACCTCCTTGATGTGAGCACGGCTTTTACATGTAGGGCACTTATTCTTCTTTCCGAAACGACGAGGAATGTAGCGGTAGCCTGGGTACTTCTCAGCATGTTTCTTCTTCTCCTCCTCAGCCAGCTTGTTCCAGTACTCCTTCTGCTTGGGTAAGAGGTCGCGCCATCTCTTGCCCAGCTCACGTGAAACATCTGGATTCGTCTTGACAGAGTCTCCCTCATCCAACACGGACTGGTGATGCTGTTGTCTAAACAGAATGAAGGCGTTCCGTGGTCTTGGAATGTGGTTTGGCTCCTGCTTGCAAGTGCACTTGGTGACTGAGATGGGTGTATGTATGTCGACAGATCGCGGAGACGTTGGGTGATTCGTGTATCGCTGCTGTAACGTCCTTGTCGTGTACTCTTGTGCGGGTGAAGTTTGTTGTTCGTTGGTTTGCAGGGAGTAGTCCTGGTGTTGTTGGTACTGCTGTTGCTGTTGTTGCTGCTGCTGCTCCAGCTGTTGTAATGGCAGGACGTTTGAGATGATCTGAGATAGAGGAGGCAGGGAGTGCTTCTCCTCCTTAATTGCCGGATGGACTGTAAACATTGTTTGATTGAAAAGACGTGGTTCTATCTGCCTTTGTAATATATTCGTGTTGATGAGATACTAATTCAGGCAGCTTGGTTAAGTTTTATATCTAGTGGGCTGTCCTATTGCACATCTGTCCCAGTTTTGAGTTCTGCGGGTTGACACTCCTCGGACAAAATTGTCCCACAACCAAAAAAAAAACTTTTAGTTTTCTGTGCATCTCTATGTGCAGCGAGGTGCATACTCAGAGCATCGCAGCACGGTAAACAAAGTTGTGACGTTTCTTGTTTAAAGAGAAAGTATACGCCTTCCCAGTGCTAGAACCATTGAGAATAACAGCACATCATCATTATCTTCATCATATCTGCGTTGAACTTTACGAGAACCAAAATAAAAGAAGAAAAAATCAGCGGGAAAAAAAGAGTACTAATATTTCCGCACTATTTGCATACGAGCAACCCGCGATTTCATCTACCTGCAGATGTAGATGTATGTCTACTACTTTCTCTCTTCCCACTATTCAAGTCAAGTCAAAAATCACATCAAGAATGGGTTGCAGGCAGACCATAGTTCATGCAATCAATCGCCGTTTTCCAGAGTCAAAAAATCGTGGGTCTGGACGTAATAGAAGGAGTCCTCATCATAACCAGAGAGAACTGGGCTCTATATATATCTAGTCTATTGTATCTCCTGCAAAGCCAGTACCAGGACCACTACTTCCCGCATAATAGTAGGTACTGGGTACTGGTGATTACTCAGAAGTAGTAGAACCAATGCGAGTCACACTGGTCCATCACGTCGTGTGTGTTATGAACAATAGAGAACAACTTCCGACATTACATTCTTCCTCCCTTCTCCTCCACCTACCGCCGCCGATTCAGTCATGTACGAGAACGACGTGTTCTTTTTCTTTTTCCAGTTGCAAACCTTGGTACCCCTCCCACTTTCGTTACGACGTTAACAGAGAGTATGTGTCCCTCGTCAGTTTTTAGGTTCGTTGGGCTGAAACATTTTTACCATCAATCTTACAGTTTCCTCCTTCTGGTTGTCACTCTAGCAAATGAAGCTGTCTCAAAAAATACGAGAAGCATATTCTAGTGATTTTACAGAAAATTTGAGCAAGTACAACCCAAATCGCCCCCTCTATCAACCTTCAGCTCTCGGGTTTCATACCCATAGCATGTAGGTGAGATGACGGACGTTAAGTTTAAGTCACCGCCCCTACACAAAACGGGGAAACATTTTACATATTGTACATAAGGATTTTTTTTTCTGTTGTTTTTGTTTTGGATTTCTTTTTTCCCTCGATTGTTTTTCTTGTCGTTTCTTTTTTCTGTATTTATTTCTTTTGTTCTAGTTTTTTTCTTGTGGCTTTGGATTCTTGTGGTTTTTTGGCTTTACTTTCCGCATTCTCAGACAAAACAGTGCTTGGCTGCGCAGTTAGACTATTGTTTTCAAATCTTTGCCTGCGCAATTTGGCACAGACAGGGCCCTACAGGTGAGACTCCAAGAAAAGGAAGGAAACACAAGAAAGAAAGAAGGAAAAAAAGAGTACTTTGATGGTGATTAAAAAGATTGCGTGGCTTGTGTCACCTCCGCATTGGACAAGTTGGTGAATATAAATAATCGTGTTAATAAATGGAACCAAAGTCGTTAGTCTATGGCTGGTGGTTGTGTGATTTTTTGAATAAAAATATCGCAAGTTCTTTTTTTCACTGTGTTTTTTTTTGTATGTGTGAGAAAGATGGAACGAGAATCTGATCACACAGAAAGACTTTATACTCCAGCTAGCTCACATCTCGATAGCTCTGTGTAGAGTAGTGGAATACCTCTGTGCGTATCTGTGTTTATGTTTATGTTTATGTTTATGTGTGTTGGTGTGTGGAACGCGCTGAAGGTGATTGATGCACCACTAACTAATCCTTGGTTCTGTTACCACATTCGAGCCACCACCACCCGGCCAGACGGTATTTGAACTGTTCATAATACCGGTACACTTGAATGTTTGTAATGATACCGAATATTATCAATATGGTCCATGTTTTAGTTGATGCTGCTACTACTGATGATGATGATAATAATATTGTTCTAAACAATTATATTAACAGCCGGGGGTAGCTTCTTCTAAGGACATGCAGGCATTAGTGTCTGTTTGACCACATTCACTAGTTGTTCAGTTCTATTTATTGTCGACGTGTTAGCCCGGGTTCTTCTTGAGGGATAGGCTTAATGTATATGTCAGTCCACAAAAATATTGAGACCGCAAGCCAAGTGATCTTTTAACAGGATTGCGTCATGTCATTCACTATTTTGTTATGAAGCCACGAACACCCATACACACACCCAACCGAAAACGAGAAAGTAACTGAAAAAAGTAAAGAGGAAGAGGTCAACAATTCGTTATAATCGAGCACGCCTAAACTCTCTAGAACCGGGCGTCACAAGTATCAGTCCCCCTTCCATAATATGCTGGTATCAGATTAGATTCCTACTGCATCCTGTGCCGAGGAAATCGCCCGCCGCTTGCAAAAAATAACCATTGAGATTTCAAATGCAAGAAGACAGCATTTGCTCCTCTATATATGCCATGCCAATTGTCAATATCGCTATAGAGCCCTAGATGAGTGATCCTCACTATACCTCTTCCATCGAAGGTGTAGTTTTCTTAACTACTCAACCAGTCCAGTCCAACAGGTGTATACACGCGGTGCACTCAACGCAACATATCTGGCTCCTAACTGTATGCATGGATTTCTTTTTGAACATTGACTGGACAAACAATATTATAGGAGACGATTCATTACCTTCTTTGAGTGCTACCACTAAATAATAACATGTACAGTTGATGAGTGTACCGGACTGCCCCTCTCCTAGAAAGGGGACTTTGGCTCTGGCGATCCGGACTAGATTCTACTTTCGTGAGTCTGAATTCAAGCCCGGGGGCGTCTGGTATTATATCAAGTTCGAGTCGAGTCCTCCTATGTGGAGACTTTCTGTCAAACGAAGGAGTAAGTAGGTTTGGTTGCTTTCGACTGGAAGACAAAAAAAAGACACTTGCAGATGAAAATAATAAAACATACTTAGTGAGTGCGTCAACCTGCATTCTGTAAGAGAAATGAGACAAAAAAGACAAAACCTATAGGCAATAAGCTGCAGTCGAAAGTTCTCTCCAACTCTATAGAAACGATATAACCAACTACATTTTAGTCTTCACGCCCATATTTATCAATTTTTCCCATTACTACCATTGTCCAATTTCTATGCCTCCGAATCATCGACCTACCACCCACCCCAAACGACACAAAAGCCAAAGAAAAAAAAAGAATAAGATCCGGCAATGCTGCTGATCATCTGCTGTCTCTGAATAAATGGGCAACAATGGACGAGAAAGGACGAAAGTTCCCCCCCCCTCCACATAATGTAGGCACCTACATGTGAAGGTAAGTGAAACCTACAGAAGTGAATTGTCGAAATAATTTAAGATTCCCTTTGAAAGAATTCCTTCATCAAATTAGGCACCCCCATTGGGAGGGCAAACACTGGGTTTATTGCCTCAACCTTGTCGGAATCTCTCACCTCACAACCGTGATCAGCCATTGGCGGATTGCTCTGAATATCGTAAGCGATATCACTACCTTCAGCAATGTAGAACTTGTTCTGAGCAATCGACAGTCCCAATAAAACGTAATTGGTGTGATAAAAATCAGGGTGTTTTCCAGGCTTGTCTTTCAGACCACCAAACTTCTCATTCTGGCAACAAGCAAGGACATAATGTTGCAACTGAGCTCTTGAAACAATCTCATTCCCGCCAATAATCACATCAAACACGGGTACCAGACCCCCAACCCAAAAACTGTAACAACCATCAACTAGCTTGTTGGATCTACCGCAGAAACCACCCTCTAGGCGGAGCTGTTTCTTTACAGTCCATGAAACGAGTCCCTCAAAATTGACATTCTGCAAGAATACGTCTCGTCCCAATATGACTAGTGCAGCAACTGCACAAAACGTGTAGCCTCCGTGTGCCTCGTCAAAGGGGACCCCACTAAAACCACCTTCAAATGTCTGGCATTGAGACAACCACTCTGCAGTATCCTGTACGAGCTCATCCGTGAGGATGTCCAGGAGGGAGGCTATCACCAGGCAGCAGTACACTGCCCTCGTGTCCTTCTCACCCCCACAGTGCATCACAAAGGATCCATCTGGCTGCTTTAAGGCCAGAAGCCACCGATAGAACTTGGCTCTGTCAATTTGGGCCCATAACTTCTCGTTCTTAGTCAATGCTAAGGTCAATATACCAGCATATGAGGCGGCAGCATGGCCTAATTGGCCAGGTCCACCACCAATACCTCCATCTGGATGAATCAACTTGATAACCTTGTCTCCCGCTTCATCTAGCTTCTCCTGTGGTATACTGGACCCAAGAACATAAATGGAGTTAATAACCCAGTATAGCATCCAGGGCTGTGAGGCATCCAGGCCAGTGAACATGCTGGGTAATGGACCCAGTGCCATGTTGAGATACTTTAGGTGCTTCTCCTTCAAGAGAGTAGGCAGGTCACCAGAAGCTAGAATCTGCTCATAAATCTCCTTCACTGTAGACTCAGTCTCATTCTGGGACTCAATGGTCTCCGTGTAGAGCTCCTTCTCAAGGTCTGTGCTGTTCTCAATCATTTGTGCCAATAAATCAAAGCTTGCGTGGTGGTCGTCGTCCTGCTGAACCTCGTTCTCCGTAACAGGTCTTTTCCTACCAAGGAGATTGGAAATATACTGCAGTTTCTGTACTTTATCATTGATAGGAGCCACCATGTTTCCGCAAGTTTCTTGTCCTTTTTTAATCTGTTTCACAAAAGCTCTGGTTTGAGGTTTCAATTAAAAAAAAGAGATCTATTGTTCTATCCTAGTCAGGAAACTTCTACAAAAAAAAAAAAAAACACAACCAGAAGCCTCCCTTCCACATTTTCCAATGGAGGTTGCATACGCACTGCGGCAACTTCAAGCATGCAACAGACACTGGGCCCAAGGAGACAGTGAATCAGCAACAGTTGCTGCAATGGCAGCGATCAAGCTGCTGGTTGTCGCACTAGAGGATGACAGCCGCCTCAAACAACAACAACACCAGTGGCGGCGGCAACGTGCAGAAAAGCTGAGCAGGTATGCCCTCGATATCTACCAGAGGCTCAAAAGAGGTGAAGTGATGCCCATGGACGATCGAATTTCCTGGATAGGTTCCAGCTTAAACGGTGGCTATTTCCCACCTGTAATTGAAGGCATAGTAGAAGTGGTAGAGGAGAAGGATGAAGAAACGCCAGACCAGATGGCACTTTCATCCCAACAGAAGGAATTGTTGAAAGACTGGATCCCTATTGACCAGCAGGACTGGTCAATCACAGGGCTTGAAGATATCTACCAAGACTACCTTCAAGATTGCTCCTTTGTCGCTGCTTTGATATCGCTCGCCAGAAACAACCCAGAGTTTCTCCTCAACACAATTTCTCCCCATGCCACTGGTTCGCACAGTTATGGTATTACTCTTCAATTCAACGGGTGCCAAAGATTAGTAGAGGTTGGGAACCAATTGCCCCACTTGAAGTCTGAAAAATCACTCTTCATTCGTTCAAAGACAAACGAGCACCTCTATTGGCCTGCACTTTTGGAGAAAGCCTACCTCAAAATCCTTGGCCATGGATACGATTCGCGCGGATCCAATGCTGGAATAGACACGTATCTCATTTCAGGGTGGGTTCCAGAGTACTTTACCTTAGCATCGCAGGAGAGACCCGATTTCAATGCGCTGTGGTATGATCTTTTTGACAACTTCAAATCCAATCGGTGTGTATTGGCCATTGGAACCGGTGCTGTAGCCCGAGATGGATACATTCCAAAACATGATTATTCCATCGTGGACCTGCTGGAGGGTGAAGAGGAGGATGAGAGACGTCTCATGGTGGTGAAAAATCCTTGGAATGGAACCACGAGTAATGTGCCCTTTGTCGAAATGTTTGACATTTTCAAGACAGTCTGTGTGAATTGGAACATGATGGGATGGGAGCACCAATCCAAGAACTTCATCTGGAGTAAAAAATGCCTTGAGAATCGGTTTGAATCATTTTTGCATCTTCCACAGTTTCACGTGCGCAACAACAACGAGGGCAATGAAGAGAACGAAGTATGGGTTTTATTGGAGAGACATCTTGGGTTTGGAGAATCAAACATCAATCTAGCCATCTATGATACCCGCTGTGGCGAAAGAGTATGGGCGAGGAGCAAGCCGTTGGCAAGAACGCTGGGTAACAACACTGGCTTTCTACTCGCAAGATTCAAACTTGCAGGTTCAAAATCTGCCACCATTGTTGTTCTGAATGATTCCAACAAACTCCAGAATTTTACCATACGTGCATACTACCAAAAAGGGGGCTCATTCACTCTCACTAAATCAAGAGATCTGTTTCCCTTCCTAAAGGAGATCGATGACAAATGGGATGTTGAGACTTGTGGTGGGAATTGGTCGAACCAGACATACATCAAGAACCCACAGTACGAACTTATCATCCCCAACCATCCTACAGATGCGGATGTCAAATTAGGTCTCTTCACCAAGAAGGATATTCTTGTCAATATGCAGTTGTTTTGGGCATCAGAGACCAATAAACCATTTGACCAATCCCAGACGTCACTCATCAATGAGAAGTATCGCACAGGAATCATGACCCAGCAGCTTCACTTGAAACCAGGACAGCGTTACAAGTTGGTGTTGTCAACCTATGATACAGATATCCTTGAGGATTTCAAACTGGTGGTGAGTTCCGATGTGAAGTCAGTACAACTCAACAGACTCTCCACTCGGTTGGGACTCTATTCCAAATCGTTCAAGTTCAACTGGAGTGGCAAGAATAGATTCAAGCTGAATTTCACTGTTGCACGCACGACAAACTTGGATATTCATCTCTGGACGAATCAACGGACCCATTCAAGTTACAGGCCACAGATAAGGGCAAGTTTGTTCTACAAAGGAGGCGAGGCCATCAGAGTAAATCCAGAATTTGACGATAACCTCTATGGGATTTGGCTGTTGGGTGTGAGCGTGCAGCCCGCAATAGAGATTATTCTTCTAATTGAGAGGTTTGAAATCGGTAATGATGAAATCATTGGTGAAATTGGATCCAACTTCAAAGTTGAAATAATTTGACTACTTGAATCTACGTATATATATATATATATATGAATATGCATTCCCATAAAAACCCTGATAATTCCTCCCTTTTCCTGTTATAATGTAATGTTTCTCAAGTTCCAATCCTTGTTGTGTCTAGTTGTTGTGTTTTAGTGAAAGTACTGATCTGTCCATCTCTTGAGTATCAGCTTCTCTGCTGCTGATCTCGCCGGTCTTTGATCTCTCTTTGGGAGGTTGGAGCACTGTATATTCTTCCCAAACTCGAGACAGAATGTCGCCAAAGTCTTTTCTTGCAACGATTCAAAGATCTGTCTCGCCTGGTCCAGCTTTGCGAGTTCATTCTCATCAGTAGTTGTTCTGTCTGATGATTTTTTGAAAATCCGATGAAACTCCTCGTGTATTGATAGAGACTCATCTGTCACCAGTTCAAATGAACCTCCTTGTTCTTTTTGTAGTGGTATTGTGCTGTGACTAGACGTATTCACAATATTCCTATTCTCCCTCAATGGCGACTGTTTGGTTATGATCACATCAGATACCTCTGGCGTGAAGAAGGAGTCCTCAAAGTCAAAACTGATGCTAGTGCTGCTAGTGGTCGTCTTGACTGTTGGGAAGTACAGTTTCTTCATTGTTGCGTGGTGCTGCTCCTCAGCTTGGTTCCCATTCTGGAACTCCCATATATCACGTCTTTGAATCAAATCAATTAGTTTTGAAGTCTTTCCAGCCTTGAGGATAAATCTGGACTCCAATAGCTTCTTAGCACTTGGCCTTCTTGACGGGTTCTTCTGTAGACACATACTAACAAATTCTTGGAAGTCTTTCGAAAACTCTTCGTCACCCCCGTCTGTCAAATGTGGGGGGTCATTCTTTGGGATCTGGAACAGAGCTTTCATTGGTGGAACAGTAGAGAGTGGTGGTTTCCCTCTGGCCAGCTCAATAGCTGTTATCCCCAGCGACCAGATATCTGCTTTGAAATTGTACTCTTCTTCCAAGATGATCTCCGGTGCCATCCAATACGGTGAGCCAACAAAAGTATTCCTCTTTGACAAGTTGTTTGACAGCTGCGCAGATACGCCAAAGTCAGCAACCTTGACCTCGCCGTGGGAGTTGAGCAAGATATTCGCAGACTTCACGTCTCTGTGGATCCTGCTATCGTGGTGAAGGTAGTTAAGTGCAATCAACAGCTCTCTTAAAAGTATGGCAATGTACCTCTCTTTGATTGGCCCTGGCTTCAACAAGTCATGGCACGACCCTCCGTCAAGGTACTCCATTATGATCCACAGTTTGTAGCCCTTGACAAAACATCCATAGTATCGCGTGATCTGGTCAAGATGGCACTGACTAAGTATACGTATCTCCTTCTGGAAGTCCTCGATATAGTCCTTGTCCTCGAGGTCAATGAGCTTGATAGCCACTTGTTCCTTCGTGACACGGTCTAGGCCCCTGTAGACGGTGCCAAATCCCCCACGGCCAATCTCCTCATAGACTTCAAACTGATTGGCGCTGAGGTACCTCATCCTAAGTGCATCTAGGACTATTTGTCTGTATTTCTGTCTTGCTTTTGATGTGTCTGTGTACGAAGATGAAAACCGGACACACGGTCCTGTTGGCTGTTTGGGTGGATGGAGGAGAGATGTGTAGAAGGCGGCGAATGAAAACTATAAGCAATGCTGAATATAAAGACGTTTGCTACTTTTTTGTTTGATAGTTGTGATACGATACAGAAAAAATTTTCTTTTAGTCTCATGTAAACTGTGACGAGGTGCTTTATTTGTTTACATTTTGCCGAATTGGGTAATAAAAAAACATGACAGACAGGAAGATGATGATGATGACGATGGTGGAAAAATGGAAATATGGAAAAAGAACAAGAACAAGAACAAGAACAGGGAAGGAGGATAATCATTAAAAGGTTTGTTTTTTTGCAATTTTTTAAAAGAAAAGGGTTACTTGGCTCTAGCCAAGCTCGCAGTGTTCAGATGGACGTTAATGTCCAATTTATCAGTCTTTTCCTCGATGTCTCTCAATCTATAGTTTTGACGGTCAACCTCCTCACCTTGTGCCATAGCCAGCTTCTTCAAATTACGACTAATCTTTGTTACTTCATCCAAATTCTCAGCAATCTCCATCTCCATCTCATCATCCTCACTGTTGTTCTCAAACTGGTACTGCTTGGCCTCCGCCATATAACGCTCACGCTTGTACCTCGCGGTGACGGAATCCTCGGCTTCATCATGTGCTTTCAGAGATTCATTGATTCTGTTCGCAGAATTTTGCATCTCCTGTCTCTGAGCCTCTCTTTCCAACTTGTTTCTGGTATGCTCCTGCTTGATTCTTTGCTCATCTTCACGGAGCCTTCTGGATTTGGTGAATGGATTCCTGACATTCGGTTTGAACATGCTTCTGTTGTAATGATGTAACTCATCAATTTTTTGCTTGGAAATCTTCTGCTGCTCCTCCGACAGAGCCAGGTTCGACTCAACATCCATGAGCGTCTCTGACTGGGAGCCCAACATGCCCATTGTGTTCTTCCCTGAAATCTCAGCTTCCCTCGCCATTTGCAATGTGTTTCTCAACGATCCAATGGACTGGAGCTTCTCATTTCTAATGCTGTCCCTCACTTTCTGCACTTCTTCATCCTCCTCGCGGATTGCCTTCTCTTCTTCGGTCTCATAACGAGGCTGAGGCTTTGGAACTCCAACAGCACCCCCCAGCACAGAAGGCGCAGAAAGAGTGTATGCGTCATCATTCAAATCCACCTCCTCCTGCTCCTGCTGCCGCTCCTCCTGTTTATTGTTACCAAAGTTATTGGATGGGTTATTCAAGTCATCAGCATCATAAGACGACTTGTCATTTCTTTGTCTGTATGGGTTGCTATTGTTGACACCACCGGTTGTGGCTGCGTACGGGTTGCTGTATCTGCCATTGTCGGTGGTAGCCGAATACGGGTTTCCCTCTCTGGCGTTGGCTAATCCGTACGCAGAACCTGCCATCAGGTTGGCAGAACCGTAAGAACTAGTAACGCTGCTATAAGGGTTTCCCGCACTAGAAGAGCTGGAGGCGGTGGCTTCCTTGCAGTACGGGTTCGAGGAGGAGTCCTGGCTTGAACTCGCCGTATTCACAACGTTGCCATATGGGTTTACACTTGAATCAACACCACCATCGACTGGCGTCTTGTCCGAGTTTGGAGCAGAATGGTACTTCTTCGCGCGCTGGTTGTTGAGCTGATTCGCATACACGCCAAAGTCACCAAACTGTCTCTCCCGCGGCTTGAACTGGCTCTTCGTAGGCAGGTTCTTTTCCTGCATTCTATCTTCAAGAGTGCTCTCAAACTCCTCTTGAGTCTTCACTTTCGGTTTGAAGAACTTCTTGAGCCCCATTTCTTAAATAAAATCGTTCTGAGATTGTTGTGGGTTAAGCGTTGTTTTTGTAGTTGGCTGAGTTCATTTTGGATTTTTGCTCCCCTTTGATAACATACGGCCGGGTAACTCTCCATTGTCGAACTTTTCCCAAAATACACAAACACCAAACACCAAACACAAACGTTTACAAACAGAAAGCCAGAAAGACGGTTAGAAATGAGTCTACTCAGCAACGAGCAGGTGAGTATCGGAGTGCTGCGGTCACCTCTTTGCATTCAGCTACTAATCAGCCCCAGTTTCTTGTTGAGGCAGCCCAACTGTTTGAATCCTCCACCAAATCCAGATCATCTCTCTACATCACTCAAAAGAGACTTATAGAGCACGACGAGATTGAGGGAAACGATGCTACAAATAATGCACTTTCCCAATTTAACAAGACTGCTCCAATTTTAGTGAATTCAAAATGTCAACAACAAGACGAACAAGAGCATCCTATCCTCATAAGAATCACAGATGGTAACAAGGACAAAACCAAGAAGGTTAAGATCTCCACGACAGTCAAACCACAAGATTTGAGTAAGTTCTGGCTCAAATATGCCAATGTCGTCAAGTCAGGTGTGTCTGGTCTAAAGAAGAAGAGTAAGAAGAAGAAGAAGAAGGCTTCTAAGTAATTTACCACCCTGCATCAAGGAAAAAGAAAAAATACACCTTCGTTCACAGGCTACGTAGCACAGTGGATACATCATTAACATTAGCGATTATTCAATGTCCTCCACAACCAGGTTCCCATTAGGCCACACGGTTGAATCATCCTTGATAAGTGTGCTCGATGAGTTGGAAACCTCAGCTCTAGGCATTGGGGAGACCAACTTGAAATCATACGGGTAAATGAAATCATCCTGTGGTCTCTCCGCATCCTCGTCAATAACGTTGTTCAATAATCCCTTCTGGTACAACTCAGTAAAGGCGTAAATCTCCTCAAGAGTAGCATTCTTATCGAACCTTCTTGAAATTTTCTCTCCTGTTGTTACTCTAATGGCAACCCTAGCGTACTCGCCTTTCTTCTCAGCATCAACTTCGGGCAACAAAGTTGCGAGCCTCCACACCAGGTACCGTTCTTTGTTCAACCTTAACACTTCAACTTGTCTTCTCTGTTCAGCAGCTTCTCGATCCCTTTGCAGTGATCTCTGGTACGCTTGGTCCTGTTGTTCTCTAATAACTCTGGCCAGCTCTTGTTCCTGTCTTTCAGAGCGAAGGGCAATCAAACTTGGTTCCAACCTTTCAATCTGGCTTGAGAATTTCTCAATTACGGTACTTGGTGACACCAAACCTTGCACTCGCGTGACACATGTCAAGGTTGGAGCAGTCTGTGTAGTTCCCTCTGGAGTCTCCTGTGTATTGGATTTCAAACAGAGCAATCCCAAAAAAGGATACCTTGAGACATTCAGAGCATTGGAGACCTGATAGGCTTCACTTTCGTGCACATCTCCACCCCATACCAAGACATTGTGGTCTTTAAAGAACTTGAGTGTGTCTTGGTGAAGCAATGTCTCGTTGACAAACTCATTTGTGTCGTCATGCTCATCACTGTGCAAATAAACAACCAAGAATCTCGCATCTCTCTTTGTCAAGTACAGAGCTGAAGTGTAACCACCTTCAAAAAAGTCAATCCTGTCGTCATTTCTGTAGTAGGTGTTGAAGTCAGAGATGAAATTTCTTGCAATGTGAGAAGGCTCAATTCCCTTAGGTTCAGATCTCGAGCAGAGTCTATTCTGTGAGTACCTCGTCGTCAATTTCTTAAGAACTGGGAATACCTTGGAAAGTACCACGAACATCACCTCAGTCAGTTTGTAAAAAATCCACATTGGAGCATAGAGAACAACCTGCATCAAGTAAAACACCTTATTCTCAGTACTCAACCCAAACAAGCCAGCCTGGCCCACGTTACTATGTAATGGGAGATACCCATCTGGACCAAACCACCACAATTTCACCTTGGACCATATACGATTCCATACGCCCCCATAAGTACCTTCCTGTTGTTGCTGTTGAAGTCTTCCTCTTTCTTCGCTTGCTCTCTCCTCTGCCGCCCTGAAAGCCAGTTGTTGTTCTTGTTGTTCTTGAGCCTGCTCACCAACATTCGACCCGTATTCACCCTGTATATCAGGAAACGATCCAGGAAACAACGCCCTCCTTGAATTCTGATTCAACTGTTCCTGAGCCTGTGGAGAGTGTTCATAGTAAAAGATGATAGATCTTTCCAAGTTCCATTCACCGGCTCGCAGAAACTCAATAGCAGTGTTCGGTTCAGCAGGATAATTCGTAATAGAAATGAACTCATATACCAGAGATTCCTCTTCAGCGGTAAGAGTGTCCATGATACAGAGAGCCTTTCGTTTGTTTTTATTTCGAAGATGCTGCCAATGGATGACGGCAGCTATATTTTTGATTTTTGTTTGAAGTGGTTCCAAAATAGATGTGTGGCCCTACCACTTTACCCAAGAAAAAAGGTGCGCGTGCTCCTAACCCGGATTTTGACACAAAAAAAACGCCACCCAACCAAACAACGCACACTCACACTCACACAAAAAAGGTCAAAAACTGGATCACATTGAGCTGAGATGATCTGTGAGACTGACCAATTATATTTCAAATTACAACTTCCCTTCTGAGTTAGATCTCGGCCGGTTGGTTTTTTTTCCTTTAGAATGTGGCTGACTTAATTTTTGTTACCCGCTTTTCAGATACCGCACGTTGTAACGCAGAAATGAAAGCAATAAGTACACATTCCATTCCCAATACCCCTTTGCTCACGCACAACCTAGCAGCTTTCAAATTAATACAATCCACGTGCAACAAGGTGAACTGAAGCCTATTAAAAAGGAGCACAACCCACAAAAAAAAACATTTCCCCCCTGAAATCACCACCACTTTAAAAGAAGGGACTGGGGCAAACTTAAACTTGCTAAATGATTCAACCTTCTATGATTTGCACAACAGCTGCTGTGGCTCTGGCTGCTACGCTAGTTTCACTTACTATGGCTGCTCCTATTTCCCCTATCCAGCAAGTCGTTGGTGAACTAGAGGGCACTTCAGTGACTGCTTACTCTTCAGATTTGACCCGCAACATCTTCATCAAGAAGATCCACTCCCACAATGACTACTGGCGAGACGTTCCATTATACACTGCACTAGCTAACGGTGTTCAGTCTATTGAAGCTGACGTTTGGTGGTTTGAAGGAGATGATGAGGAGGAGAAGAACTTGTACGTTGGTCATCACGTGGCTGCGTTGAACTCCAACAGAACATTCCAGTCTCTTTATGTCAATCCGTTGAAGGAGATCTTGGATAAGGCAAACCCACTCAGCAATTTTACTACTGACAGTCAAGAAGCTATCAACGGTGTCTTTGACACTCAGTCTTCTGCGACTTTGTACTTGTTTGTGGATGTGAAGACCGAGGGGTCCCTCACCTGGCCCCATGTTGTTTCAAGCTTGGAGCCATTGAGAGAAGCTGGTTATTTAACCTATTTTAACGGAACCAATATTATCCCTGGTCCAGTTACCGTTATTGGCACTGGGAATACTCCCTTAGATTTGGTTGCCTCAAAGGAGTATAGAGACTACTTCTATGATGGACCGTTGACCGATTTGACCGATGATTTCCCAGCAGCCTTGAACCCAATTGCCTCAGCCTCGTTAGCATCAATTGTCAACTCTGATTTATCTGAAATTCCCGTTACTGGCTTGAATGAAACTCAATTTGACCTTTTGAAAACAGTCGTTGATGAAGCCCACTCAAGGGGAATCATGACTAGAGTTTGGGAGGTTTCTTGGTGGCCAATCCAAAAGAGGGATGCTTTATACAGACAATTAATCCAAGTGGAGTCTGACTTTTTGAACGCAGACGATCTTGAATGGATTTCAAAGTTTGTTTGAGATGGATTAGCTCCTATATAAACTTTCTCGGAAATACCGAGTTTAAACCGTCGGACTAATCTCCTTTTTATTTGTATTTGCTTCTGAAGATTTTATTCTATGGGAAAAAGACCACCGCCGTCTTTCTCTTTGAGAATATGAGAAAAAATCATTAAAGGAAATGTAGTGAAAAGAAGCCATACATTTATAAAAGGGGACTTATTAGAGGAAGAGAAGTTTGACAACAGAAAGCCGTTCCCACAACCTTCGTTGTTTCATTCGCTGGTTTGCTGGTCCCCAGTTTTGGTGGTGCAAACGAGTTACCCGGTGCGGATGGGACCTGGTGCTGATATTGATCCATCGAAAAATTTCATAACAATTTCGTCACTCTTGCTTGATAGGACATCACATAAAAATATGTCTACTATATTGCAGGTGGCTACCAAGGCCCCAGTTGTGGCTTATGATGCCCTGATTGCTGCGGCATTTGTAAACTCTCTTACTGAGAACTCTGTCGTTATCGATTTTGTCGATGGCAAGGCTGTTGAAGGTGGTGCTGCCAATGCTGCCCTAATTGTTGAAGGCGAGACCAACCAGGAGCAGCAGGAGGTGTTGGCTCAACTGGCTAAAAAGTTCCCATCCATTTTGCTTGCTGGTGATGAGTCTGTTGAATGGATTCAGTTTGCTAAGGACCTGGTTGTCAAGGACTTTAAGATGTTGGCTGTCTCTTTAGAGAAATTGGATGCTCACTTAAACTTTAGATCTTTTGTCCTTGGTTATGTGCCAACTGTTGCTGATATCGCTCTATGGGGTGCTCTAAGAGCCAATGGTATGGTTGGATCCATTATCAAGAACACCGTTTACACCAATGTTTCCCGTTGGTACTTGTTCTTGGAGTCTGACAAGAAGTTTTCCGGTATCGTTGAGTTACTCACCAGGGCCGTTGCTGACTTGAAGAAGGCTGCAGCTGGTGGTAAGAAGGAGTCTCACAAGGCAAACTTTGACATTGACTTGCAAGACGCCGTGGATGGCCAGGTTGTTACCAGATTCCCACCTGAGCCATCTGGATACTTGCACATTGGTCACGCCAAAGCTGCCATCTTGAACAAGTACTTTGCCGACCAATACCACGGTAAGTTGATTATTAGATTTGATGACACTAACCCATCTAAGGAGAAAATCGAGTTCCAAGACTCCATTATCGAGGATTTGCAACTGTTGGGAATCAAGGGGGACCGGACCACCTTCTCATCGGACTATTTCCAAGAGATGTACGAGTTGGCTGTTAAATTGATCAAGGAGGGCAATGCTTACGCCGATGACACTACCCAAGAGCAAATGCGTGCCGAGAGAATGGATGGTATTCCATCTCAACGTCGTGAGCGTTCTGTTGAGGAGAATTTGAGAATCTTCAACGAAGAGATGAAAAACGGTACTGAAGAAGGATTGAAGAACTGTATTCGTGCAAAGATCTCCTTTGACAATCCAAACAAGGCCATGCGTGATCCAGTCATTTACAGATGTAACTTGACTCCTCATCACAGAACTGGCACAAGTTGGAAGATGTACCCAACCTACGATTTCTGTGTCCCAGTTGTCGACTCCTTAGAAGGTGTCACTCACGCTTTGAGAACCATCGAGTACAGAGACCGTAACCCACAATACGACTGGTTCCTAACTACCTTGAACTTGAGAAAGGTCCATATCTGGGATTTTGCCCGTGTAAACTTTGTTAGAACCTTGTTGTCCAAGAGAAAGCTACAATGGTTTGTTGACGGAGGTTTGGTTGGCAATTGGGATGATCCAAGATTCCCAACTGTCCGTGGTGTTAGACGTCGTGGTATGACCGTTGAGGGTTTGAAGAACTTTGTCATTGCTCAGGGTCCATCCAGAAACATCATCAACCTGGACTGGAGTGTTATCTGGGCCATGAACAAGAAGATTATTGATCCAATTGCTCCACGTCATACTGCGGTTGTCAATCCAGTTAAGTTCCACTTGGTTGATGGCCCAGCCACGCCATACACTGAGAAGAAGCCAAAGCACAAGAAAAACCCAGAAGTTGGTGAAAAGGATGTTGTCTATTCTTCTGACTTGGTTATTGACCAAGATGATGCTGACTCTTTGGAGGATGGTGAGGAATTGACCTTGATGGACTGGGGTAACGTTATTGTTTCCTCTATCGCTAAGGATGATGCCGGTAAGGTTAGTTCCATTGAGGCTAAGGTGAACTTGGATGGTGATTTCAGAAAGACCAAGCACAAGCTGACGTGGTTGGCTACCGGAACTACTGTTGATGTTGAGTTGGTTGACTTTGACCACTTGATCACAAAGGATAAGTTGGAGGAAGGTGACAACTTTGAGGACTTCTTGACTCCAGAAACCGAATTCCACACTGATGCCGTTGCTGATTTGAACGTGAAGAACATGGCTGTTGGTGACATTATCCAGTTCGAGAGAAAGGGCTACTACAGACTGGACAAGCAATCTGAGAATGGCAAGCCAGCTGTTTTCTACACCATTCCAGATGGTAAGACCGTCAACAAGTACGGTTCCAAGAAATAGATTATCAAGTGAATATATATATATATATATAGAATATACTTCTGTAGGAAACCTGATCTTTATCTAACAATCCCATATACATCTGTATCCAAGTTCCAATGGTCCTCTTTTATTCAGTTGGCCAGAGAATTACAGGAAACACCTAGCCAACAAACAACCAATTTGAGGGGATAGATTAGGAGTCCGATAGGCTCCCAAAAAAGTCTTTGAAATGTTTGCTTCTTTTTTTTGGGACATGTTCAGTTCTGAAGAGAGACGTGAAATGCCGGATATAATCTACAAGGTGTATGATGTCAATATATGGGGTATGGCTATAACCCACTCCACATTGCCTTGCCTTGCCCGCAGGTTTTTCAGCGTATATTTACCATCCAAACCACCTTATAAGTCCCAAAGCCAAGACCAAGTGGACAACAACACAACAACACTTTCCAGAAGCCAATTGATCATATATTGATCGTTTATAGATTGTTTATTGATCGTTTGTTATTGTTCATGGGTACAAAATGAACAAGAGGACAGAAATATTAACCATTACCCGGACTTCGGTAGAGACACGCAATGTAAACAAAGAAAAACAGACAGGACCAACTCAGAATTTTAGTAAGGTCTCTCTCTTTGTGGACCTTGCGAGAATGGCCCGAATCATCATCAGAAAACAGAGTTTATGGTCCAAGATTACATCATATCCACTGGATTTACTCCTAGAGCTCAATGAGCGACGTGAATCCATCGACTGGGACTCTTACTCCATGACTATGGCCATTCCATCAGGGTTCCTTTTGACCATTCTTTACTTTTTTTTAAGGCTTTGGGATGACTACAATTTAGTAGAAGCATCTAAACAACATAAAAAAAGTTATTTTGATTATGACTATGATCTCCTCAAGGATTCAAAGTACTTCAATGAGAGAACTACTAGTAGTTTCTTTGGCATTGAGAAGCTGCTCGCTTTCTTGAAAATTGTTATCGTTTTGACCAACGTCGCCAACACTGCACTGTTCCTACTCAAAACACGAAAGTACACTATATTCAATAAGGAGAAGCTTATGGGGACCTCTGTGAATGCCGTCAAGGTTACCAACAGCTCGGAAGGCAAGAGTCAACTAGGGAGATTCCTTCACCACCTTTTCCACCACTACAGAAATACATACGATAACGACGAGGATGAAATAGAATCATACTGGGAGCTAAGGATATGGAACCCATCGAAGTTTTCAACTCATTTATTTGTTTCGTTCCCTCCTTTTAACATTTTGCTCCTCTATCTGGCACCATCGTCTTTTGTCAATCTGATTTACCTGTTTATGACATCTGCTATCCTCTACTTTGTAATAGTTAGAGGGTACCTGCTCCTAATCAATGATAAACAAATGATTTACCAAGAGACATTTGATGAGTATCAACGCAAGTTCTTGAGACCAAAATTATCTGCCCCAACAAGAGAAGTTGCTGTCGACGCTACTAGGGGGCCTTATGGCCACTCTTCTAACGAGGTTCAATATTATTCACCCAGCCTGACTGAGAAGATCTTTAGATTCCATGATTTTAAAGGTCAGGAGTCTGTTGAGAAGTTTGATCACGGTGAATTTACACCCCTAAAGAAGAATCCTTTGACCCATTCAGTGGCTAATACATTGAGAAAACAGGTCCTTGTTACCCCACGACAGACCAGATACTCCTCATACCACCCATCACCGCTGGCAAGAAAGTCAATGAACCTTTGAAAGGAATGGTGAGGGGGGTAAAGTTCTAATATATTCTTAAATACACAAAGAAATGTCATTGCATTGACAATTTTTTACAAATCTTCCCAACCAAATAGCCAGTTGTTCACCTTGTTGAAAAACGAGTTGTTGCTTGAAGAGGTTTTGTTTTCAGATAGCTTGTTTGAATAAATGGTTTTCTTCAGATCCTTAGCATTCAAAAAGATCTTGTCATCAGATTTTAGGCTCAGTCTAGTGGACCTTTTGTTTGGGTTGAACTTCAACAAGTCATCTTGCCCTTCACTCTTCTCGCCCCGCTCTTCCTTGTCCAAATGACTGTCGCTTAAGAACTCAGATTCACCGATATCCTGCAATTCACTGATGGAAACAGATGCAATTTTTTCAACTGCAGACTTACTGTACGGCACACAGCCAATGATCGAACCAAAAAACACTGAACCACTTTCCTCCAGAGCTCTGATCGCTGAAGCCTTGTTGTCGTAGGTCAGTTTCACCCAACCGCTTCCAGTGTATATAGGGTATATTTTCTTCTGCTTCTTGGTGTGGAACACAGGGTTAACTCTGGTGGATTCAAAGTCTTCCAAAATGGTACCAAACTTGGCAAAGTGCTTGATGACGTTATTTGCTATAGATTCTGGATACCCGAAAACCAACACAGCAGACTCAGTAGAGAGTCGATGTGATTCTTGTTGTTCAGCTGGTTTCAGCTGGTTTTGAAAAGAATGATGCAAAGAGGAAGAAGAGGCAGTGTTATTGGTCTTTGACGGGGTGGAAAAGGTAGATTGCTGTTGTGGTGAGGAATGTTTGAATAATAGCGAATCTGAGAGGATGTTATTGTTCTTATCCAACGCAGTACTATTCTTCGATGCCTCTAAATTGCTATGAATAGTGGTGTTGTGATCATGGTGAAAGGATAGATACGAATCGTTGGAATTGTCCTCCTTTTGCAAGTCAGATATCGTTCTTGTTGGAGGGAGCTCATCAGAAAGTGCATTGACATGACCCATTTCAGAGTTGTTATTTCTTCTGGTTCCAAACGTCAGGGTGTTGAAGCCAGATGAGCCACTGGAGGATGAAGACTTAGTCTTGGTAAGAAAACTTGATGTTTCACTATCGTTCTCAGAAGCTCTCTTTACAACCTGGGATGGAACTGTCCGTCTTTTTGGATTGTTGAACCACAATGGGGTGCTGCTACTATTGTCATTCAGGGCATTGGTCTTTTGGTTAATTGTGGCCAAAGACAAGTTCGAGGTGTCAAGTGAAGAAGTATCCGAGACTCTGTGAGCCGCGACATTTCTTCTGTTTGGAGAGTTGACTGAGATGTCGTCACTCGATCTATCGCCCAGATCTGTCTTCAGCTGGTGGAAACGGGAGTTCTTCAAGTTGTCGTTGGTAAAAATGTCTGCATTTGGTTGAAACACAGACCCAAACAAGTCTCTAGTGGGCTGCTGAGAACCATTAATCCGGGATGACATAATTGGGAAGCGGGAACAGTGAACAACAATTAATAACGAAACGAAGTCCAGCTGTTTTGTTTTGTTTTGTTTATTGTTTTTGTTGATATTAAAAAATTTAGCACCCATACACCACAATGTTTCCTTTTAAATTAAACAGTGGCAAAAAATCGTACACAAAACCATTCACCGCCAGCAGTTGTCAACACTTCCTCTCCACGATCAGCACCACCATCACAATTGCAATGGGTTCCGAGACACTTGATGCCGCCAGAACGGCCCGTGATTTGAAGAAGTATGACGAAGCTGAGCAATTGTACAAACAGAGCATTCAGGAAAAGCCAACGAAGGCCAATGATTTCTCAAGCCAGGAACTCGCTATCTTTGAACTGGGGAATCTATACAAGGACCTAAAAGATACCGTCAAGTTAACGCAGTTGATTCCAGAAGCCAGAACAGTGATTTCCGCTTTGGCCAAGTCCAAAGCTGCCAAAACGATTCGAAACTTGATTGATCTGTTTGATCAGATTCCAGATTCCACAGAGGCACAGGTGAATTCGTTGAAGGATTCCATCGAGTGGTCAATTGGGGAGAAGAGAACGTTCCTGAAGCAGTCACTTTATATCAGACTTGCTACAGTTTACTTTGAAAAGAAGAGGGCCTACCAGGATTCGCTGTCCATCATCAACAACTTGTTGAGGGAGTTTAAGAAGTTGGATGATAAGTCATCGCTTGTTGAGGTTCAACTATTAGAGTCCAAGGTTTATCATTCCCTGAGAAACTTACCTAAGGCTAAGGCAGCTTTGGCTTCTGCTAGAACTTCTGCCAATGCTATCTACTGCCCAACTTCACTACAGGCTGATTTGGATAATATGAGTGGGATACTCCATGCAGAGGATAAAGATTACAGCACAGCATACTCGTACTTTTATGAATCTTTTGAGAATTACTCTTCACAGGAGGATAACGAGATGTCCATCAAAGTTCTGAAGTACATGCTGCTTTCCAAGATTATGTTAAACTTAGTTGATGACGTTAAGCAAATACTGGACTCCAAGTATGCCTCAAAGTACCAATCCAGAGACATTGATGCCATGAAGGCAATTGCTAACTGTTACTCTAACAGATCCTTGAAGGAGTTTGAGGAGACGTTGTCCATCTATGGTAAGGAACTGTCTTCCGACACTATCATTAAGTCACACTTTAGCGCTCTTTATGACAGCTTACTTGAACAAAACCTGGTTAAGGTGATTGAGCCTTTCTCTGTTGTTGAATTGGACCATGTTGCTAAGATCATTGGGCTTGATATCAAACAAGTTGAGGGCAAGTTGAGTCAGATGATTTTGGATGAAGTGTTCTATGGTGTGTTGGATCAAGGGAATGGCTGGTTGTACATCTATGACAAGCAAACCACTGACCCAACATATGATTCCAGTGTTGAGCTGGTTAAACAGATGTCCAATGTTGTTGAATTGCTTTACGAGAAGGCTGCTACGTTGAACTAGATCCCAATACACACATTTGTACATTAAATTTACTATAGACCTCTACCAGCTGCTAGAGCAGCACACTGAGCAACTAGCTTCAAGTATTCCTTCAACTTGTCACAGTTCTGGAACAGCAGGTAGAATTTAGTAGATTCATTAGCAACCAAATTGGTTAGCTCCAGTGCATTTCTCAACAAGCCTGGATTGATTGATTCACCCTCCATGTAAATGTTATGCAGTTGTATGATGAGATATGGAACATACATTGTTCTCAGGTCTTGGATCAATTCAGGTTCGTAAACACCAAGGTTGAAGAGGTTCAGTAGGAATTCATTGATAGTCTCATAAAGAACGCCAGAAACTCTGTTAATAGCCTCGATTGATAATATGCTAGTGATGTTCTTGTTGGTTCTAATTGATCTCCATTCATCAATTGAGTTGAAAGCGTTCACCAATAGCTCATATTGTAGTAATTCTTCTCTCTCCTCAGGTGTAACCTCCTCGTCCACCATGTCAACGCCTAGGTTTTCAATATCGTAGAGTTTTAGGATTTGTTGAATGTTGTTTCTTCCAAAGAATTCTTGGATGCCCTTGATCTTGCCATTGAGCAAGAATCTTCTAATTAGTGCAACAATAGAGTGCAATCCATCCGCGTACATCTTAGCGTCAATGAACCATTCAACACATCTGATTAATTTGTTGTCAGTGTCGTTAGTTTCCTGTAATGACACAGATGTGTTAACTTGGTAGTCCTTTTCAGTAACCTTGAAGGCTCTCTCAACAGTTCTTTTCAGGATGTTCTCCAGTGGCAAGTTGTAAAGTCTACTCAACTCCAATTGTTTTGTTCTGATATCATTGTCAAACAAGTCCATCAAGAGGAGAGAATAGGCATCCCTTGCTTCCACTTCTGGCAAGAAGGAAATATAAAGGGGGATTAGCTCATATTTTTCATACAGCCTCAAGACTAAAACATAAGTTGTAACAAGCTTAGAGCAATCATTCGGGTCAATGGCTGTCGGGTCAATAATAGAGACAAAAATAGCCAAGTGCACAACTACTCTCAACGCATATGATTCGTTCAGGATTTCATTAGTGTCCTCATTGCCCATCATGATGTTCCCCACAAAGTTCAAAGAGGAGTGGATGATTGGTTTGATGTTATTGGAAATGATGGAACCAATTAAGATTCTTAGAGGATGCTCACTCTCCTCCTTACGATTCTGGGCAATCAAATTCAGAACCTTCTGTACGCTGAGGTTCTTCTTTGGAAACGCCAAAATAAGATCCTTGTTCGTTATTCTGCCAGCCTCAATGAGCTGATTCTCAACTTCTTCAGTTAGGATGTGATTCAAGTAGATCAAGAGGTCTGAGTCCCAGTTAGTTGACTGTTCAAGCGGCGTTAGATCACCAGCCAAGAAACCATAGATTGCCCTCTCATATGTGCCAATGTGATCATTGTTTGACAAAAGATGGACAGTCCGTCTCCACAGTGCCTTTTTCTTGATTCCATTAGTGGATGGATTATTCATAACATCATCATATTCTTCATTCAGTTGATGATCAACGATTGGGTCAAAGTATTCGTTAACACCAGCAAGAATCATTTTCAGCGTCCAGTTGTTTGTTGATTCACACTCCTCGGAGGCCTCCTTGTAGGAGCCATTCAACAACAACTCCAAGACGTACTTGAAAAAAGCTTCATCATCCTCAAAATCCTGGGATGAGATCTTAGTCCCTGAACGGATTGGTGCATCTGGGTCCAAGTTGGACAATGTGTTGTCTGACGACAGCTGTGTATTTCTCCATTTTAGAGTTGATAGGTTTGAAGGTTGGTCAACCACCAACGAGTTCTGATGAATCCAGTTGATAATAAGCCATACTTCATACAATTTGGAGTTACTCTGGTAGTATTTCTCCTCAAAGACAATGTTAGAATTGAAATCATTGACCTGAATACCAGACTTGGCCTCACTATATCTGTAACTAAACAGAATTTCAATCAAATGCCAGAGTTTCACTTCAAGGTCCCAGTCTTCAAATTCAGAAGTTATACCGTGGTGTGATACATCCTGAGCTTTTAGGGCAGCAATCGATCTGTATTCTCGGAGGATATCATATTCATCTTCAATAGCACTCAACTTGTACTGCTTCAGAACTGTTGCAAAATCGTTCAGAATCTGTGGATCATGAAGGGAGTTGTTTTCATTCATTTCTGTGATGTTCTTTTGGATTCAAACAAGAGAGAACAAACCACACAGACACAGACACAGACACAGAGTGAGAGTGAGAGTGAGAGTAGTAAAAAGAGAGTTTGATTGACAATAGATCCCTCACACCTCACCTTAAACGATTGAAAAAGCAGGCACTTGGAGTTCGGTATTTTGTGTTTTTGTTTTTGTTTTCGTTTTCGTTTGGTTTGGTTTGTTTTTTTTCCTTCTGGTTCAAAAAAGGTAAAAAATACTCCGATTAGGAAAATTTCCTGTACAGGAAATTTCTACACAATGGTTAGAAGATTAGATAATTAGAATTATGTATGATTGTGATGCGAATTCTATCTCCTGTATATATTGTGATAAAAAGGAAATGTTGTGATCAGTCACAGGACCATTCAGCAAAGACACAAAGACTTGTGGCATTATCAACCGAGACTAGCCCTCTCCAGGTACCAATCTCAAGGCATTTTAAGGGCAGTTCCCATGTACCAAATGGAACAGTGAGGTCTTTCTTCTCGAGTTTGATGATTTTTCCAGATGGTGACTGCAAGGCAATCTTTAATTTGGAGGGTAGATTTGAAATGGACGATAAGCCTTGTGATGGGTGCTGCTGGATGTTAAAAATGTAGTCATTGCCATACTTCAGAGATTTGTTCTGAGGGTGCTTCACATATATGTCATTCTGTTGAGCAGGTAGAGTTGGGAAACGAGCAACGAATTCCAGTGGTTTGTTTTTACCCTCATGTGTGATTGGAATCACTAGCGACAGGGGATGAATGTTGTTCAGGGACTTCTGTGATCCCTTGAGGCCACTATAGACATTGATGAACCCAATTGTCTCCCCTTCTGGTAGATATCCCTTGACTTTACAGAATCTTTCATTATGTTTCCAGTATACTTGGGCCAGAGTATTTGTGATTGAATTCTTAGTGAGGACCATGCCATTGATCTCAACATCCTTTGGAATCTTCAAATCAACTTCAAAAATCTCAAAATCCCGAAGCTTTGTTAGGGCATTGTTAAACCTGTATATCTTGAGTCCATTTCTGAAAAAGGATGGGAAGCATGGGGGTAGTGCCAGAGCTACCATTGGATCAATAGGGGGAACAACATGTTGTTCTTCGAACTTATCTGGAATGTGAGTGTGGATAAAGTTCAAAGGCTCTGATAGGAAGTAGAATGACTCATTGTGATCTTCATAGTGCTCCAAGCTGTTAGAGATCAACTCGTAAATGGGATTTGACAAGTTTCCCAAACTAGCATCGATAAATCTCCACTCACCATTGATTAGAATGGAGTTCCAGTAGTGTCTGACAATGGACTGCGGGGTCTTCAAAGAACCAACAATGAGTTGTACATTCAAACCCATGGCACCTGAAAGGTATCTGAAAAGATATGCAATCCCGTAGCTATCACTTGTTTTGGTTCTAAAGATTTCATGAATGTCCGGTTGTGGAGGAACTTCTTGATCAACAACTTTGGCTTCGCCAATAATCTTGAAGTGTTCAGCACAAAGAATAAAGAGTGCCCTAATATACTCAAGTTTACTGGAGTACTTCATTCCCAGATCGTTGGCTATGAAATCGTCAGGGGACATCACTGATGCACTGGTTTTGAGAGTTCTAACATAGTTGTCAACATGAGTCAAGTTGATCGTTGTTAGGTCCAACTTTTGATCACTTTGCAAGACCTCATTGCTGTTGATCTTGGACACTTGTTTGTGTGGCTCAAAGATGAGGTAACCCTCATTTTCTCGGACTCTCTTCTCTCTAACCTGACGTTCCTTCACACTAAGTGAATTGGCTCTGTTCAAGTCTATCTTGTGATCAATCCATGCGTGCATCTGTTGCTCCTCTTGTGACTGGTTGGAGTGTTTCACCAAGGATTCAACTTTGGGAAGAGGTGGTATTTCCTTTGTGGAGAAGAACTTCCGCAGGATACCAGGATTTGGGGATTTTATCTTCTTCTCTTCACCAAGAAGGTAATTGCCTGAACTGTTGGTTTCCATTTCATCAGTTTTCGCCTGTTCTCTTCGTCTTTGGGTGTCATCGTACTTGTGTCTGGCAAAGCTTCCTGCACTTGTTGCGCTGAAATCACTCATAGCCATTGAACTATTCTGGGAGCTTTGCGAGCTGGAAAAGTACGAGCCTTGTGAATAGGTGAACACGTTGGAATCTTTCGAGATAGTTGATCTTGATTGTGTCAGTGACTCAGGATCGTATGGAGCAATAAAGTCAGAAGAAGCCTTGGAGTCTAAGAACATAGAGGTTCTAGTGTCCCCTTTCTTAACACTGGGTCTTACATTAGAAGAGGAGTACGGATCAAGTCTTGCGTGAGATGAATCGGGTTCTGTAGTTCTTAGATTGAAACTGGATTTAGACTTGGTGAACGGGATCGAGTGTTGAGGGGGAGCTGGGACTGTTGATGCAAGATTTGGCTGTGATGGGTAGTGCACCTTCTCGACAGTTGGTCTTGTTGACCTTCTTGGGTCCAATGGATCCCCGATTCTTCCAGGAACTGATTTGGAATGTGGGAAGGAATTTCTCAAGTTGGATAGATGATGAGGAACCCCCTTCTTGCTGTAACTACTGTAGGGGCTAGGTAGACCCTTGTTTTCATAGCTATATGGACTCAATGGAGAGCTCTCCGCGCTGGAATGAAATGTCTTAGAGGTCTGATGACGGGGGGCATCCGTGTAGTAGTTTCTCGATGATTGGAAGCTGAAGCTCAGATCGTCTTCAGAGGTGTCCACCTTTAGCGAGGATTTGACAGCATTCTGTTGTGATGATGAAGAAAAAGAGGAAGAGCCCAATCCTTCTCTTAACGAAGCACTGAAGTTAGGGAGATCTGATTTGATCAATTCAACGTAGTTTGATGGGAAGGAGCCCTTCATCTTGTTTCTCTTGAGTCTACCATGCCACCAGTTACCATCTCCTAGCGAATCAACTTCAATGATGTCTCCCTCAATGAAGCCAAGGTCATCCCCCTCAGTACCACTCCAAGAGTAGATGGTTCTGACGCGAAATGGTGGCTGCGGGTGTGTCATTAAGCAATTGCTTCAGTGGTCTTTGGGTCTTTTTTTAGCTTTGAAAGTGTCAGTCAAAAGCTAAACACTTCCCAAATTTTCAGAGATTAATTATCATCAGATTGAATAGCGGTAAGGGCAGCATTAATATACCCAAAGAGGATAAACGTAAACAAACAAATGATTTGTTTTGTCTTCAACTTTCTATTACGGCATTTTTGTAAATGTTTGGTTTGTGTATTAGTGATCGTTTCTTTCAAGCCTGTGTTGTTTTCACCTCCTCCCAGAACTCCAGGTTTTTGCGTGACCAGTCAAGGATTGCTCGAGAGTAGGCCAGAATCATCTTCTTTTGGTCTTCCTCCTTCGTTTTCTGAAACTGTTGAAGTTCATTATTCATAGAGTCAGTGACCTTGGCCAGATCAGAATGAGCCGCATTGAAAGTTTGTTTCAGTTGGTTAATGTCGATTTTCAACTTATCCATACTCTGCTTGAGTGATGCCTCAGGGTCAGATTCCATAGATTCTTTAACAAAGTTGGTTAGCTTGGCAATACCAGGGAACTTGAAGGCTGTCTTCTTCGGTTCTAGAGGGGTGATGCCAGCTTTCGTATCTGGTATACTGGCTTCAACGTCTTCCTGTTCCAAAGCTTGCTGCTGCTGAAGTTGCTCATTTGCTCTCTTTGCAGCTACTTTTCTGTCAAAGTTGATTTGGCCAGTCTTGCCCTGGCCAGCTTCAATTGCCCTTTCAATTCTGTCGGTTTCTTCCTCTGTCTTTTCAAGAAGTCTCAGCTGATTGGATTTGTGTTTCAATGTTCTCGCAGTAATGTCCAACTGAAGGGACTTCTGTTGTCTGAATTTCAACGTCTCTTTCACGACAGATGCCCATTGCACAGATTCACCCAATGGTTCAGTGAAATCGTAATTCAAAGCGAAGACAAGGAGCTCCGTTGCCGCAAAGCTGTTATCATAGGACTGGCCCACCTTCTCCAGAATTTGGGCCAATGGACTTGTCTCTTGCAAACTAAAGGCATTGAAACTTGCACCGGCCTCAGAATCTCCAAAACCAATCTCAGAGAGATGCCTGATTAATCTCTTGTTTACTTTCTCGATACCGTTGGAGATAACAGCCTCATACTCTCTGGATCTAGTCTCAGCGTGTGTGAACTTAATGTCGTCAGGAGTGGACTTGCTTGGAATGGTTGTCGTTGATGGAATGGGCAAGTATGAATGAGCGGCGGAAGTATGGGATGGGTCCAATGGGTCTGCTTGGAGGATGTGCTTAGGGATATCTGACAAGGGAGGGGAAACTAACACTTCTGACCAGTTGGCATTGGGGTCAAGGAAGTCCTGATACACTGAACTTTCCCGTATCTGGTCAATGCGGAGACATCTATTCAAGAAGACGGCTAGCATGCGGCGTCTGTGCTCAATTATGTGGTAGTCCTCTTTTGTCTTAGCAGCAACAGCAGCATACCTGGAGATGGTGTGCTTCTCAGGAATTGGTGGAATAAACAGAGTTGGCAGCAATCTTGCCAAGTTCTTTCTTAAACTTTCAAACTCGCTGTATCTTCTTCTCACAATGGAATCATTGCATTTGATAGTGTAGACAATGTAACCACGGCTCTGTCCTTCATGGCTCTTCCCAGCATCAACAATCTCAATGTGAACAGCATCCTTGTCCTTAAAAAAATGCTGAATTGTCGTGGAGTAAACCTCTGGATTATAAGCAACAGTATGTGACTGTGTCACTTGCCCCAAATGCTCCGATTGTTCAGTCGCAGATGAGGTTTCCGGCACAACTGACTTATCGGCGGTGCTGTTCTCACTTTGTTCCTCCTCCTCTTCATCCAGTGGCAGATCAGTGAAATCGTCGTTGTTTGAAAGCGTAGTACTGGCAGTCATACTTCCTTCACCGAAAGGACTGTTATCTTCCTCTTCAAAAGACATCTCTATTATGATTGCGAATATATCAGGTCTGCTTTAAAAGGGAAGAAGCTGACATGAGGGCTGGATTTTTTGTTGAGGGGGTTGAAAAAATACATGAAAAATACCACAATAGAGGAAATTACCATAGTAGGAAAGGTTATGGAGAAAGATAGTAGTGAACTTTTTTTCTTTGTTTCCTTGTTCTTTTCTTCTCTCTTTACAACGTAACGTAACGTAGGAGTTCCATAAGTTTCAATGTCCGTAGTTGAGGATGGTGCTAGTATCATTGCGAGATACCTAGACGACGACAAAAAACTTCTGCTAGCGAAGGATCTCGCCTCCGATCTATCCAATGCGAACAGTATCGCTGGATTGACTGAGGTCCTGGGCACTCTGGATGTGAAATCTGTTGAAGTTGTATCTGAACAAGTCCTGGCTCATTTGAAGGAACTTATTTCTAAGCAAAGTGATCTATCAGGAGCACATAATTTGTTGAAACTCGTTTCGCAATTACCAGAAGTGGCACAATCACTCCTGGACTGGTTACGAGCAGTCATCTCTTCCACGCTCCAACTAAGATTGAACTTCCTGTTTGAACCGTCATCGATTGAGATCTTCAGGAAGCATAGTATCAAGATTGAAAGTGATTCAGTTTGTGAGATTGATTTGGAATACTCTCTAGTCTTCATAGAAAAGCTCCTTTCCCTAGGAGTCCTGGAAGTTCCAAAGGAGCTTGACCATCTCCTTCTTGCACTTTTGGCCATCAACGAAGAGAACGTCTCCACACAAGCCTCCAAAGTTCTTAGATGGAGAATACTATCCTTTGCTTCCAATGAACTTCTTATCTGGGATTTGGTCTTCACGTTATTGCATTCTTCCCATCCCTTCACTGCCACCAATGCTTTCATCCAATGGCTCAGATTCCTCATCAGTATGACCAAGACCAACTCTGCATCTGATACTTTTGACCAACTGATTCAGACTGGTGAGTACTGGAAACATATTCAGAATGGTCTCACCAGTATTACCCATGATCAAAAGAAGTACTCACTCTCGATCCTGAAACTTTCCATTCAACTAACCAAAATTGACCTCAACAATGCACTGATTTCTTTCAGTGTCAATCAGGCAGAGGAACAAACTGAGCAGTGGAAAAGATTCTGTACACTTTATGAAATTGTTGGAGTTGACACTGCTCTGAATCAAGCAGAAGCTGCACAGCAGGATATCCTTGAGATGCTCTCCCCAACTTCATACATCAAGCCATCATGGGGCCTGGCGTTGCTTTGTACCGGGTTTGGGGCCAACATGGAGTCAGTGCGAAAGTTTTCAATGAATTTGATGTATTCTGTTAAGAAGGAGAACCTCTCCATTTTTGCACATGAGTTCTTCACTGATGTGTTTTTGAAATATTCTCTTGAAGCTCCACATTTCCAGATCAAGCGTGGCGGAAAGGGTAAGTTGATATGTGCATATGGTGAACAGTTAGAGACGTTTGTTAAACATGTTCTGTTATCTCTGGAGAAGGAAACTGCTACACTTGAAGGTTTATTGGAAAGCTTGCTAAATCTTCTGGTCGAGTCAACAGGCATCTTTGGCCCATCAAGAATCTATCTGACCTCAGGTATAATTAAGGGTTTGAAGGGACAATTTATTCTCACCGAGTTCCATTTCGAACAAGTTTACAAACTCTTTGAATCCAGTGCTGAAGATGATGCCTTCCAGAAGTACCTGCAGTCGCTACACCTGGCCTTCTTGAGACATTTGAAACCTGATGTCCCACTGCTGTTGGAAGGTCTCAATCAGTTTGTGTTGTTGAATGGTTATGGAATCTTCTATGACAGCCTTGAATCCTTCCTGGACTACGTTTCCACGCACCACAGCGGCCAGGACATTGAGTACAAATCAAGAGGACCTCAATACCAAGTGATCTATTTCGCTTTGTTTGGCAGGTGTGATTACGAATCTACAGATGATTTCCTTAAAGAACTAGCATATAGTGGTGGTAATAGTGGGGTCGAGTCCCTAGAACTTGGATCCCGTTATTCTGAACTTTTGACCAACCTGATAACCAGGCCTTCTAACTCTAACTATTTCAAGAGCAAAAGTTTAGCTAAGCTCAATATTTTCAAGAATAGTTGGAGCAGCCTTGATCTAAGTGCACTATGGCAGTCCTGTATCAACGACAACCGTACTGAGTCATTCAACCAGGATAAGTTTGAGTTCTTTGAAGTTGTCTATTCTCAGTATGCCCAAGTGGTGCAGGTGGACTCTAACAGTTTCCAACTTACCTTTGAACAGTTGGTGCTGCTCTTTGAAAATGTGAAGAGTTTGGAGCTGAATTTCAAGATCAAGGACAGTGTGGTTGGCTCATACCTCAACATTCTTCTACATACGCTCAAGATGGTTCCATTGAACCATGCTCAAGTGTCTCAAATCTTGTCTATTTTGCATCAATCTTTAAGAAGTGCGTTCTACTTTGCATTCATCAAGATCTCTGAAATTCTTCGATACCTATTTGACAATTACACCACCAATATTGACTTGGTCTCACCTGTCGAAATTCTAGAGTCCATCTGGGACTTTATCAGTGGTGATAGACTCATTTTGAACCAGAAGGACATGCACTTGGCCTTTATCGAGACGTTGTTCCATCCGACTCTACTGAGAGACTCCATCAACAACGAGTTCCACGCTAAAACGCTCAACAAAATTGGATTGGAGATCATTGCGCAGTCATACACAAGACGCTCATTGCTGCCTTGTGTCTCGGGATGTCTGTTGAGATACCATCTCGGTTATCGCGCTGAATTTGAACAAACTGAATGGATGATTGAGTTGATATACCGAATCTTGACTATTATTCAAGATGGGAGTAACCTATTCAGAATAAAAAATGTCATTTGTACCAAGTTTGATGGAGAGGTTTCATTTGAGGGTAATCTCTATGAGGATGTGTTTGGTGTCAATGAGATTAGTGCGAAGGTAAACATCATATCAGTTATTGCATCCAGCACATCTGTTCTTGCTGAATTATACTGGTCACAAGTTGTTGATTCTGGTAGCTACAGTCTCATTGTTCCAAAGAAGAAGACTGATTGTGTCGAGGAGATGGAGAGGGTGTATGGCTATGCATCCTTATTACTTCTATCAAAAAAGTTGAACCCATTGAAGTTATCAAACTATGTTGCCCAAACATTGCTTCCCATGCTTGAATCAGAATCAAGCCCATCGGTACGCTCATATATGGAGTGGATTATTGCTTTTGATATGATTCAGAACCCAACCAACAGACCAGCTTTGTTCCGAATGTTCCAAAATCACAACAAGCCAACGCTAGTAACTTCTGTTGAACGTATTGCTTACCTGATTTGCCAGGAACTGAAGAATGACGATGATGAAGGTGTCGAGTTTTTTGACAATTTTACACAGTTTCTACTTCCTAACTGTGCATCCAACAAGCCTCTCATTCGTCATTTCTCCAACTCATTGTGCTTGTGCTTGTACCCTGAGATCAAGTCCAAAGGAGTCAAGTTGCCTATTGAACCAGTATTGCTAAGGTTGTATGAAGATGCAGTGAAGAGTCAATCCACTGGTAAATACAGAGCCGGTGATGCCCTGACATGGAATGTCGAAGAGGACTTCAACCTGGTTGCGATATTTGGTGGTGTTTTAAAGAGGGTATCACCAAGAGATATTGGTGTTTACATTTCTGAAGATGACTTCAACAAGTATTTTGTGGGTGGTGATGAGGTTGGTGTGAAGATTGGCAAGTCCAAGGCAGCCAGTTGGTCCAATATGGACGGGGAGGAGGACGAGGTAATAGCAAAAACGTCTCCACAGGCTCTCAACCTCAATTCCATATTGCAGACAAAGAGTGGCGCCTGGGAGGCTGTTCTTGACTTTGACGAGCAGCAGCGTTCCATAAAGCGTACTGAACTCATTGTGGTCAGTTCATTGGTTGATAAGCCACCTAACTTGGGTGGTATTTGCAGATTATGCGACGTTCTGGGTACTGGTCTTATGACAGTTGATGACCTTCGCGTCACCAAGCATCCACAGTTCAAGAATGTTGCAGTGACTGCTGATTACTGGATGCCAATGACGGAGGTAAAGATTGATGGGATTGTGGATTTCATGAGGGAGAAGAAGCAGAAGGAAGGATACACTCTGATTGGTTTGGAGCAGACGGATAAGTCTGTTGTTTTGGGACCTGAAACCAGATTCCCAGTCAAATCTCTGTTCTTGCTTGGCAGAGAAGCAGAAGGAATTCCTGGCGAGCTGCTTGCCGAACTGGATTATTGCATTGAAATTCGTCAACGTGGTGTCATTAGGTCGATGAATATCCAGACTGCCACTGCTGTGCTTGTCCACGCCTATTCATCGAGCATGGCGGACTTCGAATAACCGAGTATAGGCCCTTAGAATCCCCCTTGCAAGCCTCTTTCTATTTCATCTTCAGTATTACCTTGATTAACATACTTTTTATATTCAACACCAGTAAGAAGACAACAAAACCACTAGAGAGAGATAAGATCACATTCTACCCAATTAGGCAATATCTCCAGATAAGATAAATCCCACCAAAAAAAAACAATATAAAAAAAAACCAAAGTTTGAAACTTCTTCTTCTCTTCACCGTGTCAGCGGCGTGCGCTTAATTTTTTTTTCTTTTCTTCATGATAACAGATGGTCAGCCTTTTGAGAATCCGCCACTCTCACCGCGGCTGAGGTCTCTGGTAGCCTCTGTCTTTGTCGCACTTGCGAGCGGTACGCCTTACGTGTACTCCGTGTACGGGCCGCAGCTGGTTAAGAACTCGGGCCTGTCATTATCAGACGCAGGAAAGCTTTCACTGGCTCTTAGTGTTGGTGGAAGCATTGGCGGCTTTCCAGCAGGCGTCTTCATTGACTGGGCTGGTCCCGGGCCTGCAACGGCAGTGGGATCTGTGTCCACAGCAGTTGCGTTTGGTGTCCTGCACCAAACGTTTGTGAACAAGAGCAAGAATGTTCCAGTGATGATGGCCGCTTTGGCACTTTCCGGGTTCGCATCAGTGCTATGCTTCTATGCTACGGTCAACTGTATCACGGCGAACTTCCCCCATCATCGTGGTACTGCTGGTGCGTTGCCTCTGTCGAGTTACGCACTTGCTGCTTTGGTGTACTCGGCAATCGCCGTGAATGTGTTTACAGATAACACGGCTGGGCTACTGAAGTTTTTTGCCCTGGTTTCCTTTGGGGTATGCTTCCTGGGATCTTTTTTCCTCATCATTGTAGACAAGAAGAACAAGAACAAGAACAAGAACAAAATGGACACGCCTGAAGCTTCTACTGATTCAGCTGGAGAATATGAACCGCTTTTGAGACGCAATTCAAGTTTCATAAAACAGGCCAATGAGATGCGCAAACACTACCAGCACAAGATAAGTCTCTGGGGTGTGGGACGTACACCATCTTCATCTTCATTGGTCTCGCCGTCAGGGTCATTCTCCAACATGCAGCAACGCCCCATGGAATTCCAACGTCCAAGACTTGAAAGTGATGCCATATATGTCGCAGTGGAGGATGTCCCCATCTTTGTGAAGTATGGTTCCCCAATTTGGAACCATCATATCTTCAAAAAGATTACCTCGAGATTATACATCAAGTTCTACATCATTTTGGCGTCGTTACAATCAATCGGACAATTTTATATCTATAGTGTGGGGTACCTTGTTGTGACATTGGAGAATGCCGAGGATGGCTCGTCATTAGCCAAAAATAAGGGACTGACTGCAGTTGAGGCACAGGCACTTCAAGTGTCTACTGTCTCACTGGCTTCATTTATAGGCCGTCTTAGTTCGGGTCCAATTTCGGACATCATTGTTAAACGTTTGAAAGCCCAGAGAGTGTGGTGCATCTTTTTTGCATCAGTAATACTATCGTTTGGACAATTCTTAACACAATGCATTAGCTCACTCGAGGGACTGATCATCCCATCGTCAATCAATGGGTTTGCGTTCGGGTTCACGTTTGGGGCATTTCCTGCTGTGATTGCAGACAGTTTTGGTACAAGTGGGTTCTCTACTCTATGGGGGTTTCTAACGACAGGGGCTGTGATTCTGTTGACTGGATTCACTGGTATGCTTGCCTCTGTGCTTAGTCGCAACTCTGGTGGTGATGATGGAGTTTGTCGATTGGGTGCAAAATGCTATGCTCAAACCTTCTTGGTGACGCAGTGGTGGTGTGCAGGGGTTGCCCTGTTGATTTTGGTGACAATTTACTGGAACCATAGGGTCAAGGGCGTAGAAGGACCATAATAGATGTTACTTTTAGTTTCCTTTCCTAAGAACAATGTCTCTTACTACTCAGTATGTAAAAACTATAGTTTCTTTTCTTTTATTTTTACGTTCACGTTTATGTTCATGTTGATGTTCATGCTCATCTCCCTATAGGTTCTGAGTCTCAACAGGCTCAAACAACTTGGAGGAAGAGGCATTCACGTAGTCACTCAAGTCTTCGTAGTAGGTGCCACAGTTGAAGTCCCAAGAGTCCAACAATTTGGAAGCTTGACATTGCTGCTTGGTCCATTCAGTGCCGTAAATCATTGGAGTGTAATTGTAAAAGAAGTGGAATGACAAAAGGACAAACAAGCCAATAACGGTGTAGCCAACAGCTCTCTTTCTAGAAAAGATGTAACTGACAAGGATATCCAAGAAGTGTGCTAGAGCCAAGACACCGAAGTAATATGCTGGAAGGTAATGATGTAGGAACAATTGTCTACCCATGAGGAAGGATGGGAAGTAGTGGACAAACCAACCAAGAATGTAGTGGAAGGTTTGGACATTGTAGTTGTAAACGTGAGGATCATTCGCAATTCTCTCACCCAATTGCCATCTCAAAACTTGCACGGCGACATAGATGCCGAATCCAAACACAAGGGCAGTGACACCCCACCATACCGGTACGTTACCAAACAAGTATATGTGCTTGTGGTTTTCACCCCAGTAGTTGATTCCTCTGATCAAGAATGGCCAGGTTGATGGATCGGACTGGTAGGTGTGGGAAGCGGTCAGGCCGGAGTTGATTTGCCACATCTTCTTATGAGATTCAAATATCTTCTCCAACAGAGACATCTTGTGGTAGCTCACTCTCTCAGCGTCTTCTGGCAAGAACTCATTATCGTTATGCTCAATGTACCATAGCGACTTCTCGAGAATACCCTGAGTGGCGCATGTAACCTCCTGTTGTTCAAAGGCCCATGTTGGCAACTTCACTTCATGAGAGAACAGATAACAGCCGGTCATAGCGTGGCGTAATCTGAAGACGGATTCGATAGCTCTGAGGTTCTTGTCAGCACCTGGTGCAGAGTACTTCTTTTGGATCTCAACAACAAAGTCATCATTGGCATCACCAGCAAAACCTTCAAAGCCATAGCAGGACACCTCCTTCTGCCAGTCATTGTCAGTCACAGGACACTTGTGGTCGTGAGAGTGCAGGCGGTGTTGGGTCTTAGTGTGCAAAAGTCTAATCTTGGTTCCGTCAGTGATTTGCTCAAACGAAGTTGGCGCCTCACTGACATTGTACAACTCAATCTTCCAGTCATTGTTGGCATCAAGATGTGGGTACAAAGTGATTTGTTGTTGCTTGGAGCCAGTCTCATATAGGGAAGCATGTGAGTGCAAGTAACCACCTTGGGTGTTGAGGTGACGGAGGCTGACAACAGAGCCAACACCAACGTTAGCCTTAATATTGTTTGGGATTTTATTGCCCTCCAGGGAAGATCTGAATGCAGAAGTCATAAAGGCCCCGCCATCACCCTCCTTATGCAACATGTTGAAGTGAATGGAGAAGAAGAAGATGTATAGAACGACTGGGATGGCGAGCAAAACGGTCCCTCTGGCAGCGGTCTGTTTGACAATCTTATTCACCGGGATGGACACATCGCCAATCAAAAACCACAGGTCGTAAACGTTTAGCAAGCCAATCCAGGCAATGGTGAACAGACCAACCCATTTGGAGGAAACGGCGAGACCTAGAGCAAAGCCAGTAGCCACAAGGGCCTTGTACCATCTGAATGTCAATGGAACCTCGTTTTGGAACCTCTTGAAAGAGTAGGTAGCAGCAGCGATGAAGAAGATGAGAGGAGAATCTAGTAGAATGTATCTCGAGATAGTGACATAGGAGTTCTCCCATGCAAACAACAAGCCAGACAGGAATGCAACTTTTAATCTGACACCAGATGCCTTCAAAGTTAGAAAGAACAAAATCACCGTACCCAGACCAAGACAGGCAGAGAAGGCACGCATCAAGACATAAGGCACATCAGGGGTGTATTCCATTCCAATCTTCTCAAATGAAAACACACCATTGAAGCGGCCAACTGCGGCAACACCAGCAAATAGCATCTTGGCCAAAGGTGGGTGAACATCCATAAAGAAAGCGCCAGAGAGGTACTTTCTGGCAAACCCGCCAAAGTGCACCTCGTCAAAAACAACAGAGTTCGGGTTCGCAAGGTTCTGCAGTCTGAAGTACACGCTGACGAGCACCAGGACAGCCAGGTAGATTCTGTCATTGCCCTGAGCTGAGCGCTTCTTGTTGAGCTCTGCAGGAGGCGTTGTCAAGAGATACTGGCGCTGTGGGCCTTTTCCAAATTTAAAGGGAACAACAGTGTCCTCGCTGTCGGCAGAAGCCTGAGCGGCCGTGTGAGCAGCTGTCTTCTTAGCCATTTTCAGAAAAGTGGTGAGATTCAAACTTTTGAATGGTGCTGCTGGAGAAAAAACGGTGTTCTTTCCTTAAAAAAGTTGTCGCGTCCTCTTTTTTTTTTTTGACACGTCAACTACAAAAACATTGATTACATAAGAAACATTAATTACATAAGTGATTACAAATCACAAATTCTTTTTTTTTTTTTTGTGTTAGCCCTTTTTTCTTTGACACAAAAACAAAACACAACTGTGGGCGGCGGCTGTACTTTTTTTGCAAGAGTGAGAGTGAGAGTGACAAAGAGAGAGAGACAGACAGGGAGCTTATCAGAGAATTATGATGAACACTGTGGAAAATGAAGTGGTTTTTTTTTTTTGAAGGCCTGCCACAAAATGGATCATCTGGTGTATTTATTTTGTGAAGAAGAGAGAAAGAAAGAAAGAGAGAAGCATTAGGGAGCAATCTGGCCTTCCATTCTGTCACTTTCCCTGTTTCCATTGAAACTAGATGTTGTTGTTCGGGACTCTTTTGACTCCTCCTCTTCTTCTTCTTCTTTCTGCTGGTTCTTCTTTGTTGGCTGGGGCATTTTCTGATGAGCTCTTTCAAAACATTCTCCACCATGGGAAGTACATCAAGTTGGCTGCTTGTATCAGGCCAGGTCGTTTGTTTGAGAAGTTTTTGAATGAGGGTGCTTGTGATTTGAAGTTGTGTCAGTCTCAGCGGATGTCCCAGGTGGAAATTGTCAAGATTAGGAACTCTCCAGAAAATGAGCACGGTACGGGATTCGTTGCCTTGGACCACGGTACCAAAGAAATCATTGTTGCCTTCAGGGGTTCATCAACCAGGAGTGATTGGTTGAGTGATTTTGAGATCTTGTTTGAAGATTACGAACCCCGGTATGAGTACAAAGACATCCCAGAATGCGTTGATTGCAAGTTACACAGGGGTTTTTACAAACATTTGACATCCATCACTGAGGACATCATTGTTTCGATCGAGGACATCTACAAAAAGGGCCAGTTTGAAAACTACAAGTTGGTTCTAGTAGGTCATTCCCTAGGAGGTGCACTAGCAGCTTTGACCGGTATTGAGTTTAGAGTGAAGGGCTACAAACCTTTGGTCATTACGTTTGGGTCGCCTGCTCTATTTAACAGACCAATGAAGGAGTGGATTGACGAAGTATTTGAGACCCAGCAATTGGCAGCACAGATCAGAAATGAGGATGTGATGGTGGATTGGGGTATTTTAAGAATCACACATAAAGGCGACTATGTTCCAATGTTACCCCCGCCGCCGTTCAACCATGCTGGCGTTGAATTCTTCATTGACAAGAATGAGCTACCACACACCAAGGATGACGTTGATTTTATTGGCACATCAGACATTTCTCCCAATTCTCATGATTTTGAGAGTCAGCACTTCTCCTGGGACGTGTTGATGAAGTTATTGCACGCCAAAGAGCATCGCACTTATTTTATGAGTGTGCACAAGTGCGATGATCCAGATTATATTTAAACATTATTGACAAGCAAGTTCCTAATTTTGTTCTCGACACAATAATAAATATATTGCACAACCCTCAAATCACTAACTAAAACAGTATCATTAAACACATAAAAACAAAAAAGAAAAAAGAAGAAGAAGAAGAAAGATCATTACCACAACCACACCAAACACCAGATGGTTTGCCTTGAAAGTGACAACAAAACAAAAACAAAACATAAACAAAAGAGGAACAAGAACTGAAAGAAAGAATCCACCAAGTCAAAAAGAAGGAAAATACGAATAAAAATTAATGATTATATCAAGTAGGAAATGAGGACTCCACACACATAAAAACAATAACACCACTATTACCCTTCTTTATTAAGAAATATCATGAAAGCAAACCAGTGTCTTGCAACAAATTGGAGAAAATACTTTCCCGAACCACAACAAACACCAATTTCATGTTATTCGTATCAGTGGCTTGAGTGATGTAAGGGTAGATCGGCAAGCCTGATCTGTTAACCTTGGTAAATCTCCATAGAATGTACTTGGCTGCCTTATTCGCGTCGTTACCTCCAGTGTAATCAGGAAAGTAGTTTTCCAATGGTGAATAAGGGAGCTTCTCAACAAAGACATCAATCTTGTTCAGGAACAGAATGATAGAGCAGCGTGAAAACCAACGTGAGTTAACGACTGAGTCAAACAGAGTAAGACTCTCCTCTAGCCTGTTTTGAGTCTTCTCTTCCAGCAGGTTTTGGTCATACTCTGACAATGCAACGCAAAAGATAATCGAGGCAACGTTATCAAAGCAGTAGATCCACTTCTTACGCTCTGAACGCTGTCCACCAACGTCAAAAATGTGGATATTGAGGCCCTGAAGCTCAAATTTCAGATCAAAGATACCAGATGTCTTCTTTCTTGTTCTAATTACATCAGTCTCAGTAGGAAGGTAGTCGCTTGAGCATATTCTGTCCAGCTCTTCGAAAAAGTACCTTGCAGAGTCCATGAGATAAAAATCACGACGATGATCCTTCAATAGCTGGACTGTTGCGGTGTTTCTCCACAGAGCCTTGATCTGCTTCCCAATTTTCCTGTCGAAAAACTGGGATGGGTCAACAGGAGCTCTATAGTTCAGAATAGCAGCAAAATCACTCTCATCAATTTCGTCATCATCATCCAGTCTGACTTCAAAATTCTGATACGCCTCGATTAGGTCCTTAACGGAGGAAACAATATTGCTGAAAATAAAGGGCTTGAAGTTGTACAGCTCTTGTTGAGTGAACCCATTCGAGTGCAGGATTTTCAACTGCTGCAAGATAGTGGATTTACCAGACTCACCTGTCCCCAGTAGTAGAACCTTGGTATATCCATGCGAGTCCTTGCTTTTTGAATCAAATGCAGACATGCTACTGGTACTAGCTTCCGCATTGTTATTGTTATTGTTATTGCTCCACGAGTCAGAGATGGCAACACTATCTTTTCTCTTTTCTTGTGACTGCAGCTGCACTGCTGCAACTCCTTGTTGTTGGTCGTTTATCGATGCCTTCAAGGTCTGTCCTTCACTGGCTGCACTTGTGTCTGATTTGTCATTTGATGAGATGGACTGTTTCTTTGCACCACCAGCACCGCCGGCGGCTGTTCTTTTTACAGAGGATTGTGGCTGATCAGCCACTTTTTCTTCCTTGGATACACAGACACCCATTGAAACAGCAGTTCTGATGAGAGACAATCGTGACCGGTTCCGCTGCTGTGTTGTTGTTGATTTTTTTTTTTGTTGTTGTTGTTGTTGCAGATTGGTTATAAAGAAAAATAGTAGCTGCTCTATTTTTTTTTGTAATTGTTTTCTCGTTTATGGGCAACACGAGACCAGACCCAGACTCAGACCAAACCCAGACCCAGACCCAAAAAAACAAAAAAAAAACAAAAAACCAGCTTGCTAACAAAAGTATTAACTAACAACTATAGCACGTCGTACCCTTAGCTATAAAGAAAACCAATGAATTGCCACCATAACCGATATTTACCAAGACATGATTATTTGTGTTCATCTTTGTTTTCTTACTTTAAATCATCATCTATTACCCTGTCGTTTGTGTCATTCTAAAAAATTATGTAACTATATGTGTGTAACAAACCTCAGTAAGCATTTAGACCGGCTTACCACCGATGAACTCACTCCATCTTCTAACCTCACTTGGAATAACTACTGATCCTTCTTGATCATTCTCGATGTTGTTGTTGTTGAGCTTGGTGTCAATCTTGGCCTTCAATGCGTTGGCAAATAGCAAAGAGGTTTGTGGCTCGTTGAATAGTGGGATACCAAAGTCAATCGCATTACGTCTCATAACGTAGTCTTCATCCAAAAGGGATTCAGCTCTGGCACTGGCCAGGTTGAAGACACCCTTAATGTCGTACTTTTGGAAAACCTCTCTCAACGCTCTCTTGTCGGTCTTTGGGAACTCGATAACCTGGATCGCCTCCTCATAACCTGGAACTCTTTCTCTCAAATATTGAGCAACTTCTTCAGAGGCGGTGTAGTACTTGTAACCAATTGGAGCAATGATCTTGGCGACTTCGCCCAAGTACTCTTTAGACAAGTCACCGCCAAACAAGATACCATTTGGTGGCAATGGCAAGTGGAAGTTCATCGTGGATTGCAAAGCTGTCCAGTACGCCTCGATTGTGTCCTTACCAAAAGACGCAATCTCACCAGTGGAGGCCATTTCAACACCCAAGAATGGGTCTGCACCAGCCAATCTGGTGAAAGAAAACTGGGGAACCTTAGTGGCAACGTAGTCTCTCTTGACATCCATCAAGTTGGTTGGCTTAACCTCTTGACCCAAGATGGCCTTAACAGCAACATCAATAAAGTTAGTACCCAAAACCTTGGAAACAAATGGGAAAGATCTTGAAGCTCTAATGTTACACTCAATAACCTTCAACTCTGGGTGGTCTGGGTTTGACTCAACGTCATTCTTGATAATCTGCATGTTGAACGGACCGGTAATGTTCCAAGCATCAGCAACCTTGTCAGTAATCTCCTTCAAACGGGCCATAACAGCTGGGGATAACTTCTGTGGTGGTAGAACCAAAGTCGCATCACCAGAATGGATACCAGCATTCTCAACGTGTTCAGAAACTGCATGAACCAAAACCTCACCATTTTGAGCTACTGCATCGATATCAATCTCTTGAGCACCTTCAATGAACTTGGAAATCACAACTGGATGGTCTGGGGAAACTTTGGCAGCGTTACCCAATTTTTGGGCTAGCTCCTCTTCATTCTTAATGACAGACATAGCAGCACCAGACAACACATAAGATGGACGGACAAGAACTGGGAAACCAACAGTCTCTGCAAACTTTCTAGCATCCTCGATGGAGGACAACTCCTTCCAAGCAGGTTGATCAACGTTTATAGAGTCCAGGATAGAGGAAAATTTGTGACGGTCCTCTGCCTTGTCAATGTCTCTTGGATCAGTACCCAAAACCTTAGCACCATTGTCTTGCAAGGCCAAAGCAATGTTTTGTGGCAATTGACCACCAACTGAAACAACCACACCCTTGGAGTTCTCCAATTCGTAAATATCCAACACTCTCTCGAAACTCAACTCTTCAAAGTATAATCTGTCAACCTCATCAAAATCAGTAGAGACAGTCTCTGGGTTGTAGTTGATCATGATAGTCTTCTTACCATTCTCTCTCAATGCACGGGCAGTGGAAACAGCACACCAGTCAAACTCAACTGAGGAACCAATTCTGTAAACACCAGAACCCAAAACCAAAGTACCAAAATCGTTGAACTCAACATCGTTCTCAGTCGCATTGTAAGTGGTGTATAGATAGTTAGTTGAAGCAGGGAATTCAGCAGCTAGAGTATCAATCTTCTTGACAAATGGAATGATACCAAAGTTCTTTCTTCTGGCACGAACTTCCAACTCGGAAGAACCTACAGCCAAACCAATTTGCTTATCAGAGAAACCCAACTTCTTGGCACGAGAAATGATGTCTCTGTTCAAACCGAACAGGGAACCAATAGCTTCAAGCTCCTTTTGCATCTCAACAATGTTTTGTAACTTGTACAAGAACCACTTGTCAATTTTAGTCAACTCATGAACTCTGTCAATAGTGTAGTTCTCGTGCAACAAAGCCTGACCAACAGCCAACCATCTACGATCGGTTGGTTCAGCCAAAGCCTCATCCAAGTTCTCAAACTCAGCACCTTGTAAACCAACAAAGGATGGGTCAACTTGTCTGATCGCCTTCTGGAAAGACTCTTCAAAGTTACGACCAATGGCCATGACTTCACCCACTGACTTCATGGAAGAACCAATGTCTCTCTTGACGTGTTGGAACTTGGATAAATCCCATCTTGGAATCTTGGTGACCATGTAATCCAAAGATGGCTCAAAGTTGGCAGAGGTGGTCTTTGTAACAGGGTTTGGTAACTGTGGAAGTGTGTAACCCAAGGCAATCTTGGCAGCAGTGTAAGCTAGTGGATAACCAGTAGCCTTAGAGGCCAAGGCAGAGGAACGGGATAAACGAGCATTAACTTCAATAACACGGTAATCCAAACCATCAGGTTGCAAGGCGTATTGGACATTACATTCACCAACGACACCTAGGTGTCTGATAATCTTGATAGCAGCAGATCTCAACATATGGTACTCCTCATCTGACAAAGTTTGGGATGGAGCAACAACAATGGAGTCACCAGTGTGAATACCCAATGGGTCAAAGTTCTCCATATTACAGACGGTGATACAGTTACCAACTCTATCTCTGACAACTTCATACTCAACCTCCTTCCAGCCCTTAAGAGACTTCTCGACCAATATCTGTGGCGCTAGAGATAGTGATTGGGAGGCCAGGTTTCTCAACTCCTCCTCACTGTTAGCAAAACCAGAACCTAAACCACCAAGGGCGTACGCGGATCTGACAATGATTGGGTACCCAATGTTTTCAGCAGCAGCCAAAGCATCTTCGACGGTGTCAACAGCAATCGACTCAGCAATTGGAATGTTGATCTCGTTCAAGGCCTGGGCAAACAAGTCACGATCCTCAGATGTTTCCAAGGTCTTAATTGGGGTACCCAAAACCTTGACACCATATCTCTCGAAGATACCCATCTTCTCCATTTGAACACCAACATTCAAAGCAGTTTGTCCGCCAAAGGTCAGTAGAATACCATCTGGCTGCTCTCTTTCGATAATGTAGGTAATGTACTCAGCAGTAACTGGCAAGTAGTAGATCTCATCAGCCAAGGCGTGGGAAGTTTGGTTGGTGGCGATATTTGGGTTGATTAAAATGGTCTTCTTGTCAGCCTCTTTCAAGGCCTTGATGGCCTGAGAACCAGAGTAATCGAACTCACCAGCTTGACCAATGGACAAACCACCGGAACCAATAACCAGAACCTTGCTCACATCTACTAGTTTGTGTGCATTCTCGTCATCAAAGCCAGAGAGGATACCAGCTCCGGCATAAGTAGCAGCCTGCTTAGTGACAGCAGCGGCTCTGCTAGTAGCAGTGGTAGATAAGTGGCGGCGGTGACCGACGACGATGCTGTTGTTGCCGCTGGCACCATCTTTCTGGAGCTTGGCGGTAGCAGAAAGAATCAAAGATGGAGCAGTAGTAGACTTTCCCTGCTTAGCCAGAGCTCTTCTAGTAGCTCTCAGAGTGGTATGTCTGAGCAACATTTGATTGAGCGTGTTCAATTCTGGTTGTCGTTGTCGTTGGTTGGTTTGGTGTTGTGATTCTTTTGTTGAAGAAAAAAAGCACTCACTAATCGAATCAAAAAAAATTATCTTTTTTTTTTGTGTGTATTGTTGATGAGTCATCAAGTGGCACCAGTCGGTTGGCGCAACACAAATAAACATGTAAATCAGTCCCAGCAGAAGCAGAAATTGTGTTGATCTGAGGGAAGAGGGGGGACTCCCAGTTCACGTAGTCCTCATAGTACATAAGTTCATTGGATATACAAACGGTAAAAGAATGTTAGCAATGCCGGGCATCTGGTTTCTCTGCATCACCACACAACACAAATCAACCAGCTCAGTCAAAACGTTCTCACAACAGATCGTCTTCAGCTTCAGTGACGCTGCTTTTGATCTTCAGTAGAATAGATGTCTTCCAATTGTCTAGCTTGCTGAATTGGTCATATTCAAACAGCACTTGAGATAGCTTCTCCGCATCACCTTCAGTGACGGCTTCAATGGTATCCTGTAGGAGTTTGTACTCTCTGGTGCTTTGGAAGGTCGAATCAAGTGTCAATGCCTCATTCAAGTACTTATCAGCAGCCACCCGATCATCGCCAGCCAGGTAGCAGAAGACAATTTTTACAAAGTAGTCCTTTAAACTCCATCTAGACAAGTTGTTGTTCATCGAGCTCTTAACAATCTTCTTGTAAATTTCAGTAGCTGGCAGATAGTTTCCCTGGAGAGCATGCAAATCAGCGGCTTTTAAAAAGGCCTTGTTTGATAAAGCCTGTGCTGAATCGCTCTCAAACCAGTCACCAGCATCTTCATACGCCTTCAAGGCCTTGCCATAGTCCGCAACTTGTTCTTCATACAGCTGGGCCAAGTCCATCTTAAAGTTAGCACCACGACGGAACTGACCCCTTGCAGTGAAGAAGTCAATGGCTTGCTCTAAACTGACAGCAGCGCGTGCAGGGTCCTCGTTCTTGTATGCCTTGTAAGCGTCCACCAAAACGTTGGCAGCCTCATCCTTGTTGTCAGCCTTGATATGAGCTTGAGCAGCCTTGTCAAAACATTCTCCTGCTTTTGTCAGCTGCTTGTTGATCTTATATTGGTTGGCAGCCTGGACGTAAAGGTCTCCTGCCTCTTCACAGTTCTGTTGAACACTGGAACCGAAAACAGAACCAAAGAAGCTAGGTCTGTGGTTGGCGAGCTTATCGGCCTGCAAAGAAGGTTGGTTAGTGGTAAGTTAACTTCGGCTAAAAAAACTAAAAAAACACAGGTATACACACTTGTCTGATAAGAGACTCAGAGCTGGACATTGTATAGAGTGATGTGGGTTTGATTGATAATGCTGTCTGTTGTTGCCTTCAAAAACAACAACAAAAAAACAACTACAAGACCAATTTCGCGGTGTTTGGGTGTCTTGAATTAGGTGTCAACACACAACAACAATAAACAAAAACAAAACAGTAAACAAAAAACAATAAACAAATAGCTGTGCTATTAACAGCCGCACAGCCCAAGATTGTTCTTCATATCAGATGACAGATAAACATATAAGATTTCAGCAGTTGAAGACAGTATGCAATAAAGCTCTCAGTGAATCGCAGAAGGTGCTGACAGATACCAATATTCTCTCGTGTTACCCTTCACTGAAAGGAAGCCAGGGAAAAGAACTTCTAGACACGATACGTTCCAACTTGATAGATTCATGGGGTGAGAACACTTTGAAAGAATTTGAGGCTATATTTAAAGAGAGAGAGGTTGAGCAGAAACTAAACGAACTCGATGACCTGATTGCTGAGGCGGAAGGACGAGGAGGTGACACTGGGGGAGTTAGGCTATCTGACTTGAGCACAAGTGATCTGCTTCACTCCCAACTGATACCAGTCAAAGAGAATCAGATACAGCAACTGAGGGTACAGCTGGACAGACTGAAGTCGGCAAACTTATCACTTTTGAATGACCTGCAGGGTCAGTTGGATGATGCGAAAGCGATCAGGGGACTAGTCACTGAAAGTATTGGTCAGTTGAAGGACCTCAATGCAATCGTTGATGAATCAAAACTGGATGATGAGCTGAATCAACTCATTGGGATCACTCAAAAGGAGGAAGAAGATACACCCCGGATCAACCAAGTATAGTAATAATAAATAACATGTATATTGGGAAAAAGTGCTTTTTTTGGTTTTTTTAACTATATATGTCTTAGGCATTGTCCAACAAGTAGTTGGTGGCAGCCTCTAGGTTCCATTTCTCTCTCTCCAACGCAGCCAGGGCTTCGTCTTTAGAAAATCCCATACCTTCCAACTCCTGAACAGCTAGAGAACGTGGAGTAGTTGCAACTCTAGGTCTCGTGCTTGATGCCTGGGTGCTACCACCAACAACAGCAGTCTGCATTGGTTGGGTTTGAACCTGTGGTGTGGCGGTGGTGATGGTGGTTTGCACAGGAACAGGTTGTTGGTCCTGGTTTCCGAAACCCGCAAATATCTGTTCCCATTCTCCATTCTCCTCTTCTTGAGCAGCAGCAGACTCATCTGCACCAAAGAATGTACTAGCTTCCAGTTCCTCTTGCAAATCCTGCTGGTGTGTGAACTCATCATAATCACCCAGTGTCTCCTCAGGTGCAGCCTCCAACCCTTCAAACTGGTCAAAGTCGTCATCGACAGGGGCTTCGTTAGCAGGGGTAAGGCCATAAAATTCATCAGAAGGAGTAGCTTCAACAACTGCGGGTTCCAAGTCGGCAAACTCATCGAAAGGAGACTCTTCCTCAACAGACTTCTCCAAACCTACAAATTCATCGTTATCATAACCCTTATTGGCAGTTTCAATTGACATTGGCACTTCTGGAGCCTCTGTCGTCTCGTGAAACTCATCTTCACTGTCACTTTCATTAATCTCAAGTTCCTGAATAGGCGGGAACTCTGCAGCATTTTCAGCTTCCCTTTGCTCTTCTGGAGAAACCACCTCCTTTGGAGTGGTGAAAGGTGAATCTTGTGGAGTTTCAGGCTGCTTCTCACCTAGGGTGGCTGCGGCAGCAAGCACAGGTGTGGAATGTTCCTCAGTGACATCGTCCATAATCTCTGTTGGTTCTTGGGAAGACCATGCTCCAGGCATAGAGGCTTCAATGGCATCAGCAGACTCGCCAGTGATCTTGTTTTCCTGTCTTAAAGTAGATTCGCTTTCAGACTTTCCATCTTCGTCAACAAGTTCAAAAGAACCAGCACCAGAACTCTCAGTGTTGTACTCCTTCGTCAAAACATCTTCAGCCAAGGCTGGTGCTTCTGTCTCTTCGACTGGAGCGATATCTTCTTGGCTTGTTTCCTCAGTTTCATCACGAATAGATTGAGGAGCGTTGTTCTGAACAGACGAGCTTGGGGACTCGTTTCTCTCAATGTCTAAGTTGTTAAATTGGTTGGCAGTACGGTATTGAAATTCATCGGATGCAATTGAAGTACCTTGTTCTGTGCTGTCCCCAGGAGATGAGAACTGAGTATTTGCAGGCTCGCTCTCAGCGGCCTCACTGGAAGTGGCAGCACCAATAGCAGAAGCACCGGCTAAGGCAGAGGCACCAACTAAACCCCCACCAACAGCAGCAGCAGCGACTACAGCAGCAGTAGCAGCAGAACTGGCATCAATCCTGGTGTCAGCAAGGTCCGGTCCACTACCAGTCTGTTCACCTTCAAGTTCTTTTGGAACCTCAGCAGATTTAGATGTGACATCGTCAACAGGCAATGGTGTGAAACCACCAGTAGCATCTTGGATCTGTTTATAAGAGAACTCTTGAATTCTCTCAGCGTACTCAATTTGCTGTTGGTTTAACTGAGCCTCTGCCTCATCTAATTGTGCCTTTCTCTCTTGAAGACCAGCAACCAATTCACTAATCCGGGCGTCTTGTTCCTCAATGATAGCCAGGTTTCGCTTCTGTTCCTCCAATCTGGAAGCAAACTCTTGTTCACGAGTAACTAATTCGGCTTCAGATCCGTCCAGTTGTTGTCTGCGAGCTTCCAAAGCAGCCTCTGAGTCTGCTGTTGTCAGAGCGATAGTCTCAATTTCAGCTTGTTTGGAGGTCAGAGCTTCATGATGAGTAGTTAATTCAGCAGTTGATACAAGGAGCGCTGTAATCTCAGCTCTGATACCTTCACTCTTCAAGTTGTTCACATCTAGCTGCTTGGAATTGATGGCAACCAAACCCTTTGACTGTTTGCAATCATTTTGAGTCTTCTCTAGTTGGGCTTGAAGTTCTTCATGTTCCGGGTTCCAAGTAGCCAACTTCTCCTTCAGCTCAGCACTCTCGAGCTGAGAGGCATCCAATTCAGCCTGGACAGCTGCTAAGTCTGACTGTGCTTGGTGAAGCTGCGCCTCAGCAATCGAAGCCTCCTTTCTCAATTCCTCAACCTCAACCTTGACTTGCCCTAGAAGCTCCACAGCCTGAGAAGTCTTTTGCACCTCACTCTCATAAGCGAAACGTAGATTGGTTAACTTGGTCTCAATGTCCGTTTTCAAAGCAGTGATCTTTGCTAACTCAGCCTCTGCACGAGCACGCTTGTCATGTAGTTGCGAGGTTTGGTTTGTTAAGGAGCCAATTTGAGTAGACAAGTTGGCAAGGTCAGTGGTGGCCTGTGAGAGTTTACCAGATACTTCCGGATTCGCATCAGCCAACAGATCGTTGTTATTGTTTCTTGGTACTGAAGCTGTAGAAACAGACTTGGATTGGGTAGAGTTACCCCCACCAATAGAGAACGAAGGAACTGGAACTGGAACAGGTATAGGGATTGTAGACAAAGAGGGAATCTTAATTCTTGGGCCAGTGGATGGTGGCTGGAAGCTGGCTTGACGAGATGGAGGGGCTGGAAAGTTTGATGATTCACTGGCCTGGGTTGGAGAAGAAACAACTTGCTTACTAACCCCCACTGGTGGAGTTGCCAGGATTGGAACTGGAACTGGAACAGGAGCTGGAGCTTGGGCAGAAACCGGAGATTTGGCATCTCTTTCTGCTAGGCCCTGACCAAAAGAGGAAGTTGGCACAAACTTGGAACCAGTTGGGGTATACTTCACACTAGAGTTGGAAACGTTTCTATCAGCGGAGAGGGTAGGCGATGGGCTAGAAAACGCATCGTTCAAATCAACCAAATCAGACAATGAGGATTGCGGCTTGGTATCACGAGATGGGATTTCTGGGATTTGCTTTGGTTGCTGTTGCTGGGTTTGAGGTTGGGTTTGTTGTTGAACAGAAGTGGTGGTGCCTTGAGCGGTGCCATCATCGCCATGGAATTGCGGAAGTAGCGATTCTGGAATGATGTTAGGCAATTCAGCCCCAGCAATCTTCTTCTGCACGAGGAACATAGCGATAGCGAACTCATCCTTGGTAAACTCACCAGTGTTGTGTATATCAGCCAAATCCCAAATAGTGGCCAGCACATCCTGCGATAGCTTGGATGTCATCAAGAAAGGAGCAACCTCCCCAGCACCCAAAACACCACGAGATTCCTTGTCTAGACTCTCGAAGAGAGAGTTGAATTGTGTCTTTTTTTGAGAGGAGATAGCCCAGTCTGTCGAAGCATTGGCAAAGCTGGATGGAACTCTGGCGACAGCGGCAGGTCTAGCATTCTGTGGCGAGGTTAAAGAGCCAATACTTCCTCCGGTAGAGTTTGAAACTTGGTAGTTTGAAACTTGATCCCATATCGACTGTGGCACCGTGATTGGCAGGTGTGGCAATGAGCCGTTCAATGTATTTTGGATCAAGTACATAGCAGCAACGAATTCATACTTGGATAGTTGACCAACATTGTTTCTGTCCACTAAAGCCCAAATTTGTCCCAGAGTCGGTGTAGGCAATTTGGCCTTCATAAAGATGGCTCTAGCTTGTTCGCCGGAAATAACACCAGATGGTGCGTTCTTCGCAAACAGCTGAGTGAACTTGGACAAGTCATGGTTTGTTAGTGGTGGCAAAGAGGTGAACTTCTGAGTCAACGGAGTAGTGGTTGCGGTTTGTTGAATGACTGGAGATTGTGATTGTGGTGGTGGTGGTGGTAAATCGTTTCCAAATCTAGCGAGTGGACCAGCAACCTCCACCAATGACTGGTCTGGGTTAGAGCCCGCTTGGACATGTCCAATGAGTCTGAGTGCAATAGAGAAGGCGAATTGGTTTAGGAAACCCAAATTGGTCGGATCAGCCAGCTGCCAAACCTCACCAAGGACAGTTGGGGGCAAACCAGACTTCTCGAAGGTTGATCTCGCTGCTTCACCAGTGACAACACCCAAGTTCTCAGTGTCAAGCTGGTGAAAGATAGCATTGTAGCGCTGCTGTTCCTCGGCCGTTAGAGGCTGGCGCAGGTGCTGGGAAGCCATTTGTGAGTGTGAATTCTTTCAATTGGCGGTCGGTCGGTTGTTTGTTTGTTTGTTTTGATGGCTTGGTTGTTTTTTCTTCTGGTTCTCCTTTATTTTTTTAGTTTTATATATCGGTGTTAGAGCGGCGCACAGCCAACTTACCGCGAGCAAGAGTTGAACCGAGGGCTTTTTGGAAAGTATTTCGAAAGCAGTGGCGCAGGTTCGATCCTTAGGTAGCTTTGTTTTTTGTTTACTTATTTGCTTTACGGCTTAATCATTATCATTATCCACCTTCGGCTCTTAGATCCAGTACTCTCATTTGAAAAACAAGTGGCGTTCCTCGGATTTGTTTTTATGGGAACCATCGGCTGTGGTATCAGCAGTCTCCTCACTGCAGGATCTGATTTCAGGAGGTGGGATATGAAAGCACAGCAGATAGTGTTTTAGAGCGAATATAGATTTTACACTCTGTGGTGGTTCCCAGAGGCGGATATATCATTATGTGTGATGAGGAATTCTCTAGAATACAGACTCTCAACCAGTTTCTTTAGGTGCTTTCTCCTTAAGAGAATAGGCGAAGGTATGGTTAAGGATTCTAAGAGCGTTAAAATAGAGCTGTTGATAGATCAAGGATATATCGCGGATACTTTTAAAATGAACATAGTACTCTTCACACAGTTGGCAAGGATTCGTCATCCCCAAGACTGGAAACAGAGACATGTTTAATTGTACCACCTCTAAGGTGTGCCAATCTATTCTTCTTTGCAATATCGCTTCCATGAGAGTGTGTGGATGATGAAGGTAGGGATGAGTTATCAGATGCAGGAATCTGTATCTGCAACCGCAACCCCGTTGTAGACGAATGGGTTGATGATACTGACGGTGATCTTGGTTTGAGTTGAAGGGAATGAGGAGCTACTACTCGGGATGGTTTACCAGTATTACCTTGGAGTTCCTCCTCTTTCAGAATAACATGTCGGTCATAAAGGACTTTGAATCTCCAGGATGTTCCAGCGTGATATTTGCTGAGGTCTGAACTCATTTTGTATCAATTACTGCTGTAAAGACAATGTGTGTGTTTTGGAAATCGGCTTCCTTTATATACCAACGACATTGGATCGAATTTGGATCAATCAGGCCATCGGGTGGTTGTGACAAAAAAAACTCATTTCGGTCCGGGTCGTCTCTTACAAAGGAAGGATTCTAAAGGGAAAGCTCCAAATGCCTGGAGACGCAACCAAAAGACCTCTACACGTTCTGATGTAATAATAGTTTGTAGTGCAGTGTATACAAACAATTTCGCAATGAGTTCATGCGTTGTTACTCAGTGTCTCTGTCTTCAGGGGCACCTTCTCGCCGAGCCAGAAGGCATGTATTGTGTGATCATTCAATTCGCCTTGATTTGATCTTGGATGAACCAGAACACTCAAGGGACCATGATTTAACTGGTAGAAGTTTAGAAGCTTTAGGAATGCTTCTGGTGATTTGGTATCTGACTCAAACATCCCATATCCTTCTGGGTGTGGACCAATCGGCTCCATCCATGTTTTGAATAGTCTGCACTGGCCCAGTGCAAGTTCATCCTTGAACTCGTGTTCAAATGATTCTTTGAACCTTTGGGCAAATTCAACCTGTGATGAATCATCTAGTTTGAGATAAGAGTGGAAGTCATATGAACTGATTCCGTAATGGAAGGACATTGTACACCTTGATATGATTCAGATTTAGCAAGACTTGCGACGAAAAAGAGGAAGAAGAAGCAGAAGAATAAGGGTGCGTACAGTTAATCCATATCAACCCGCTGAAAATGAATAAGTAAACAATACTCATCTTCTTTTGTCAGCATTAGTCACCAAGAAGGATATATAGATATGATTGTCATGTGACTTGCTCTTCATTCTGAAGTTTACGCGTCAGTCACACTACTTAGCGTAATTTACGGTCCTGTAGTGCTGTGTCTTATCAGATGTTTCCAAAAACGGACTATTACTGCTTTAGGGTTTTTTGGTCCCTTTTGTCGATAAGATAAAAAAAAATTTTTTTGTCTGTAAGCGCTAGAAGAAAAGAAAAAAAAACACAACAAAAACTTGGAAAAAAACCAAAAAAAACCAAGAAAAAAAACATAAAAAAGAGGAAACTTGGCCCCTTTTGGTTAACAACCAGCGGTTATCCCAAAGAACGATTCGCCATCTACTTTTCCTTTGAAGGGAGAAAACCACACACAAAGTCGACTAGAAACTGATTCCATTGTCACCGCCGCGTTGTACTCTGTATATCCCCGCATCTAACGCCTTGTGTTTTTCGAGGTACCCGATCTAATCTTGACGTTCGTTGTCCACGGAGTAAAATCTAACTGCTCCAAGAAGGAAAAAAAAAAAAACCCCTTTCCTTCCTCCAGTGATTGCGCACAGAAGCTTAGATGCCAATATTACTGCAGAGAGAAGTTTGAACTTTCTTGAGAACACCACCACCACTACTACTATCAGTCTTTTTTTTTTGTTTGTTGTTGTTTTCTTTGCTACGTAACCTGTGAGAATGTCTGAAGTTCAACAACATCAGCAACAACAAACCTATCAGCCGGTTCTAAATGGACACCAAACCCCAGATCTTAGCACTTCCAAGGGTCAAACCAAGGCCGAAAATGGAAACACAAACACAGCACCAGCTTTACTGCCTCTTCAAGTTCATCAAGAACAACAAGGGAAGGAACACGTACAGAGCTCCACTGATCAGATAAGCTATCCTTTGCACCCAAACGCCAAATCCACCACACAAGTCAGTGCGAATGGCGTCACTACAACCAAGACGAATATTTCTACCCCAATTTGCAAGAATTGTAAAACGTCAACCACACCGCTCTGGAGAAGAGACGAGACTGGACAAGTGTTGTGCAATGCCTGTGGGCTATTCCTGAAACTTCATGGTCGTCCAAGACCTATTTCATTGAAGACTGACGTTATCAAGTCAAGGAACAGGGTAAAAAACTCACACCCTGCGCCATTGACAAACCCTAGTATCAACGCGAAAGAGCCTGGTGATGGGAAGCCAAAGGATGCAAAGAAGCCCAAGAAAAAGGATCAGCAATCAGCAGGTGCTGTTTCTTCTAATCAAGGCGCACAACAACAGACATCCGATCAAATCCAAAACTCACAGTCACAATTTGATGGACAGCAGCAGGATCCACAGACGTCGCCAGGGCTGGTTCCATTGCTTCCAAGAGGTAATGGGGGGTCCCAGACGAATGGGAAATCAACTCCAAACTTTTTCCCACAGTACCACCATCTACCACCACATCTACAGCAACAACAACAACAGCAACAACAAAGCCAGCAGCAAGTCCCACTTCATCACCCATCTTCTGTTCCAACTCAGTACGCGTCAAACTTGCAGAAGATCACCTCTCCTCTTTTGTTAAGTACTACTCCTAAACAGCATGTCCATGTCTCTCAGCTATCACAAGCTCATGCTGCAGCTGCGTTAGAAAACTTGTCAAACAGTCAACCTCTGCCTCCTCGAGAGATCAAGGAATCATCCGGTAAAGACAAGAAACTACAGCCATTCTCCCCAGCAACTGCCCTGAATAGTGGTAGCTCTAGTGCAGGCACGCCAAGTGCAGGGCCAGTAATGATGGGCAAAACTGGCAGCGCACCTGCTAGTGCGTTGTCCTCATTAATGAACCCAGTTTCGAGTTTTTACTCGTCACCATCGTTTGGGCCACAGCACTCATTGACGAATCCATCTGCCTTTTCGCTATCGAACCCAGCCACCTCCATCAACTCCAGTGCTGCTGCCCAACTACCTACACATGCATCCAGTGACAAGTTGGGAGGATTGAGTGTCCAATCCTCAGCCTCTGACACCCAAGTCTCGACACCAATTGACGAAGTGGTCAGACTCAGAACAAGAATTTCTGAACTTGAGTTGGTAAATGACTTGTACAAATCAAGAATCCAGGAGTTGGAAATGTCTGAAGCTCAGGCGAAACAGAGAGAAACCGATTTGAAGAAGAAACTAGATGAAGTTCAAGTTGAAGAAGAATCAGAGCAGGCAAGAAAGAAGGTGAAACTAGAAACAGACGCAACTTCCAATCGGTCATCAGTCTGATTCATGTCCTGCCACTGTTGTTCATAGGTATAAAGAGAGACTTTTGTGTATGTGTTTTTTTTAATGGGATTTGAGAATAAATCCCTGATTGTTCTGTTACTGATTAATGTCCCCATGTTGGTCTGTTTTATTTTAAGCTCAAGAGAGAAAGAGAGAGAGAGAGAGAGAGAGAGAGACCTTAAGATAAATGAGATTATGTATGTATATATATTTACTCCTGTGTAGTGGTGCTCTCTAGCATTGTTCCATAATTCACAGACATACACTTAAATATAAAATCATTAAGGGAGCCGACCCGGATAGTTACTCTTTGGTATATACTCACCACCTTAGGAATCACAATTGAGACACTTACTGGCATGATTTGGGTGTTTTGTACACTAGTTGGGTATGTTTATTTTCATCCATCGAAGAGAGAGATATTTAGAATTAAAGCCCTCCTATGAGGTAATATATGAATTGGCGCACTCTTTCCATCTGTTTTTCTTTCTCTTTCTCTTTTTCTCTCTCTTGTAGTTCCCCTGAATATTGTAAAGATGGGAGATATTACTAAAAAGGACTCCACCAGTATAACTAAAGTGTATGATGGTGATAACAAAGACGACAAGATCATGCAATGGAGTAGTGAAACTAAGGAGGAACTTGACTCTGATACCGTACTGAATCACCAAGATGAAAACATCCTGACACAATACGATGAGGACAAAGTCATGGATATGGGTAAACAGTTTGCTCAAAGACACAGCCTTCCTGATCCAGATCTCTTTGCTCGTGCAGCAGCGTTAGCCAGATGTCCAACACAATACAATCGCTTGCAAGTCTTATCAAGCGATGAGAAGGCTGCTGTGCATAATGAGAATGTTCATCCTTGGAGGTCAATTCCTTCCAAGATGTGGCAGGTTGTAGGGAGCATCTCGTTAGCAGCTGCAACTCAAGGTGCTGATGAAACAGTGATTAATGGAGCCCTTTTGTTTTACAAACAGGCATTTGGTATTGATGATGGGGATAATCAGAGAAACAACTGGTTAGAAGGTTTAGTCAATGCATCGCCATACCTATTTTGTGCAATAGTGTCTCCATTAATCACAGACCCATTCAACAGAAGATTTGGTAGAAAGAGGGTGATTTTTTGTGCTTGTCTGGTGTCCTGTGTTACTTGTATCTGGCAAGCAGTCACCAACACATGGTGGCATCTGTTCATTGCCAGAGCAGTTCTTGGTGGGTTTGGCATTGGGCCAACTTCTTCCACTGTCCCTGTATTCTCATCTGAATGTGCACCAACCAAGATTCGTGGAGCACTGTCCATGTTGTGGCAGTTCTTCACTGCAGTGGGCATTGCTCTTGGGTTTGTGTTTTCCCTTGCATTCTACAACGTTCCATCTCACGGTGTCCCTGGTGGTTTGAACTGGAGGCTAATGTTAGGATCAGCCATGTTCCCAGCCATGTTGGCCTGTATTCAGGTCCCGTTCTTGCCCGAATCGCCTCGCTGGTTGATGGGTAAGGGCCGCTACTTGGAATCATATGAGTCCCTCAGGTCAATGAGAAATGGTGATATTCTGGCAGCGAGAGATTGCTTCTACCAGTACGTTCTCCTTCAGACGGAGCAGCAACAGCGCGAAGAAGTGTCCACTAGGGAGAGGTTGAAGCAGCTCTTCACTGTGAGAAGAAACAGAAACGCCATGCTGGCTTCAGGAATCTTAACCTTCATGCAACAGTTTTGCGGTATCAATGTGATTGCTTATTACTCTTCCACTATCTTTGTTGAGGCTGATTTTGGTCATACTGAAGCACTTTGTGCTTCCCTTGGATTTGCAGCGATTGGTGTTGTGTTTGCCATTCCTGCCTTCTTCACCATTGATACAAAGGGAAGAAGGTTTCTGCTGCTTGTCACGTTCCCATTCATGTGCATTTTCTTATTGCTCACCGGGTTCTCCTTCTGGATTCCCTTGGAGACGAACAGAACAGGCCATGTCACATCCATCACTTTGGGAGTTTACCTCTTTACCGTTTTCTATGCATTTGGATCCGGGGTTGTCACGTTCCCTTATACCGCAGAGTGTTTTCCCCTGTATGTGCGAACTCTGGGTACCTCAATCATGATTGGTAACTTGTGGTTCTGGAACTTCGTCCTAGCCATCACCTGGCCCTCTTTGCTGAAGGCTTTTAAGCCGCAAGGGGCATTTGGTTGGTACGCTGCCTGGAATATTGTTGGCTGGTTTCTTGTCTTGCTGTTCGTTCCAGAGACAAAGGGACTCACCCTGGAGGAGCTCGACAAGGTGTTTGACGTTCCTGTTTGGAAACATGCGAGATACCAGATTGTAGAAACTTGGTTATTCATTCAAAGAAACTGGTGGTGCGCCCAGCGTCGCAGGGTGGCTGCTTGCGGTAGCTAATGCGGAGCGATGGCAGATCACGCAGTGAAAACATTGCGATCACCTCTTGTTTTGTTGCTGATAACCCTGTTGGTAAAACGAAGAACGTTCAGAGGCGGAAAATCCCAATTTATATACAGACAGATATTGCCATGGTTACGTTCCGAGAGAGTGTGTTCTTTTTTTCTTAAAGGTAAAACCGCAAACTAAGAAACAAAAACAGAGGGGCAAAAAAAAAAGAGATTTCTTTCTCTCTTGTTCAATCGGTGAAAACTCGTTCCTATTATATATAAGTAAATATACTATCAATGATGAGTGAGTTCGCACCGCTGCAAAATGATCTGATTCTCAGAGCTGCTAGAGGGGAGAAGGTTGAGAGACCGCCAATGTGGATCATGAGACAGGCTGGGAGATACTTGCCAGAGTACCATGAGGTGAAGGACGGACGTGATTTCTTTGAGACTTGCCATGATGCTGAGATTGCCAGTACCATCACTATCCAGCCAGTGGACCACTTTGATGGTCTCTTGGACGCTGCCATTATTTTTTCTGATATCCTTGTCATTCCACAAGCTATGGGTATGGATGTTCAGATGATCGACAAGCAGGGGCCTCATTTCACCGACCCATTAAGAGAGCCAAAGGATTTGGAGAAGTTGACTGAGAAGGTTGATGTCTTGAAGGAGCTCGACTGGGCTTTCAAGGCCATTACCTTGACCAGGAAGAAGCTACAAGGCCGTGTTCCACTGCTTGGTTTCTGTGGTGGTCCGTGGACTCTGATGGTGTATATGATTGAAGGTGGCGGATCAAGGCTCTTTAGATTCGCCAAAGAATGGATTTTCAGATACCCAGAAGCATCGCATGAGCTGCTGCAGCGCATCACGGACGTGGCTGTTGAATTCCTGGCGCAGCAAGTTGTCGCTGGTGCCCAGATGCTACAGGTGTTTGAATCCTGGGGCGGTGAGCTGGCTCCAGCTGAGTTCAAGGAGTTCTCACTTCCGTATTTGAGACAGATTAGCTCGAAACTGAAATTGCGTTTGACCGAGTTGGACGTGCAGGAGGATATCCCAATCACCATATTTGCCAAGGGCTCATGGTATGCCCTGGACGAGCTGTGCGACTCGGGCTACAATGCTGTTGGCTTGGACTGGCTGTACGATCCGGCTGACGCCGTCAAGGTTGCCAACGGTAGAGTCACCTTGCAGGGCAATTTGGACCCAGGCTGTATGTACGGCTCAGACGAAACCATCTCCCGCAAGGTTGAGGAGATGATTGCTGGCTTTGGCGGTGGTAAGCACCAGTATATTATCAACTTTGGCCATGGTACCCATCCTTTCATGGACCCTGAAAAGATTCGCCACTTCTTGAAGGAGTGTCACAGATTTGGCTCCAAGTAAGAATTATGCCTAATCCCTACTAGATTTGTATATACTATTAAGAAAAGATTCTGTGTGTGTCAATTGTTGAAACTTTTTGTTTGTAAATAGTGTTGGGGTATCAATGGAAAAAAAAACATCAACACTTTTTTTTTCACTTTGGTTTTGTGGTTTTTGCCACCATACAAAAGAGAAAGAAAAGAAGGGGAAAACCAGAAATGCTGCACAAATCTACAAATGTACAACCAGAAACGAACTACGTTTTCGACCTTCAGAAAGATGTTCTGGATTCATTGCAATTGATGTATTTTGACAGTGCAACAGCACAGGAGATTACCACAAAGCCGCGGCCACCATCGCCGCCAGCTGGCGGCTGTGCCAGCGGCAACAGCTCAGCTGTACGAGATCAAGAGTACTTCAAATCAGATCTACACAAACTGAATATCAAACGAGAGATAAGGGGTCTTCCTCCTCTTACCGAGAAGGAGTTCGAGGAGTTGGCCAACGATCTACATGATGAGAGTATCTCTGGTTCAGAAGCCAGTGATGATGACGATGACGACGATGACGACGAGTTTGGGGACAAAAAGGACATATTGGAGACTATTTTTGAGAAGAGTATTAAGAAACTAGAGGAGTTGAAGCTCGCTCAAGACGAGGACGACGAGGAAGGCGTAGTGAGTCATTTGGCAACCAAATCGCCATACGTGCTGTTCAAATCACATCTGCTGAGCAACGATAAGTGCTTTGGTATTTACAAAGCTCTGTTTACCATAAAGGAACTCGAGAACCCAATAGATGCGTTGAAGTCCTGGAAGGTCACTAGATCAATCAACAAACAGTCTGCACTCTTGATGATCGGTGGTGGCCATTTCGCAGGAGCCATCATTAACCACAAACCGAGATCCACCAAGGGAAACATTGTGAAGCCTGGTGATTCGCTTCTACAACAGGCGGTGGATGTCGTTGTCTCAAAGTCTTTCCACCGCTACACCACTAGAAGAAAACAAGGTGGTTCTCAGAGTGCATCTGATGACGCTCGAGGCAAGGCAAACTCTGCTGGTTCCAGTCTGCGTAGACACAACGAGATGGCCTTAACCCAGGAAGTGAGAGAGCTGCTGCAGAGTTGGAAGGAATACCTTGCAAATTGTGATTCTATCTACATTAGGGCCAACGGTACGTCTAGCAGAAAGATACTTGTTGACTATGAAGGATCAGTGCTGAAAAACAGTGATGCAAGAATCAAGTCATTCCCGTTCACAACCAAGAGAGCCACAACTACAGAACTGAAGAGAGCCTGGGTTCAGTTAACTTATATGACCACCACCACTAAACCAAAGGTGGATGATAAGGTTATGAGAAAGAAACAGGCACAGGAACAGTTACGGCACAGCATCGTTGCCAAAGAAAAGGATGTCAAGGAACTCTCAGAATATGAGAAACATAGTAAGGAGATTGTGGGATATCTGAAGAAGGCGAGAGGCCCAGTATTGGCAGCATACCTAAAGAAACACAAGATATCACCGGATTTCCTCCTAGTTCCTGAGGCAGAGTATTATTCAACACCAACCATGCTTCACTATGTTGCTGCTAATGGTATCAAAAATCTGGTTCCTATTCTTATCAAAAACCTTAAGGTTGATCCAACGGCTGAGAATAAGGCAGGAAAGACTGCATACGAAGTCTCAGCTAACAAGATCACAAGATTAGCTTTCCAGATCACAAGACATGACGTTGGAGAGAATGCAGTGGACTGGGAGGGTGCCCGGGTTGATCAGCCAATTAGCAAAAGTGAGGTTGAGCAGGAGGAGAGAGAATCCAAGGAGAGAGAAGAAGAAGAGAAGAAGGATCTGATTAGAAAAGAACAAGAAAAGATTGCTGCAGAAGCACCATCGATCAGACCTCCTACCAGCAATCCTAAGATTGTTGGTGGGTTGTCTCAGAGACAACGAGATTTCAATTTACTAACTGATGAGCAGAAATTGAGAGTCATGAGGGAACAGAGAGCGAGAGCTGCAGAGGAAAGAATAAAGCAGTTACAGAAATAGAGAGAAAGGTTTAAATCTTTTCGAAGTTACATCAACATAAATGCAATTATGTATTAGAAAATGCCGGGTTTAAATTCAAATAGCTGGCTTGTTGACCTTTGTAAGCATGTAGGATATCAAGTTGGGTTTCCGGGTGATGATATTCTCAGTAACCTCGTCAATAGACAACTCAACATCTCCGATTTTGGTTGGATCAACATGTTTAAAACCAATCAGACAGTTCTCAATCGTTGCCTTTTTATCCGAGTTATCATCAGATTTGATATCAAGAGCGCTGACCCAGCCTTTATTGCTCTCTCTACCTTCAATTTTAACCTTCACTGCTGCCCCATTGTCTGTATTATCTTCGTCATCATTATCATCATCAGACTCAATTTCACCGCCAATACCATCACACTCACACTCAATCAAATCATGTGTATTGCACTTGGTGTTCAAATTCAATGTGAACAAGTCTTTCAAATCATTCATATCAAAAATGTCATCTGTAGATCCACTCTTATTGTCAAGGAACTTGTCCGACAAGCTTGTTTTCATTAGCTGCCTTTGGAAGATCTTTTCATCAATGCAGCCAGTAGTAATTAACCTGTAAATAAAAACCGGTCTCTTTTGTCCGTCTCTATGGATTCTTGCCATGGCTTGGAGATCCACTGACGGGTTCCAGTCATTGTCAAAAAGGATCAATCTCGAAGCTCCAACTAGATTCAAGCCCACCCCACCGGACTTGGAAGAAAGTAAGAAGGCAAATTTAGCAGAGGCTTGAGCATTGTTGAATTGGTTGACAATTGAATCACGGTTCTTGTTGGGTGTCGATCCATCAAGCCTCAAGAATGTCAAGTTCAACTTGACCAGGATCTGTTGGATGATATCGAGGGTTTGTGTATAGTTTGAGACAATTACAACCTTCTCGTAAGTCCTCGAGATCTCATTCAAAAGTTCAATAAGCACCAGTAGTTTGCCACTAATCTGCTGCGTAAGTCCACTAGACTTCAGAATTTCCTGAAAGATCTTGTCAGATCTTACCAAGTATGGAGAGTTGCAGATCTTTTTGAACATGGTGATTAAACCCAATGTACTCGCAGATGACCCATTGGTGGCGGAGGAGTTTAACATAGAAGAGAAACGATGGGAAGTGAGTACCTCATTGAAAAGTTGGATCTGTTGTGGAGTTGGTGCACAAAACAGAACAACGTCTGTCTTTGGTGGTAGATGATTCTGGATAATTGAAGCAGTTCTTCTCATGATGAAAGGTTTGGTTATTTCAATTAGCTCCTGTGACATCTCATCACCTCTTGCCGTAATCTCTGGATTAACACAATTTAAACCCCTCGCTTTCAGAATTGGATTCAAGAAGATTCTTTTGAAAGCGTTGAAATTCCCCAAAACACCAGGGTTGATGAAGTCGACAATGTTGAAAAACTCCGCCAAATCATTCTGGATCGGAGTGCCAGACAAAAGCACTTTCTTTTCAATTTGTAAGGAGTTAAGAGCATGTAGTGTTTTGTTGGAATTGTTTTTTAGTCTATGACCCTCATCGCAAACCAGTAAATCAAACGTAGTTCTCTTTAGCTCATCCTTCATATTCAGGATCTTCTCATATCCCATTATTAACACTTGATGCACCCTTGTACTAGCAAAGTTTTTCAACTCCTGTTTATCCCTCAGCCCACTGTTCTTCGTGCTCAAAGTTAAGACGCCAAGTCTGTTTAGTGGTAACCACTTCTTGAACTCTTTCTTCCAATTCCCCACCAATGTCACTGGACAGGCAATGAGAATCTTGCCTGCCACTGGTGTTTCAAACCCATTAGGTGACTGTTTCAAAAGTGTCCAAATCAATGTTATGGTTTGAAGGGTCTTTCCTAGCCCCATATCATCAGCTAAAAGAGCACCATTCCCACCAAATCCTCTTAGTCCCATGACACAATCATATAGGAACTTGACACCTTTGACCTGATGAGGTCTTAGTGTTTTTCCTAGAAACGGGTCAACCACCACATCGACATCTGAATCTGCTCTTTTCGACATAACAATCGCATTGGGTGAAGATGGGTCATGTAAGGGATCTCCCCTTTTTGCAGTGACTTGTGTCTCATTCAGCGGTATCACTTTCTTAAATTGTTTGTTAAGGACAACAACGGGGTTTCGCAAAGATGGAAGTAGTGGACGATGAGCAGAAGAACAGGATGTACTCAAAGAAATCTTGTTCGGAGGTTCAGAATGTTCCTTAGCTCCTCCTTTGAGTTTTTGGATTAATTCCTCGTCGTCAATCTCCTCCCCCATAACTTCAATCTCAATAGAGCCCAGACTGAACACACCGTCAGTGGTGAATTTCTGAACATTACTACTCCTGAGCTTCTCCTTGAAATTTTCAGATTCATCTAGTCTTAGTGATATCGATGTCTGACTCAATACCACAATACCATCACCATCCCAGGTCTTATTCTTCTTCATAGTCTGTTTTCTCCACATTACTTCAAAGTACCTTGATGCCGCCGCCGCCGCCGCCGCCAAATCACTAGTGGGCTCATAAGATTGCGAATCGCCAACTTTCGGTCTCTTTACCTGGATAGGAACATTATCCTTCGTTTTAGCATCTTGTAATAGGGCTGGCAGCGGCCTCTTCTGCTTCTTCAGAGGTTCCACTTTGGGCACTCTGTAAGTACTACTGTCTGCTGTTGTTGTTGTTGTTGTTGTTGTCTTTGGCGGCCTGACTGACGCCACCTTACGGACTGACGCTGGTATCGTCATACGTGGGGCTTTAAACTGTGCATTGGCTTCTCCATTGCTGGTTTGCCGCCTGTACATTTGCTTTTGGCAAATCTACTTGTTTTTATGTTCGTTTTTGTGTTTGTGTTTGTGGTTTGTTTACTTCAGCGGCTAAAAAGTAGGGGCAAAAAGGAAGAATTGGTATGGCCACAGATATAAAAAGGGAAGAGAGAAAGAAAAAAAAATTTAATGTTGACCTCATCGCTTTTAGTATCAGCTGGAACTTGAAACACATTCAGACTGGGACTCACCAAACAGTGTCTAAATTATGCGTCAGAAAAGAGCCAAATCCTACCGTAAGCAGATGCTTGTTTACAACCACACATTCAAGTTTAGAGAACCATATCAAGTTATTGTTGATGACCAGATTGTTCTCAATACCAACCAGGCAGCATTTGACCTAGCCAAGGGTTTAAGTCGAACTCTACAGGCCGAGGTCAAGCCAATGATCACACAATGCTGCATGCAAGCTCTTTATAGCACCAAGAATCAAAGTGCTATCTCGCAAGCTAAGGAGTTTGAGAGACGTCGTTGTAATCACCCGCCAACAGACCCAAAGACTCCTGAAGAGTGCATCAGGTCCATTGTTGATATCAAGGGTGAGAACAAGCACAGATACGTAGTTGCTTCTGACAACGAGATACTGAGGGCTGCCCTGAGAAGAATACCTGGTGTACCGATGATTTACATGAATAGATCTGTGATGGTGATGGAGACCCTAAGTACCAGGAGTGCAAGAGCAAGCAAGAAGCAAGAAAGGGCAAAACTGACAAGTGGTTTGAATGCGGTTGAGAAGCCAGCAGCAGCAACACCGAAAGAGGGAGAGTCCAATAAGTCAAAGAAGAGAAGGGGACCAAAAGAGCCTAACCCCTTGAGTGTGAAGAAGAGAAAGACTGAGGAGGCATCCAAACAGTCTAATGACGAACAAAAGAAGAAAAGAAAAAGAAAACACAACAAATCCAATGATGGCGTGGAGAACACTGAGACTTCCACTACTACCACCACCACTGACGTTGAAGAGAAGGCCTGAAAAGCGGCTTGAAACAACTTCTTCAACCAATCTGTAATCAATGATGACACAAATAAAGATAACTTGAGGTCAAGTATTCACTCAGCCATATTGCTTTACTCTTCTAACTTGCATAGATTTAAATAGATTACAATGCACAAAACCATTCACAGTTGGTTTTTTGGGGTTAAAAGTGTAGTAGAAAGTGGTATGTGGCCTTACCGAACTTTTGATGATGTACCCAAAGAAAAAAACAATGAGGGATTCGATTCGCCACCACTCCCCTGCCCAACTGACACCTCTGCACAACTGACAGTACCTTTTAAAACACACACACAAAAGCACAACTGGCTTGCTAGAATGTTAAGAAACAGGGCACTGATGCCGTTGGTACGGTTCAACAGCACTGCTCCAGAAAAGCCACTCTCGTCTCGGGAAAGGATCGAGCTGGCTAGAAGCAGTATTAAGGATATCTTTGATGGCTTCCTCACTACAGAGGAGAACTTCCAGCCAATTGACACTAAACCAATTCTCACTGATCCAAGAAAGTTCGTTGAGCTAAACACTTTCCATCGTCAGCAAGTCCAAGATGAAGTTGAAAAAAGACTTAGAAGAGATTGGAAGGATGTGCCCGATGACTCTAAGCGGATGGCTTACTTCATCAGTTATGGCAACTATGGTGTGAGAGAAGACTTGGGAGACAGTGTTTTCGCCAATGTTTCCCCAGAAGACTTGCCGTTCTCGTTGCCTAGCCAAATCAGCAAGTCCAATCCGAGTCCCTCTGACTTGGTTAAGAAACTACCGGAAGTTGATCCATATCAGGCCAATGATGCCCGTAAGGAAGAATACAAGAAGATGACTAGAAGATTGGATCCAACCAGCAAAACTGTTGTCTACTTGGCTGCCATTATCAGTTTGATCGCATTGTATAGGGACAAGTACATTCAACCAGAAAAGATTGAAGTGATTGAAAGTCCGTTGTTACTGGCAGAGAGGAAACGTCAGCAAGAACAAGAGCTCAAGGAACAAGAGCAGTCTGTTATAGACCAAGATAAAACTGTCCATAAGAGATGGTACTATCTTTGGTTGAGATGATGGTACCTCGACGACGATCTCCACACAAGTACATAGAAATTTTTTTCGTCAAGCTCATGTTATTTCTTAATCACATTTTCTTTATACCTCTTTTTAGCAATCTGGTAGAAAGAGGAGGTAACAAAACACTTTTAAAATGGGTGCAAAATACACACACATAACTATAGGAAGTAGTTTATGGAGGGGTGGGACTTCAAAAACCCCAAAACAAAACAAGTACAGAACACCAAATCGGAAAAAAACAACCAAAACCATAAATATCGTAACAAAGACAACAACAATAAAAAAAATTATGCAAAGGGACTCCGTTCTTTATCATATCATTCTTCTTCCTCCTCCTCTCCCTGATCATCATCTTCTTCATCTTCATCATCATCTTCCAGTAAATCTTCAGCCCACGACTGTTCAACAGTCTCCCTGACTCTCTTTGAGTATTGAGAACTGTGATCTTTGTACAGGTTGGCAGCTTCAACGTTAGCAGGTGATGAAATGTTTGGATCGTTTAGTAACGACTGAATAGAAGTCAAAATGGAGGACACGTCAAATGTTGGAGACCATCTGTTTTGCAAAATGTCGAGACACAACTCACCACTCGCATAGACATTTGGGTGGAACATCTGGCTGAGGAACTTGACTCTCGGAGGTTTATTAGGGTATTGTTCGTCAAAGTTTATGCTGAGACGAAATGTACCATCTTCGAATGGTGTGTCAGCTGGACCGATAATGATGGCGTTCCTAAATGGTTGGCGGTGTTAGTAAAAAAGATGTCAAAGGTGTAAAACAATCATTATTCAAACTTACCAGATCATCACGTTGTCAGCCTGAGGTGATGCCGAGACTCCATCAGGAGGATCCTGTTGGATACGCTGAGGGAAACATTGGTTAGTATTGAGATAAAGATCATCAGAAGTATCAATTGGGTTGTTGATAATGGGTTACAGAATGGGAACAAACGCCACCGGCCACCGGCCACTCACCCCCATCCTCATTACACCAAACAAAACAAAGTCAATTCTCCAAGCCAATAAAAACTAGCAATTGTCCTTACCTTCAAATCTCTCATCAATCTTCTTCTCGCAGCTGTTGACATTTACAAAGGTCGTGTGTGCCTAATTTTTAATAGCTTCCAAACTACTCTTTGTGTTTTTTTTTTCTTCTTCTTCTATTTAGTTTGTTCGCCACCTCAAATTTCTTTTTTCTTTTCCTTTTCCCGGATTTTATTGATGGTTATGAGCCGACTGCTTTTGGAATTCTTTTTTTATTGTTAATTTTTTTGATCCGTAAGTCCGAAATGGTGTGTGGGTGTACTATTCTATTGTGTCTGCTTTTCGGACAAAAGTAACCTCTGACTCGATAAAAACACACCACCACCCCCTGTTGTTCCAACCTTCATTGAAGTCAATCCCTTCACCAGCAGAAAACGTACCAATCACTGGTTCTGATTCTGAGCTCTGTTTGTGTTTTTATTTCTAAGCCCCTCCCTCCCCTTACACGTTTGAATCGGTTAGTTTTAGACACATTATTACATTATAATGTTTAGAAAAGGCTCCTCCAGGTTGCAGCACTTCCGACGTTATACCAAACTATTCACTCCACAGGGTCCAGTTGACCTATCATTGCCGTTAGATTTATCACAGTTTCATCCAGACATACCGTCTATTGCCTCACACCTGAACGATCTGGGTCCATTCCCCAATCACTCTCCGTACATCAATCAACAGCATTATTATCAGAACAGAGTTGTGGACGATTGGTGTAAAAGAACACCACATCCAGTCACACTAAGACACTTGGCCGCATTTGGTAAAGGTTTGAATGAGGACAAGATCATTGCCTCTGCAAATTTCGTCAGATTGGAGCTGCCTGTCAGACTGGCCTTGAAGATCAAGGAGCTACAATCCCTCCCGTTCAGTGTCGTTAATAACTTTCATCTTGCAAAGGTGTACGAATCCTACTATGATATATTTGACAGATTCAGGAAAATTCCAAAGATCCATACAGTTAAGGATAATGAGAGATTCTGCAAAATCCTTGAGGATGTTTTGACAGATGTTAACCTGTTGAATTTGCCCAATTTGATGATGGGAGCCCTTGAATCGTGCATTTTGGATTCCCTCCCACAGTCCAAACTGGACGAGTTGGTGTCGTCTCTCTTGAGAGCAAGAATTTCCAGAAGACTGATTATTGAAGAGCACTTGTCACTTACCAAAAACTTTACCAGCTCACCTAACAAGCCAAGGGAACACAATTTCATTGGTGATATCTTTTTCAAGTGCTCTCCCAAGGCTCACTTAGAGATCACAGCTGAGAATGCTGCTGCATTCATTGAGAAAGTTTATCCAGGGATCAAAATGCCCAAGCTCATCATCAAGGGGGAAGTGGATCTCAGCTTCCAATTCTTGACTTCACATCTTCATTACCTATTTGGTGAAATCCTAAGAAACTCTTATGAAGCCACTGTGAAACACTTTATAGCTTCGAACCCGGGACCTAATGATGAACCTCAACCAGTCACTGTCGCCATTATTGATAACAAGGATCATGTTGCTTTTAGGTTCTCTGACCATGGAGGCGGTGTTTCCATTAAACCCATCACCAAGATTTGGTCATTTGGCAAGGATCCATTATTAGCCCGTGACTCCCTGGCAAACTTCCACAAACTGCCTAATCTAAGACCAAACTTCACTAGTCATACATTAGACCACGAAGCGCGTGATTCATTACTGCAGACTTCCATTGGTGGCATTGATAATAACTCTACAAAAGAGGCAACTCTTATTAATTTGATTCAAAGACCAGCTAAGTTTAAACTGGGTCTTGGATTGGCTATGTGTAAAGTTTATGCTGACTATTGGAATGGCGACTTGGTTATGCACTCTTTGAATGGATACGGATCAGACACATATCTAAAACTCGGTAAGTTGGGTCATTCACAAGATAAAAGACAACTAGATAGAGCCTGAATATGCCCATTGTCATTTCCCCACCTCTATCAAGAAAGAAAAAACAGTTTTTTACGTTAACGAATTTCATGAACTTTGCACAGCACTGTAGTAGGTGGCGATCAAGTGACTGGTTCTTTTCTTACGGAGGGTCCAAGAATAAATAGGGGTTTACTATATCTATGTACAAGTTTTGTTCTCATTTGCGTGGAGTGGTGTTGGCAGTGGTGTTGGTGCTTTTCTTATCCATCTTCTTTAACCCACCGCTGGATGCAATACCCACCACTTTCTGCAAGTCATTCTTCATCATCTCCTTGGTCAGTTTTGCCTGCCAGAATGGGCCATGCAGCTTCCTCATCTTCTCACGCTCTGACTTCAGCACATTGGCAGCCTCCTGAAGCTTCTCATTGTACGACTGGCCCTTCATGGCATCTTCAAGAGACTCCTTGCCGAAAAGTACATCAAATACTCTTCCATCACCCCAGAACCAACCGTTTCTGTCAACAATCCAATAGCCAAATTTCTTATCCGTCTCTTTCAATAGGAAAAAGAATGTGGATTTGTCCAAGGTACCGTAGATACCATTCTTAGTGAACACCTTGGCCTTGTGACTCCGTAGCAGACTCTCTAATGGCACAGTGTAAATAGGAGTAGCTCCACCAGGTAATATTGGGTGAGAGGAGAACTTGATGTGTGGGATCGGTCCTGGGAGGTACCAGATACGTCTAACTAGTCTAGTAGGGAACCTTAAAGCCAGATAGGCCACACCAAGTGCAACACCAGTGATGAGTGAGCAAATACCGGCTCTTCCAGCAAACATGAGCATGTCCTCATCGTCAAGATACAACTGCCACACAGCAGAAAACCCCCAGTCAATGAACGTGAGACCATATATGGCAAAGATGAAGGCAAGAGCCCCACAAGTGAGAAAGTAAAGCTTGTGTGACTCTGCTTCGTAGATCAGTTCAGGCTCTGCTTTCTTGGAGAGGATCTCCATCATAGAACGAAGTGGCGTGTCTGCTGCAGTTGGCACACCAGGCTTTGGAAGGAGTGTCGAGTTGTTTTTCAGTGGGAAGGATGGCATACGCGACATCAATGAGTTAGATTGCTCCGTTTGACCAGGAATGGTCTTTCTGATGTGCTCTGGAATGGGCTGTTGGATGCTTGGAGACGGTGGAGATGATGGGTTCGATGGAGTAGAAGTAGAGTGCGGCTTTTGAATCGATGATTTGAACCTTGTTAGGAGTAGACCTGAAGTTTTGAGAGCTTCAAAGCGACTAGATGTCGCCAAGCGGACACCTGCACGAAGCGATGAGTTCCAAAGAAGCATGGAGGAGGAACAAACAGGCGCAGAGTTTCACTGCTTCTGGTGAGAGGAAGCTGAAAGGGTTACAAAAAGAAAACAAAAAAAAAACAGAGGCCAACATTTCATTATGTAAGTATTATGTAATCATTATATAATCCTTTATTTATTATATAATCATTTTTACACCTATATTAGTAGCATACTGTACGCAAAACATCATCTCTTCTTGCCCTTCTTTTTGTTGTTGTTGTTGTTGTTGTTGATGTCATTGGCCCGCTTCAGCACACATGGGTGAAGCCCTACGTATTTTCCTTGCACCTCTCTGAATGCTTTCAAATAGTCATCTGCATCGGCAAAGGAGACAAAGGCAAAACCCTTGTTATTAGTATCCTTGGGTCCAGCAGGGACATCGACAGTGGTAAGAGACGCATATGTTGCAAAAGCCTGCCTCACGATGGTTGTATTTGCATCTGGACCGAGATTCCCAACGAAGAGACGGAACTTGGCTGCTTTTGGTGATGGTGACAGTGCTGTTTCTACTGCTGCTGCTGCTGCTACTGGTGTTGGCTTGACAGAGAGGCTGTTCTTCTGTTGGGATAGAAGGAAAGATTCTGGTCGTATGCCAGAGGCGAGACGGCGATCCGACGATTTGGAGTTCGTCTTGGAGACGCGAGCTCGGCCCGACATGTGCTTGTTAGTAGTGGAATGGTATAAAAGTGAAAGATTGAAAAAAGTGTCAGTTTACATTTTTTTCTTTCTATATGTTTATGTTATGTTTATTTGCTATGCATCAATTTTTAGTTAGCGCTTCCTATAGAAGGCCAACAGATACAAGGAAGTAGTCGAAAAGCAAACCCCATGTGATGATCAGACCGTTCTTGATATTGGCATTGAAATATTTCCAACAGCTGCTTGGATCGTCCAAATCAACCCTCTTGATCATAGTGGCCAACTTGTACCCAAAGATACCAGAACCAATGATGAAACCCGGTGTGAGAAGTCCGGCATTGACGCCAGCAGTAGCTAGCAAACCCATTTGGGTGACAGTAAGGCCGGTGAAGATCTTTTTTGAATGATTGCCCCATGCCAATGCAGTAGACTTGACTCCAGCTTTGATGTCAAACGCCTTGTCCTGGTGGGCGTATATAGTGTCATACGTCATTGTCCAACAGTAAGTTGACAGAAATAGAGGAACCATGACACTCCAGTCCCAGATACCCATAGCTGGGAATCCCAATAAGGCACCCCAGTTGAATGCCAATGAAAGCACTGCCTGTGGGTAGTATGTGAATCTCTTAAACAGTGGGTAGGTACAAACAGGCAGCAAAGACACAGCGCCCAGCATGAAACAATCCAAAGGCAGACACAAGATCACACCCAGGCCAACGCCTAGCTGAGCACCAAGGAACACCTTTGCCTTTGCAGGCGTCACTCTTCCACTTGCAATTGGTCTCTCAATTGTTCTCAACACTTTGCTGTCAAAATCCTTGTCAAGAAGATCATTGATGGTACACCCAAACCCCCTCATTACCAAAGAACCCACACCGAAAATGGCCAGAGTAGACGCAGTTAGTGTCACTGGCGCGCCTGTTTGAATACCTGCAATTAGAATAGACCAAGTGCACGGAATGTAGAGTAACCATGTTCCAACCGGCTTCTCGAGACGCATCAACTCAGCATAAGGAATCCACTTCTCTGGAAGCCGAGAAACAAACGGACCGAGTCCTTTCAAACGAGTCTCTGCTGCCTCCTTGTGTTGCTCCTCAGTGAAGACACTATCCACAGATTGTGTCTGGTTTTCCGTGGAAGTGGTGGTGCCTTTGAACCGCTTCCATAGCGGTGCAGAGTTGGCAAGCAATGGTGTTCTCGACAATGGGCGTAGTGCCGCAACTCTGTGGATCAAAAGCTGTGAACGAAACATGGCGGTTGTGCTATCAACGAAAAGGATGCGGTATTGAGCCTGTCACAGAAAGCTAGCCACTCAGAATAAAAAGAATAAATTGATTGATTGAGATATACACGGCTTTTATGTCCAGTTTTCCGATCGGGGGTCGAATTGATCCCCGTCCGCTCGCCGATTGAAAGATCCGTCCGTCTCTAAAAAAGGCAAGCATTGCTGGCTAACCAAACACGATGAGTGATTGAGGATACCAATACCAAGCCAGTGATTGACCTCATCGCAGAGCTCGACCGAGATATGTTTTAATCCTTCAACTTTACTCCCTTGGATAATATTTATATCACGTGACTCTATACTAGCTAAATCTCTCACGTGATTTAGCATGTGCCCAACTGGTCTTTTTCATTTGTACGGAACAAAAACCAAAAAAAAGAACAGCCGCCGCCATCCATCCCACCAAAACAAAACAAAACAAAAGCAGAAGATGTCGTCAGTTTTCACCGCCACTACCACCGCTCCAGTGAATATTGCAGTATGTGTTTTCAGTCAATCAATCAATCTGCGTTTGTTTCTTCGTTTTACTAACCAAGCACATAATAGACTCTTAAGTACTGGGGAAAGAGAGACAAGCAGTTGAATCTTCCAACCAACTCCTCCATCTCTGTTACTCTAGATCAAAATGATTTGAGAACGTTGACCTCTGTGGCGACCACTGAAGAGTTCACTGAGGACAAGCTATGGTTGAACGGTGAGGAGGCCTCCTTATCTTCTGAAAGAACCCAAAACTGTCTCAGGGATCTCAGATCCCTCCGTGCAGAGCTGGAAGCTACTGATGCCTCCCTGCCAAAGATCGCAGCTTGGAAACTTCACATTGTCTCCGAGAACAACTTTCCAACTGCAGCAGGTCTTGCCTCTTCTGCTGCCGGGTTCTCTGCCCTTGTCGTTGCCATTGCCAAGCTGTACAAACTCCCTCAATCCGCTTCTGAAATCTCCATGATTGCTAGAAAAGGCTCAGGCTCTGCTTGCAGATCGGTCTTTGGTGGTTATGTTGCTTGGGAGATGGGTGAATTGGAGGATGGCTCTGATTCCAAAGCCGTTGAAATTGCACCGTTGGAGCACTGGTCCAACATGAAGGCTGTCATTTTGGTCGTGAGTGCGGACAAGAAGGACACACCATCAACGAGCGGTATGCAAACCACTGTCCAGACCTCTGATTTGTTCCAATGGAGAATAAAGGAAGTCGTACCAAAGAGATTCGAAGAGATGAAGAAGTCGATTATCAAAAGGGACTTTATCACGTTTGCCAACTTGACAATGCAGGATTCCAACTCCTTCCATGCCACTTGTCTGGATTCCTTCCCACCAATCTTTTACTTGAATGACACCTCCAAAAAGATCATCAAACTGATCCACCTGATCAATGACTTTTACAACGAGGTCATTGCTGCTTACACTTTCGATGCCGGCCCAAATGCAGTCATCTACTACGAGGAGGCAAACGAGTCCAAGTTGTTTGCATTCTTATTCAAGTTGTTCAACAAGGTTCCAAGATGGACATCCAAATACTCCTCCACGCAATCGGAAATCTTCAACGCTAAATTTGAAGAGATCAAGGCTAAGATTGACTTTCAATTGGATGACGAGTTGTACAAGGGCGTTTCCAACGTTATTTTGACCAAGGTTGGTGCAGGCCCTCAGGACACTACCGAGTGCCTAGTTGATGCAAAGGGTTATCCAAAATTCTAGACACTGGTATTCATTTTTTTCACATTACAAAAACCACCACCACCACTATCCATTGCTGACTGTTTATGCACTTTTATTCAACCGACGATAACAAGATTGTTAACAATCATGAGTTAAAGCAAAAAGCATTTGACGTTTCATTGAAAACAAAGGCTATAATTAATATACAACTTTTAAAAATACAACATTACCGTCTACTCATCATTCGCAAGCACACGATTGTAAAGAACAAAAAAGACCTAACCATCATTAGACATCATCAGTTTGTATGTGTGTGTGTGTGTGTGTGTGTGTTTAATTTTTTTTCAAGCTGCTGTTGCTGCTGGGAGGTTATTCCATCTCCACACTCTGGCCTTGCAATCGCCACTACCAGTAGCAAACATGCCAGCACCTTCAATGGCCTTGTTGGCGACTGACACACTGATGACAGAGTTTCTGTGGCCTTGCAACATCAATAATGGCACACCACTCACCTTCTCCCAAAATATGACACCACGATCCTTGGAGCCGGACAGAATGTATTTAGAGTCTGGAGAGGAGCAGACAGATAGAACAAAGTCCTTGTGGCCAATGTAGGTAACTTCACAGGCAGTAACGTTCTTTGTTTGGGCTGCATTGGTGGCACCATTGGCACCAGAGGCCTCGTTACCAATCTGCTTCAACGACCACAACTTAACAGTTCTATCTAGAGATCCTGACGCAACTTCAGAACAATCTGATGTGAATGCGACAGAGTAAACAGAGTCTCTGTGACCAGAGCCAGCCTCGTCTTCAGAGTCCAATCTTTCAACAAGGAAACCAGTAGAAGAATCCCAAACTCTCACGGTTCTGTCCAAGGAACCGGCAGCAATCAGCTTACCATCTGGCGATACGGCAACTGTGGTGACACCATCCTCAATAGACAAGGTCAAAGAACATTGGCCAGAGTTTAGGTCCCAGATTCTAACAGTTCTGTCACCAGAACCAGAAACAAGTCTCGACCCATCTGGGAAGAAATCTAGAGAGTATATGTCTTGTTCGTGACCCTTCAAGTACTTGGTGATTCTTCTAGTGGACAAATCCCAGATTCTAATAACCTTATCCTCGGCACCAGTAGCTAGATACTTGCCATCAGGGGAAAAGCACACAGATCTAATGTAGAGGTCGGCACCCGCAGTGTTCGAGTCAGTGTTCATTATGTTGTCATCCTGCAACCTGGCAACCAACTCACCAGTTTCCACACCGTACACCTGAGTTGTTCTGTTACAACCAGTGGCTAGGAACTTACCGTCATTGGAGAAGCGAACACAGCAGACAACAGATGAGTGGTCTAGAGAGTGCACCAATTCGACATCAATAGTCTTTTCAAGTTCTGGATTGTACAGTGTGTAGTATTCTGGCATTGTCTTCTTGTGCTCCTCAGGAACCAGGGTAGCATCGAGGTTTTCCAAAAAGCCCGGAATCTCTTTATTGTGGGAGGCCTTTTGGCTTACTGTGACCAATTGACCACTGGCTGCAGAAGTTTGAGGTTGAGCAGCAGCGCCCGTGCTAACAGAAGCAGTGGAGGAAGGAGCCGCAGCACCACCAGCACCAGCACCAGTAGCAGCTGGAGCAGCGGCGGAAGCGGCAGCACCAGTAGCAGCACCAGTGGTTGTAGTGGAAGCCAAAGTCGAGCTAGTTGTACCCGGCGTAGTCTGTTGAACTGGTGGTGCGTTTGTAGAGCCTGGTGTGCTAACAGCTTGCACAGTTGGAAGCTGTGGAGTCTGCTGTGGAGTCTGCTGTGGCAAACTAGCAACAGCCTGGACTGGTGGGAGAGCTGGAGCACTTGAAGAAGTCTCTAGCTTTGGTTGGTTTGGAGAAGTCTGTGGAATGGAGACTGATGGTAGTTGTGGCTGACTACCTCCTTGCTGCTGCTGTTGCTGTTGTGGAGGAGGTGGCAATTGTTGGTGGCTTTGAACAGGAGGTAGCTGTGATGGTTGCTGTGGAGTACCGAATTGAACATTGTTTGGCTTTGGCAAGTTATTCGAGCCATTGGACAACGAACTGGTGTGTTGTTGAGGCTGTGGGTGGACTTGCTGTTGGTGAGCGTGTTGCTGTTGCTGCTGCTGCTGCTGCTGCTGCTGTTGCTGTTGAATAGAGGCCAACTGTCTATCCTTTAGATCCAACTCGTTCTTCAATCTGTTAATCTGATCTTCATAAGCTTCCTTGATCTTTCTGTGGGCCATTTCCAGCTCATAGACAGTCTGTCTAATTTGCTGCATCTCAGTGGTTTGCTGGGTGAACTTCAAGTCATACTCGTTCTTGTGTAGTCTAAAGTTGGAGGCTTCATTGTTAACGTTCTCAAATTCCTCCTTGATGGCCTCAAGAAGTTCATTGAGTCTCTGGTACTGTGGTCTTTGTTGGTACGACATAGTGAGGAGTTGTTTAACAAGGGGGGAGGCTCTTCTCTCGTCGCTCTCTCTACCTAGTGGTCACGATGTTTGGGAAAGAACAAAAAAAAGCAACCAGTGGGGTGGTGTGTGTTCGTGGGGAAACAGTCAAGAAAAAGTGGTATCAGGCAGCTGTAAGACTCGAGCTAGATATTTGCAGGAGATCTATAGTCAACAACCAGATGTAGCAACTTGGATAACGTTGTTCTGAAGGTTAGCTTTTGCACTGTTTTCGTGTTTTTGTTTTTTTTTTTTCAACGTTCGTTGGTGTTTTGTCGATTTTTTCCCTAATGTGGACTTTTTTTTGTTGTTGTTGTTTTTCTTGGTTTTTTTTTTTGACTCGGTGATTATTTTCCTGCCAAGCCTTTTATTGTCGCGAACTTTGCCGATCAACAAACAACTTTTTTTTTTTTGCTTTTGGCAGGGGGACCCGAGAAGCGAAGCGCCAAAACACCGACCGATGGTCCGGGAAAAAGAAACAAAAAGTTTTGTGGTTCCCCGCGCGAGCCCTCGGAAACATATTCATCGGTCGGAATGATAATTACAAATCGAGTAATTACCCAAAGAAGATATTTACTGATATTTAATGTCCAGATTTAGTAATTTCCCAAAATGGACATTTACTATGTGTTTCTGTTTTTCTTTGTTTGTTTGTTTGTTTGTTTATTTTGCTCTGTATGTTTGTTTTTGTGCTTTGGCCATCAACTGTGGAAACACTGACAGAAATGCCTCCCAGAAAACGCTCTACAAGAACGGCTAAGAAACTGGCCGAGGAATCTGACCTGTCTGGAGATGAGGACACTATTGAACGTGAGTCTTGCAGCATCGACCCGAGTTTCCATTCCACCCAACTAACCACCCCCCTTTCGCTAAAGCGCCAAAGAAACGTACCAGAAACTCTACAAAGGCTGCCTCAAAGGCTCCTCCTCCTCCAAAGAGTAGTAAAGCATTAAGCAAGAAACTTGCAACGAAGGAAGAGACAGCTTCACCAATTAAAGACACAATTCCAAAACCTAGCTCACTGCTACTCGATAGTGTAAAGAACACATCCACACCGTTGCCATTTTCTAAAACCACAATCGATATCGGGAAGGCAGTGTCCCCTGTTAAGAAGAATTTGAGCACGAGACTGAATGGAGATACTGTGGATCTGGGTGGCCGGGCACAGCTTCAGGCAGTACAGAGTAAGAACATTCCAAAGCTAACTGCCATAATAGATGACCTAAAGAATAACAAGCAAGAACAGATTTTTGATAACTTCAAGAGTGCCATGGAGGTGAAGTTGCAAAAGGCAAACGAGTTGATCACAAAGCTGAGTTTGGAAAATGACCAGCTGCAGAAGGACCTCCAAGACGCGAAATGCATAATAGAGCTTGAGTCTGTTAAAGATGACGACGTTGAATCTCCATCCAAAAAGAAGAATAAACAGGATTTCTTGCAGAATGAACTGATATTGGACATGATGGAGCAGATTGTTGGTATGAGAATTCACAAGGTTGAAGATACAGAGGAGGCGCTGTTCTTCGATTGCTCACAGTCAGGCAAGAACGGGATATTGGACTACAGGCTGACAATTTTTAAGGAGGACTCTTCTGAAATCATATACTCCCCTATTGACGCAGAGAACAACACAGACAAGGAACAGCTGAAACAGTATCTTCCTGATTACTTCTTTGACAACTTGACATTCCCCCTGGATACCCTACAACAGTTCTACCATAAGATCTACAGAGGCTTGAGTAAATAGTACTTCTTCTATTTCAACTCTAGCTTCCCGTCATCTGAAATCACAATCTTCTTCAATAGCTCCTTCTTTTCATCCTTGGAGAGGTTCTTCAACACCTTGTAGAGACCTTCACCCTTGTGTTGTTTCAAGTCAAACTTGGAAACCTTCGTTTCCTTTGTCTTTTTCTCCTTTTTCTTTGATTCCTTCGACTCTTCTTTCACCTTTGGTTGCTGTGGTTGTGGCTGCTGCTGCTGCTGTTTCTTCTTCGGTCTGTAAAGTGCACCTTGGTACTTTTGGTCTTCTGTAATGCATTGAGTGTGTTGTCTGTACTCATCGCCATTGAACGTCTTGGAGCAGTCAATACAACTGAAGTAGGCCCCATGACATCTGTATGTGTGCTGCTCTGCCTTCTTCTTAATCATAGATTCGTTACAGACTTCACAACTGAAAGTTACCATTCTCAAGCGACTTTTGTAATCTAAGGCGATGGAAGAGTTCAACTCCAATACAGAAAGAGAGAGAGAACAATAAAAACAAAGAAAAAAAATTTGTGCCAGTTTGGGAAAAAGTCCGATATTTGGCGATCGATCATCGATTTGCTAACAATAACAAAGTCTTCAATTTTTTTTTTATTTCCTGAAATCATTTCTAACAACCAGACATATACAGAACCAGATCACTCTTGTAGTGTGACGTAATTGGATGGAAACAATCCTCTTTCACCAGATTCAATCTCACCTAACCACCAGTCCTCATCAACAAAGTCAACAATCATAATCTTGTCACCTTCCTTGAAGGTCAATTCATTGTCTTCAGAGGCATCGTAATCGTATTCTGCAATTGCAATGTAGGTTGGTTCTGCTTCTTCCTCCTCCTCTTCTTCAGGTTCTGGGGTGGCAGGTCTGACTGGAGGAGGTACATAATTTCTCTCAGGCATAACCGGCTTCACCTGATCCTCCTCTTCATCTTCGACTTCTGGATGTGGCTCTTCTTCTTCTTCCTCCTCTTCTTCTTCTTCTTCTTCTTCTTCTTCTTCTTCTGGTTCCTCCTCTTGGACAGGTTGACGAACAGGTGGTGGTGGGAAAGCTCTTCTGGCGCGTGGGATAGGAACTGGGGATTCATCAGCCTCGGTATTGAAGTGTTCAAACTTAGACTTCAAATCAGAGACACTCTCTTCATGTTCGTCATCAACACCATCTTCGGTGGTGGCAGTTGCTGCTGCTGCCTTGGTGGTGGAAGCTGGAACAGATTTGCCTTGTTCCTTCAACTTCTTCTCAGCCCAGATCTGAGCTGGAGTCTTACCATTCTCAGCACCAAAACTCTTAGAAATACCACCAATAACCTTGTCAGACTTTGCTGTGAAAGCTGCTGTTGGAGATGGGGCCTTAGCGGCAAAGTCGGCTGGTTTGGTCTTCAAGTACTGGTCCAACTCGGCATCTTTCTTCAATTTGTCCTTCTTTTTCAATTCCTCAATTTCTAATCTTGGGTCAACCTTGGCATTCTCAGCCTTGATAACCTCTTGAAGGTTGACTCTACCGATTGGCTTATAGGCAGACACGTTTGGAGCCAGTGGCTTCTTGTGGAAGTCTCTCTGCTCAAGTTTTGGCTCGTTCCACTCATCATCATCATCATCCTCGTGTACTGCCTTAGAGACTGGCTTTGGCTTGATGATCGCTGGTGTTGCCTTTACAGCTGGAGATGATACTGGTTTAGAGGCTGGCTTTGGGGCAGTCGTTGGAACAGGTTTGGAGACTGGGGTAGGTTTGAAAGAAGAGGATGAGGTATTATTGCTTCTCGAGGTCTGGATGGAATAGCGAGCACCGGCAGCAGCACTCAATCTGGAAAGAAGTTCCTCTCTGTCCAAGTCATCAGAGTCCCTGGCAGTGATCTGGACGTGGTAACCCTTCAAGAGCTTGGTGACCTCAGCAAAGTTTTGGGCAAACGAAGATCTTGACTTTAAAGGGGCTGAGTCCGGACACCACCCAACAAGTAGGTTCTTCTTGACATCGGATCCTGGTGGGGTGATTCTTGCAAGCCCAAACTGGATCTGGGACTCGTCAAACCCAGCTAGGAATTCATCGAAGTCCAAACCAGTCTCAGCAACTTGGTACGCCTTTGACGCATCTGGGCCATAGATGACCCAAGAAAAGTCCGGCTCATCTCTGACAACTTTCTCATAAGCTTTCTGAATCTCTTTCCCGTTAGACGATAGGTTGATTTGCTCCATTGTGATGTTATGGGTGTGTGAATTCACTTGGGAACGGAACAATTGTTTGTGTTTGGTTGTTGTTGTTGTTGCTGTTGTTGGTTGTTAGTTGTTTTTGTTTAAACTGGATTCGATTCGTGTCCACGACTGTTTTCGGGGATTGTGTCCCTAACAAAATGGTATTTTTTATAGTATCAGTCATGTGCTCTTTCACGTGATCACACTATAGATTTTCCAGCTTTATTATATCCAGAACAATGAAGACCTTAACTTCTGGCAAAATAGGTATATAATCGCTCGACCTTGAGGCCTACTGCTTGCTAATATTTCTTCTGTTTTTTTAATTCTACTTTCTTTTTATTATAGCCAGTCGAATAGTCAAAGATTCATTGATTTGAATAGGAGTTCGGTAAGGAGCATTGATATCCGTATCCGTCGGTACATCCCTATAAGTATATAGTATATAAGTGGTATTGTTGTACTTTATTTATTTTACAACAGTCCCCTTGTTAGGAAAGATATTACTATAATGATGTAGCGGGTTCAGACTAGAATACAAACTTTAAGTCAATTTTACGTCTAAAAGGGCAAACGAAATTTCATCTTCTTCCATTATTGTTAAGAAGCAGTATCTGACAGGTTTCAGCTCCAGGACCCAGGGGGTGGGGTTTCGGATATCTAGTCTCTTCTCCTGGGGACTCTTGCAAGGGTGAGTTGAGAAAGCGATGAGCTGAATTGATTCTGAACACCCTGGCTTGTATAGATCAAGTTAGAGCATGGTGGTTGATGAATCAGGCTTAACAATGAAAAATGTATCCTAGACCTGACCGACCCCTCATAATGGCAGTTTTCATTGTCCAAAAGAGCGTTGATGCAGGGTCTGGTATTCACTCACCTCACTAACTATCCATTGTATTGTGTAGAGAGTACCTAAAGCACTCGTTCCAATGCACACACTGGTTCCCAATGCATATGTGCACAGGGGATCAGTTGGGGATTTTCTCTCTAGTTTCATTCAGAAGGTTGGTGTTGATCCCATCCATCCGGACAACTTTGAGTCCTCGATATGGTACCATTTAGAGTAAAAAAATACACTACAGGTGGTGGCACAACTGAGAGTTGAGGAATAGGGGGAGGTAGCCGAGAGAAGCGATGTATAGAAGAACGATCGGACGACTCTTTAACCCACTTCAGGTATTAACGAATACCGGAGCGGACTCCATAGATGAAATTTTCTTCCTCTTCGTGTATAATGAACCAAACAACCAAATGAAAAGCATGCACTCTAACAAAACAAGAACAATACATCAGGCAAACACTGCTGCTGCTGCTGCTGCTGGACGTGCGTGCGAGTCAAAGTTGCCGCTGCCATGCCAAAAATAAAACCACAAAAAACTTTCCTGGATGTTGTCTCAGAACTGCACGTTCGTAGATGGATTGGCTGAAATTTCATATCACATCATGTCTCATCTTTTTTTTTGTGCCGAGGAAACCGAACCAATTCCGATCGGGAACAGCGACTCCGCCAAGTCATGAGATTTGAGCTGTTTAGATCCCCCGTGCCTCGTGGTTACGGGCCGTTTCGGTAAAAGAAAAGGAAAAAGAAAAAGGACGGGAGAGTGGTGCCGGTTTTGTGTGTGTTTTTGTCTGCATTGGCTCTCTCTATCTGTTAACAATACCAGAGATTAGCGGATCGATCGATCGGCAACGCCAATTTTGAAAAAGTGGTGCTTGGTTGCTTTCTTTTGTTCTGGTGACAGCTGAAGCCCTGGGTTCTTGTCCGTATTACAAATTTGGAACCTGGACCAATCGATGGCTCAGCTTACCCCCGTGGTGTAGAACCCTAGTAGTGGACGCAGAGGTTAATCGATAGTGATGCAGTATAGTATGTAGTATGAGGTGGTACAACATCAATGATAGAATCATAAGGAGAAAATGTTTGTTTGTTTGTGTGTGTGTATGTAGAGCAGATCTCGAAGGTCAGATCTCGAGTGAGAAAGCAGAGAGAGAGAGAGGTCACTGGTGAGAGTAAGACACAGCAAACATGAGTAACAAGGTACCATATATTAGTCTTTTTGCTACGTTTGCTTGTTTGTCCTTTGCTTTCACAAAGGTTAAACACAGGATGAGATGTCACATTCGGTTCGCAAAGCGAGATGCGTACGATGTTGGCAGACTCTGGGGCCATGGGGAGGTGGTGTGAGAGTTGTGTGAGTGGGTGCAATGCATGGAAATGTTGCCGTTACCCATATTCAGGGTGGTGTATGAGGTGGGTTCGATTTCCCAATCACACCAAGTGAGTGAGTCCATAAGTTCGAACCAACCATGATGTGATGGTCTGACTAAACAAGCTTTCAAAAGAAAAAAAAGAGTAGAGTGGAGCTTGGACTAGACATTGCTACAGATGTCACATAGTTATGCATCCACAGATGCTTATTTCTTAGATGATTGCAGTAGCAACAGCTCCTTGTTGAAAGACAGTTGATGTACTTGGGAGAAACTGCATAGAGATTATTGAGAAGTTTGCAACGAACCAGTTTTTATTCCCCCGCTTTTAGGCAGTAGTGTGTATTTTCTACGTGGATCATACCATTAAGATTGCTGAGGTGGTTCCTAAACCAGTAAGCTAATGAAAGACAATATACACCCCTGTAGGTAAGTAATTTACTTGAAAGTTGCCCATAGCCGATACATACATGCATGGTGTACATAGAGATAGACTACACTTTATTTCATCTATACTTCAAAAAGTTTATGAATCTGTTGCTGTTTGGGGTGGGGACGAATCCAGATCATATCTTGCAAGGAAGATTAGGTTTCATTTGTTCAGAATTTAGGAAAGTCACACCCCTAATTTGACAGTCATTTTGCAATTCGAGACTCGTGGTCTCTCTCCTTGCGAGTACAGACTAAATTGCCTACACTACTAGCCTTTCGAAAGTAGACCAACAAGACCCGACCCGACTACCAATTCAATCTAAGTACTATTACGCATGCTATACGTGGGGCCGGCTGTAGGCACCTGAGCATACAGGTCAAAAACACATATGCATTGCTTTCAAGCTGAAAGGCAAGATATCATCCACTACCCATTGCCCTCACATCACTACCACTATCACCGTCACCCACCACTATATCAACAGTCTAGGAACATGATGGTTGAACATACAAGGAGGGGAACACTTCGGTCCACCGAGACGGAAGAGGGTGGGGACTAAACTTAACTGAAGAAGGTTAGAAGGGAAAAAAACTTTCTCTCAAACCGGAAGCGCGTTATTTTTTTGAGATTTGAATCTCAGATTTTGCAAACTTGCATGATCCAACTCCATTTCCCGATCCACATCTTGTTTGGATTTAGGTTTCTGACTATGCATTCCGATACATGCATTTGCATTTGCATTGGAATTTGCGTTTTGTTTTTTTGGTTGGTTGGGTGAGCTGCATTTATCTGCACCCACATCAAGAATGGCAGGCACTCCTCACTCAAAAGCTTGGGACAGATGAGGCATGCCAATGCCCAATGAGAAAAAGTTGTAGTTTCTTATATAACTGTTTTAGGTCCCAAATTCACACACTTGATTTGTTACCATCAACAACTCAGGTAAAAACAAAAAAGACCACAAAAAGAATAAGATCAGAACAGCCAGATAAATGGTTCAACTCAAGTCAACGATCACTATGGCGCTTGCCACTGCTGTCGTATCAGCACAGTCACAATACTCCCTTCTCACGCCTGTAGACTTTGAGGAATCCCTTGAAGTCTATTACTACTTCAGACATGGAGAGGCTATTGCTGCTTTGAGCAACGAGGGTGTTAGTATTGAGGGACCTTACGTTTCAAGGGAGGAAACTTGTCGTACATTAGCCAGTGGCCAGGTTATCTACAAGGCCAATGGTGGTGCCTCTACTCTGTTGACATCCAACTGTTACAACGTCTTCCACTTGGTCGACTCTGCGAACCAGCCTATCAACTGGGACTCATGTGTAGAGTACCCATTCTTTGAGGATACCTGCGGAAGTATACACTTCGAGGATAAGACTACCACACAAGCAGCCGATGGTACCACTACACAACAAACCACTGGTACTGCCCAGAAGACGACAACCAACGGAAAGGAGACTTTGGTCTTGAGCACAGTCACCACCACCATCGACGACGTTCTCACCACCTACACCACCTGGTGTCCAGTTCCAACTGACGAAGTTCCACTTGGCCACACCACTGTTACCAAGCTTGTAACCAAGAACGGTATTGTGGCTACTGAAACTGGCGTATCGACGATCACTGCCATCTGTGGTGCACCAGCCTCCTTGATGATCAGCGATATCGAAGCCTACGAGTCTTCCAAGTCTGACGCCCGTGCTGCTTCTTCTGCTGCTAAGGCCGGTACTCAGAAGCCTGCTGCCCAAGTCACCGCTGCCACCACCACTACCAAGAAACAACAAGAAGCTGCAAAGACTCAGGACAATACTGTTCTAGTTGGTACTGGTTCTACTGCTACCGCTGCGCCAGCACCAGCACAATCAGCACCAGCACCAGCAGCTCAAGCAGCTCCACCAGCAACTCAAGCGCAAGCACCAGCAGCTCAAGCAGCTCCACCAGCAGCTCAAGAAGCTCCACCAGCAGTTGCCACTCAACAGACATCGTCTGTCGCAATTCTTTCTACATTCAATGGTCAAGCGAACAGAGTTGCTGGTTCTATTGGTGCATTTGCTATTGCTGCCGCTTTGTTCTTGTGAGATGACGATTTTAGATTCATTGTATATTAGTGTTTTCGTTTCTTTAATACATTCTTAACAGATGGTTCTTCTTTTCTTTGTATGTAGGTGGCTGGTTTACTTCCTAAACTGGCACCTCTACGGCTTACCTAATGACTGAATATAGGAAGGTAAATGCATCATGCTCGCGCTGGTTTTCTTTTGTTTGTGTCTGTGCTTTGTACTCAACGAAGAGAGTTGTGTAGACCACTTTATGCCCAAACACTTTGTGCCCAAACATTTCTTGTCTCACTCAGCCTGGTGCTCTACAAGGCCAATCGGTGCTTGCACGTGTGTTTGTGTGTGTCTTACTGGTAGAAATCATACCAATAAGCATTTCCAAGTCCTTCCAACACCAAATGTGACCTCTTAATCTCAAACAAGAATGACTATAGCGATCTGCATTTTGTACCACGTACTCCCTCAGCTTGCTTTTGACTGATCTCATTGGTGAGTGAGTGAGATTTAGCAACGAGAACGTGAAGCTAATCTTCAATCCTGCATGGACCTACATATGCAAGTATCCTTTGATAGCCCCTCCCTTTTCCCTACTGAAAAATGATTCGGGAAATAGGTCTGGACTTTTTTGGAAGGGAGGAGTCGATACAACGAGGACCGGCTGAGGACCATCCGGCCTTACCCAAAATGGATGAAGTAGAGATCCCCTTGGGGCTGGCTTTGTTTCCATTTCGGTTTCTCACGATGGAAGCTCTCACGTTTCGTAAATTCGCTTGGTGTTATCGTGGTCGTCTTTCGTCTCGTCTGAAAGCACATACATACACACATACATACATACATTTACCCCCACCCCACCTCACCATCAGAACTCGTATGAGCGATCAGATGTAAGAATCTTACGACTCCTCTTCTTATTGTCAAATAACATGGAGCACCACAAAAAGACCGAAGGACTACAAATTTTTTACCAATCTACCACGGACAAAAAGAATTTGAGTCAAAGCCTTAGAGCTGAACTACGAGCATAACGCATATGCAGTCTTCGGTAAATTGAAATGCCACCTAGTTTTGCCTGAGAGGTGCATGCGTCTGCATATATCTATAATGGGAGAGACCTGGTGAAAAAAGATGCTGGCAAAAGGTGCTTTGAAGGACACAATTCTCATATATCTACTTTGAATTTCGCCTGTTTCGTCCTCCTCCATCGTTAGTCCTAACTCGAACCAAACACCAAACACCCACCAAGACTACATCTCTATGAGACTCTCTTTGGCGCTTATGGCCATTGTGGCCCAAGCCCTCGCCCAGCAAACCACAACCTACATTGACTTTACGGCCACCGGTGTATACACAAGTTTCTTCAAGACCCCAGTTGGTCCACCTTCATCCGCTTCTATTGTCGTCCCATCTATTGATACATCGGCCACTGAGGAACCATCTCAAGCTCCTCCAGTCTTGTCGAGCTCTTCATCATTTGGATACTGGAACTCCAGTTCTATAATACAACCTACCGATACATTATCAGCATCACCATCGATCAGTGCAAGTGAAGACAACGCGAATCTACCGGAGAGCTCCTCTGAGCAACCTGAGGAGACCACCTCTGACGTGATCTCCTCTTTCCCACCAATCACACCTTCCAGCAGCTCTCAACAACCAGAAGTTCCTTCTTCCACCGAAGAGCAACTTGAATCTTCAGAGGAGCCAGAAGTTTCTTCCACCGAAGAGCAACTTGAATCTTCAGAGGAGCCAGAAGTCTCCTCTAGTGAAGATGATATTGAGATTGGAAGTACTCCAATTTTTGTTGTTGTCTCGAGCACTGATTTACCTGAAACAGAGGAAACTGCTGCTCCTGAACAACCTACTGATCCAGAAGGATTGTCAGCAGTCGAGCAGGCCATCTTGGACAAGCACAACTACTACAGATCCCTACACAGCTCTCCACCTTTGACGTGGAACAACGAATTGAAGGCATTCGCACAATCGTACATTGAACTTCTGCGTGGAACACCATTGGATACTTGTTCCGGCAAGTTGGAACACTCCTCAAGAGACGGTAAGGACTTGGGTGAAAATTTGGCCTTTGGTACCATCACTCCAACTCAAGCCGTCGACTTGTGGTATGCGGAGATAGTAAACTACAACATCGAAGATCCAGCAAACAGTCCTACCCCATTTGAAAAATGGGGTCACTTTACCCAAGTTGTCTGGAAAGCCTCCACAGAGTTGGGTTGTGTTGTGCAACAGTGCACACCAACCAGAATCTATGTGATCTGTGAGTACAGATCACAAGGTAACATTTTCCTAGCTGGTGGTGACCCATACTACTTCTTCAAGCGGGACGTCTTGCCACTTAATGCTTAAATGGAAGGTTACATCTCTTCCCCCTCTCCATGTGTTTTGTTCGTTTGTTTATTCCTGTTACGATCCCGCTTTTGATTTGAGATCAAATCTGTATATTAAATATCTAAATTTTAGAGATTCATGTCATGTAACCAATCATATCATATATGCGGCAATACGAGGCCATGATCATCGGACATTGATGGCATCAAGCTAAGCTACCTTGCGCGCGAAAATTTCCTCTCTCGTCTAAATTCCTCGAAATGACTCTTATTTTGTTAGTTTGTTCTTTAATTTAACTTTGCTTGCGCCTCGCTCAGCGGTTCGAATTTCGCAGGTGGCAATTTTTTAATTTTTTTTTCCACTTCGTTACAAAAAAAAAAATAAAAAAAATCTCGACGAATTCCGGTTGTGAACTTTCCACATTTTGTTTTGCCACCGATAGAACGAAGAGAAAAGGGGCTGAGAACCTACCAGCAACTCACCAAATCTTCGCTTATTGTTGTTGTTGTTGTTGTTGTTGTTCTTTGTCTTTTCCGAACTTTATAAACGACTGCTGCTTAAGGGGCTTGCCTAAGAATGGACTGTTGAGCTGAAGAAAAACGCCATCATTTGTTGCGCTTTTTTTCTCCTTGTTCTTCCCTGTTTTTTTTTTCTTCTTCCCTTCCTCTGTTCAAGGTCTATAATCCTTAACTATCTATCTATTCACCGCCTTACTGTCCATAGAGGAAGAGCCTTCTACTATCCGTTGATGTCAACGACGACGACGCCCTTACAATTGAAGAAGCACAAAATGGAGTGCGTGGACACTGATGTCCCAGCTGCAAAGAAGATCAAACTCGATGAGCTCCTCCCCTCCACCACCACCGATCCAGAGCAAAAAGATGATGAAGAGCAACAGCATATGATGTTTCCTCTGGACGATTGTGTGGTACCTATATTAGAGCAGTTCCAAAAGGAGCCTCTAGAGGACAACATTGACTACATATCACTGCAGAGCACACTCTCCCTCCTCCAGTCGCGGCTGGGAAATATCAAGCGCGACATTAAGGAGCTAAGTATCTATAACCAAAGCATTAGAAGCTGTGACGACCCAAAGTCCATTGCGAGAATGATCACAACTAATTCGGATTACCTCAAGGAGATCAGTTACAAGGGCTGTTGTGTCAAGTGTCCTGAGATTGACTGGAAATGTGATTTTGGAATTGATCTGGATTATCTCAAGGATAATATTGGTGGTGATGATGACGACTTGTGTCATCTTGGCAAGATCAATGAAGACTACGAGATCATCAAAAGAGATGAGCTCTTTGGGTTTAATAAATAGGGCTTCACCCTCCACCCACCTCACCTCACACACTTATATCTAACCCTCCACAGATGATGACCTCACCTATGACAAATGATGACAATGACGACCACAACCAAACAAAACTTGATTATGATGATGACGATGATGACGATGACGACGATGATGATGACAACGATGAATACAGAGAGATAGCCTCTAGGCCTTTTAACAATAAACAACACTATGGACACTTTTTGACTTGACCACTTCAACATGAATATAAATATAGCCCCTCCAAGTGTGGTCTCTTGCACTTTTTTTCCTTTCCTTTTTGTTTTTTTTGTTTTTGCTACACTTGCCATTGCATGCTCATATAAAGACATTGAATTGGGTCAAACTGACTGGGTCAGACCTCTATGTACTTCAAAAATAGATTTTTATGTTATTTTGCTCTTATCCCCAGCTCTTCACTTGAACTTCTCAATGGCCTGTTTCAAACCCCCGACATTGGCGCCCACAATTTTTCCAATAGCGTCTCCGTCTTTGAATAACACAAATGTAGGCATGGCAGTAATGCCGTACTCCGTAGCAATATCGGTCGCCTCATCAACGTCAACCTTGAGGAACTGCACCACGTCTTCGTACTCAGTGGCGAATTTTTCAATGTGAGGAGCCACAGCCTTACATGGTCCACACCACACTGCATAGAAGTCGACCAGGGTTAGTTTAGGATCCTTGATGAGTTGCTGGAATTGAGGAAGGTCTGTGGATTGCTTAATTATAGAAGAGTTGAGTCTCGTAGCAGTTAGTGGCCTGACTGCTGCTGATGATGCTGACACCGCTCTGATTGAGATCAAAGATGGACGGGTAAGAGTTCTGACAAAGGACATATCTGCTGATTGGTACTGAATTGTTTTGTCTGGTGGAGTGTTGTCTTTTTGGTTCGTGCTCCAGCCGAAGTTTTTCTTTAAAAACTGGATGATATATATGCGGTAGATATTACATCATCCATCACCGCGACGAAGAAATCAGTGTAAATTAATTTGATGATTACTTGGAACAAGTCAGAAGGCATATCTTCATCGTGGTGTGTTCTACCTGCTAGTGGTTTGGTTCCACTGGGCTAAACCTTTGGATTTTTTTGCTAGCAAGATGATAAGAAGACCACAGCGGAATCACTTCAATTGGAGCTTATTTCTTAAGAAAGCTTGATTCTTTGAAGTGTCACCTTCTTTTATCTGGTGAATAACTCTCTTAAAATGTTCAAACGGGTCATTAAACTGCTTTTGAGAGCTTTAGTTAAGCTGGATTCTTACTTTTGGCCATCTGATTATTTATAGGTGGGCAACCAATTTTTTTTAGCCGCCACAAACACAAATACAAACACAAAGAAAAAAAAACCACAAAAAAAAAACTCTTCCGTCTTCTATTCATAAGAAACACTACAACTTTCAACCGGGTCTGTTTAGCTAATAACGCACAGTGAGATATTCTCTATTATCTTGTGTACATTGAACAGACCTAGGTGAGATTAAACGAACAGAGTCTTGTTAGTTCAGTTGCTGCCCCTTTTTTTCCTCCATGGGATTGACAACTCTACAACAATTTTCACAGTGTATAACAAGAAGTAGTCTATTAATTGACTGACGTACTAACAGTCAGTCAACTTATTTGGTGGTTTCAGGATTGTAGATACTGCTTTTGACCCTATTGAACACAAACTCTAGAAACCAGATCCCTGTAAACTGATCAGATATTTCTACATTATTATCTTTAATGAATTTTTCATTTCTTTCCTTCCCTCTTCTTTTCTTCAAACGATCAAATGGTGATGATCAGGTATTTATTGACAACCAAACTGCTCCCCATACGGCGGTTCAACTCGTATACTAATGTGTTCCGATACATACCAACTGGGAGTTCATTTTCACTGAGTCAGCTCCCCTTCCTATCACAGTTCTTCCCACAAACATCACCCACTTTGCCGCCCAATAGGCAGCAGCAGCAGAAGAAGAAGAAGAAGAAGAAGATACGCAAACAACGTCAGCATGATCCAGACTCACCAGAGGGTATCCTCCACTATGATATCACCAATTTCAGCGCTAAGTATGAGCTCTCAGGTACAACCATTCCTCAAGACACTGTACGGCACTACCTCAACTTTTCCAATTTCAAGACTGTTGAGAACTTGGAGATTCTTGAACTGAACAGCAATGGACAAGGAATGGCTATCATCCCTTCCGATCATGACCCATCACACTCCAAGACTATTGTCGTTATACCATTTGTGACCAAGGGAGACGTTATCAGAGCCAGGATTGGTGTTCATCACGAGCAGTACGCTGAGGGACACTTGCTGGAGGTGATGAGACCAGGACCTCAGAGACGGAATGAGTTGATCAAGTGTGCTCATTTCGGACAGTGCTCAGGATGCCAGTTACAAATGATGCCTTACAAAGACCAGCTGACATTTATGAGAAGGATAATTGGGACTGCTTATGCTAAATATGGGTTTCAACTGGGCAGCTTGCCAATTGGAGATACAGTGGCCTCTCCTTTGGAATACGGTTATCGGACAAAGCTGACACCACATTTTAATAGCAATAGAGACAATATCATGATAGGGTTTGAGAGAAGTGGGATTGGGAAGGGTATGTTCAACGTTGAGGAGTGTGCCATTGCCAAACCTGTAATTGTTGATGCGTTGAGTCAAGACAGGGATAAACTAGAGAACATTGTTAGAAGGTACAAAAAAAGTGGAACCATTCTACTCAGAGACAAGTCTATTGATGGTAAATTGGAATACACCACAGACCACAAGGAGATTATCTCACAAAGGATCGGTGAGTTTGTGTTTCAGTTTCCTGCGGGGGAGTTCTTCCAGAACAACAATTCGATTCTTCCTTTATTGATTGAAGACATCAGCACTCACTTGAGAAGGCTGAAGTTAAATACGCTGGTTGACACGTATTGTGGATCTGGATTCATCGGGATCTCTTTGAGTGACCATGTGAGAGACTTGATTGGGATTGAGATTTCTGCAGGTAACTTGCAAATGGCTTCAAAGAATGCTGAACTGAACGGAATACACACTAGCTCGTCCCAATTCATACTGGGATCATCAGAGGAGATTTTCAAAGACCTGTCTACTCTGAACCCTGAAAAGACATGCATCATACTCGATCCATCGAGGAAGGGTTCTAGCCACAGTTATCTGACCCAATTGTCAAAGTTCAAACCAAGACTGATTGTCTATGTGAGTTGCAATGTCTTTACACAGGCTAGAGACCTTCAGTTTTTTCTTAACTCTACTGAAAACGGCTCTAAGTACACCATCAAGACAATCAAAGGCTATGACTTCTTCCCTCAGACTAAGCACGTTGAGTCCCTAGCTGTCTTAGAACTTGTATAGAGATTTATAAAGTGAACAACAAACAAACAAACAACAAACAAAATAAACAAAAAAACGCGAAAAGATATTTTGAATCCTCTCTCTCTTTTAAATGATTCCCCTCCACCGTTTGCTTGCTGCTCTGAGCTGATCATGGGCCAATTGACCTTTCTGCTACACTTTTAGAATCAAAAGCTTTTCACAACTGTGACTCCAACGAGAGATGAGAGGGTGATTGCTCCTTATCACTGAGGATCAAGCAGATGGAAAAAAAAAGAGATGGGAACACACTATAGGACCAGGCCTTCCACCTTAGCGAACACGCGACTCCTAGTGGTCACCAATATATTCAACTGCTCACAGATTGCCGTGCTTTACACCCAGACATACACCTCACAATAAGGATGATGTATCCTTGCCGTTCGATCTCATGATGTCCTCGCTTTCATCTATCATATTTGTCTCTGCCTTTTAGGGAGAGAACCCACTCGTTGACAAGCACGCTGGAGAGCAGCAATTTCACATCATGGTTCCATGTCCCTTTGCGATTTGAGATCCCAGGATACGTACTCATCCTACAAAAGAGAAACCAGCCCAGATCGGAATTTAAATTGAGATTCTGGGTCATTGATTGGTTTCGAAAGGTAACTTTAAACGATTAGTGCGTCGAATCCCGGCAAGGGTCTTAATGGAAAGATTACACTCAAGGGGAATAGGAATCTTTTGTCCTTGTGGATGTGAAATTCTGTCCGGCTATGTGGATACGTTATTGTGGTTTGAACCGGAAAAAGAAGCACTGGCGAGATGGAATGATGGACAGCTAATGAGAGCGAGTGATGGGATGTTATCCTCTTTTTGAGAATGGACAATGGCAAGGATCTGATTCCTTTTAGAAAACAAAACGGCTTCTTTCTTGCTAATAGGTACTACTTTTTTCAGTGGTTATTTGGTCGCCTTAAGAACAAAAACCATTCCAATCATAAGAAGAGTTGACAGCAAAAGGATCACGTTTGAAGAGAGCGTTTCTAAGGTGAAGGGGGCTATCTATTCTTGAAAGAAATCTGAACTGTGCTGTTACTTCTATTGTTTTGACCTTCTCTCTGCTGAAACCCAGTCCACCCATATTGTACTCTTTTGCTTTAATTTTTCGATTACAGGGCGATATGATATACATATCTTCATCATCAGTTTCCTGAAGGGCCAGACCAGGAATTTCCGTGTGTGAAAACAGTTGCACACGGGGTTTGAGAGTCTGAATCCAGTATACACTTTCCTTCGTTGAGGTTATACGTCGGATGGAACTTATTGATGCCTAAGTTTATGAAATCAATAAGGCAAGATCAGTTGTTCATGGGTGGCCGTCTTGGATAGTTGTGTTTTGCTTTTGACTTGATTGTTAGCTACACGGTCTGAACCCCAAGTGAACGGTGGTTTCGCCCATTTTATTTCTGTGAGTAGAGTTCTTCTTCTACCTTTAGTGACGTGGATAGTCATCGGATGATGTAATTTTTTATTAACCAAAAGTATCTCCTTCTAACAAACAGGATTAACGAGGCCGTGGGTCCAGCTATAGGATCCAAGGATGACAACCATGATACAATAACTGAGGATGATGGTGATTGAGCCATAAATGTAACTTTTGACCGACTTTATGTTGCACACTTCAACTACAAATGTGCTCACGGTGGATAGTGCCCCACTAAACCCATCCTCCAGACCTAGAGTCATTTGGCACGGTAATCTGCTGGTAATGATTTGCCCCGTGGAGGTACCACCTCTATTGACCAACTCTAGGATAGAAAGCACTAATGTGGCAGATATGTTTGCGACAAAAGTCCCCGGTGGGAAGTGCTTATGAAGGTGGTTCAGTCTCTTTGCAAGGTAGTACCTGATCCAACAGGCAATGGGTGAAACCACACAGCTAAACATCCATGCTCGCCAGGGCATCACTGACATTAGACAAACCGCTGCAATCCAGCACAGTCCACCAAGCGCAATGCAAGCCTTCTCAAGCAACTTGATCCCTGGAATCACCGGATCGTACTGTCTGATACAATGTCTTCCAAAATGGAATGAGGCTACAGAAACACACATCTGTGTAATCGACACGGAGAAGAACTCCATGATACCGTAACCCGCAGCATTCCTGTAGGTAAAATCAGTTCCAGCCTCCAAATTGGCACTCTTGAGAAACATCTCAAGAACCATACTGGAGAATGATGAACAGCTCCCACAGAACCCCGTCGTCAAACCCACATACAGCATCACTTGTGTTTTATCGTCCTTTTCAAATACTCTCCAAGCACAACTAGACTGTACAAGCATCCCCATTATCAAACAGCTCGTGAAATTCGCCCATATCACGCCTCCAACATAGGCACCGTCATAGATTGTCAGGTTCGTGAGCGCTTTGCGAGCTAGCACTCCAAGTATGGCAAAAAAAGAGAGGATCAACAGCTGGTAAGCCTCTTCACGGACTGATATGACTGTGAATGGTGGCCATGCCTTACTTTCCTCACTCGAAGACATTTAGTACCCACACTGCTGCTGCCGGTATCTCTTTGTTCCGTATACTCTATTTTTGTTTAACTTTTTAAGTTTTGACACTATCTATCATCACACCAGGGCTTCGTAACGGGTGATGAGGCAAAAAAATTTTTTTTGTACTGGTATTTACTCAAAGTGTGTCAAGAAGGTAAACCAAAAAGAATTATACTAATCACAACACGATGGATGACGATATCTTTCTGAATATCAGTACTGATCCAGTGGTTCCAGGGCCACCTAGCAAGAGATCTAAAATTGTGGGCGGAAAGTGGTCTGATCGTCGCAAAGAGCTGCTCAAATCAAGAGGCCAGACACCCCAAAATAAGAAATCTAATGTCAACAAGCAACCACTCGGGGATAGAAAGTCCACCTCCACGGAGCAGAAAGACAACATCGCAGATGTTAAATCCAAGAAACGTGAAGCTACCTCAGCTTCAGATGAGGCAAGGGGCCCTTCTAAACACTTTAGACATGCGGAGGGGAAAGGTGCTTTAGGGAAGAACAACACATATGTCTCCTCTCTATTCACGTCCAAACCGGAACTCTCATCACGGGAATACAACGAGGAACTTGAAGAACACGCTCCGTCTAATGCTCCACTATCAGACTCATCCTCATTCGATGGGCTAGGCATCAATGAGACGTTGGCCAAGCAGCTCACAGACTACTTGAAGCTCACACATCCAACCAAGATTCAGCGTTCGGTCATTCCAAGATTGCTCACTCGTAATCGTGATTTGCTAGTGCAGGCTCAGACTGGTTCTGGTAAGACTCTGGCATTTGCCCTTCCGATCTTCCAGAAGTTGATGGAAATCAAAGATCTCAATAGAACAAGCGGGATCTTTGCGCTTATCTTGACACCAACAAGAGAATTGGCTACTCAGATATACACTGTCCTTGAGGAACTCTCCCGTTGTTGTCATCGTATTGTGCCAGGTATTGTGATTGGTGGTGAGAAGAAGAAGGCTGAAAAGGCTCGCTTGAGAAAAGGTGTGAATGTTCTTGTTGCCACACCCGGTAGATTGAGTGACCATATTGAGAATACGGAAAGACTTGACTTGGGAAATGTGAGATATGTTGTCTTGGACGAAGGTGATAAATTGATGGAGCTTGGGTTTGAGGAGACAATCTCAAAGATCATAAAGGACATTGAGGATAGCTGTGTCATTAAGGATACTACTGCGAAATACCCTACTTTACCGCAAAAGAGAGTCAACGTGCTATGTTCAGCGACTATCAAATCAGATGTGAAGAAACTTGGTGAGATTGCCCTGAATAATCCAGAGATGGTGAATACCAACAGCGTCCCTGATGCTGAAAGTCTTGAAATAATGGAAAACATTGCTGCGCCAGATCAGCTTATTCAACAGGTTGTTATCGTTCCACCAAAGCTGAGATTGGTTACCCTGGCCTCGATTGTTAAAAAGATTATCACCAATAAAGAACCTACCCGTACAATGATTTTCCTCAGCTGTTCTGATTCAGTTGACTTCCACTTCAAAGTTTTCACCAAGAATGGTCAAAAGTTGAACTCAAACACAAAGGACTTTGAGAATGCTGATGATGATGATGACAGTAACAAGAACAGTACTGTTATGTCCTCCTCACTTTTGGAGAACACTGTTGTGTTCAAATTGCATGGTTCCTTGTCACAGCCAGTTCGTGCCTCCACACTCTCCAGTTTCACCAAACAGCACAAGGATAAGCACACCATCATGTTTTGTACCGATGTTGCCTCGCGTGGTTTGGATTTGCCGTACATTTCCACAGTTATTGAGTACGATCCACCTTTTGCCACGGAGGATCACCTGCATAGAATCGGTCGTACAGCTCGTGCAGGTAAATCTGGTCGTTCGGTGTTATTCCTGCTTCCAACCGAGGAGAAGTATCTTGAAAAGATTTCGCAATTCCATCCAAATGGTATTCAGCACAAGTCTTATGAGGATTTATTGAAGAGTGGGTTTGGTGAGAACTGGGACTTTGATGCCACAACCTGGCATCTTGACGTCGAGCGTTGGATCCTTGAAGAATCTAGTGTTAGAGAACTTGCTGCTAGAAGTTTCACCAGTCATATCAGAGCATATGCGACACATTTGTCGCAGGAGAGAGACTGTTTCAATGTCAAGGCATTGCATTTTGGTCATTTGGCGAAAGCATTTGGTTTGAGAGAGACTCCAAAGAAGCTGGGTATGGAGGCCAATTCAAATGGTGCAAAGAAGAAAAAGGAAGGAAACAAGGACAAGATGTGGAGAGTGGCTAGAGCCACTGCGAAGTCTGCTAGTGATGAGTTTAACTTTATGTGAATGAGGTACATAATTTATTTGTTACATAATCATTCAAGTGTATAACCGACAACGGAACTCAAACGGACCGTGAAAACTGATTACCCGGCCCAATCCAGACAACAAAAAGATCTTTACATAATCAGATCGTCGGTGGTGTCGGAGTTTACGGGATTTGTGGGGGTAAAAAAATTATCGCCAACGAAAAGGAATGTGATGATATTTTTCCCCATTCAAGCCAGTTTTAGTTTAGTGGTAACCGCCCAGGGTTAATATTGATGGACCCTACGAGTTACAGCAGCACAACGCCGCCAGCTCCCTCTCCTCTGGAGCCGGCTAGAGTTGAACGACCGGCAGCCGCTCTGGCTCCGCGCGAACAAGCTGCGACGACTGCTGTACCCGCCAAAGTGGAGGACAAGATTCAGCGGAAGAGGATGAGAGTACCTACTTCTTGCTCCATATGTCGTAAGAGAAAGATCAAGTGCGATAAAGTCCGTCCAATCTGTGGCGGATGCAAAAAGAGCGCGGTGGATCACCTGTGTAAGTTTGAAGACCCTTCATGGGTCTCTACCCCAGCCACTAGCACCAACAATCACATCAATGACACTATTACTGCTGCTCCTGCCCCTGCCTCCACCACCACTAATACCACCACTACGAAAAGGGCCATTCCATTGATACAGCCACCTTTACCGACTCAACCACATCAGAACATAGCGATGCCACCATTTATTCAACCCCGTCCTGGTTCCTTCTCACAGAGCCAAGTTCCACCACCACCACCACTGCCACTGCCACAACAACATGGTACTGTCACTTATGATGGTTTGAACCTGGCCGAACTGCATCCACATGCCAGACGTGTGTTCGAAGAAATGACTGCAAGAGTGAAACATTTGGAAGCATCCATTGCAGTCCATGAGTTATCGACTACTGCCAACAGCCACAGGAATTCTGTGTCTAATTCGACTCAGAATGGGACGCCACCATTTTCTGGGAATGGATTTCCTATATTACCACCACCGTCATCTTTTACTGTCAATATGTCACCTGTCAACCGTACGCCTAGATCACCACCAAGTAGTGCTGCTCCAAAGGAGGCTGCCGATTCACCACAATATGACTTTGATGTCAATGCCAGAGTTCAGATCTTTGACTACTTACCATTTCTAATTAAGAAGAACCGGCTCGAGTCACATGGACCTTTTTCTATTCTGTCACTCATGCGCAAGGACCCTTACCTCAAGGTGATGTGGTTTCACATCTGGAAATCTTTGGAACGGTCACACTCTCTTTTGACTGGACAGAAGAGTACTGGCGAATCAGAAATTAATGTTAATGATAGTTGTATGCTCAGTTCCCTTAAAAGTGAGGTTCTGAATCGTGATTCGGGTCAACATGCTGCTCATGGTCTGGCACAGCTTCTTAATTTGAGAAAGGAGAAGCAAAGACAGAGACTGGAGGCCAAGGACTTGATTGAGAAGCACAGGACATTGGGGGAGTTGATTTTATCTGTGTTGCCTCCCCCATCGGTCTTGTTCTCCCTTGCTATAAGGTTTTTCAAGTTTATGTATCCATTCATGCCCTTTCTTGACGAAAACGGCTTCTTCTCAGAACTGCATGCTTTTGTGAATAAGACATTCCCAAACAATGCGAGCAGCCCTCAGATCAAGATTGAGTCGAAGTACGATTATGCCACATTGGGATTGTTGGTGATTGTGGTTAGACTTGGCTACCACACACTTACCCCGGAGGATCTTCAGAACAAAGAGTTTTCAACGCTCGTTGATAACCCGCTCAATTATAAGTTTGCTGCTGTTGCGTGGAAATGCCTTGAGCATTACAAGTTCTTAAAGAAATCATATAGCTTGAAAGTCATACAGCTAGCACTCTACTTGAAGCTTTATCAGATACATTGCGCTGAAGATGACGACGTCCTTGACACTTGTGGCGCCTCCATCATGCTAGGCACTCTGTTTTCCATGGCTTATGCAGTTGGTCTCAACAGAGATCCAGGGTACTTGACAAAGTTGTCCTCTTCTTCAACTAGCGAATCACACTCTCGGATTTGGAAGAGGATCTGGTATAAACTTTTAGAGTTGGACAGTAGCCAATCCCTCGCTAATGGGACCCCATTACATTGTCACGATGAGAGCACCTATGACAATCCATTGCCTGATATTAGTCCTGATGATGATCAGGTGAATACATTTGTAAACAATGACATCAAATTTACTTATGACAAGACAAAACTCTACAGAAAGATTGTCAAGGCTTGTCATAACATAAAGTATCCACCGTCTGCACTTGAACTTATCAGATTGGTGAAGGAGCTCGAGAACTTTGCCGAATCTAGACTGGGGACGTTCCAAGGGGTTCTTAAGGATGACAGTCTTCCAAAGTACGCCTTGGTCACCAAGATTTCACATCTGATTGAAATTCGTGTACTAATACTGCACTTGAATGTGGCTCTAGTGAGGCATTTTGAAACTTCTGGCTGTCAAAAGAAAGCCATTGAGAGTATGAGTGATTGCTTGAAAAACACAATGAAGGTTTGCAACTCCTTGATGAATGTGGTTTACAATGAGAAGCTATACTTTGGTAATGGGTTTAACCATTTCCTCAGGCCAATGGGGAGTATGGTAACAGGTAAGAGTGTGCTAGTACTTTTGGCCACCTCGATTAGGCTGCTTCATTCCAAGCGGAGACTATCCAAACGCCTTGCTGAGTTCCAACATGCTTCTGAAAGTGAGTTTATGCGCCTAAAGTTACTCAATGAGGTTTCAACCTTGACACATCTGAACCTTGAACGCATGCTACAATTGCTCAACAAGATTTCCTCAGACAGTTACAATTTCACCAAGATATATCTGGCACTCAAAATCTTCCATTCTCACTTGATGGAACCTGAGTTTGACTTCAATGTGATTGCACATCGTACTATTTTTGAACCGGACACCTCACAGCTGTCCCGAATTATGGCACGCGACCTGAACATTGACGAGATCCCCAAATCCAATATTTTTGACTTGATGCTAGACTCTGAGATTGAATTCCTCATGGGTTCACTGAAGAATGACCTTGTCAAGGTGCTACAGCCCGTTGTAACTAATGGCATGGGCAACCACCACCAGTGCCCAACCTCAGCAGCAGCAACAGCCCAACAAGCCCATAGTTGTACAGCCAACCATGTGCTACACAGGACAAATTCAATGATATCAACGACAACGAATACCACAGACACATGCAACCACGATATCTTCAACTCGTACAGCCCTCCAATCTTCCAACATTTGTCATCGACGACAGAGACCTCATCTGGCCCAAATACACATGACTCCATAGATCCACCAAGAAAAAGTATCAAGAACATTAATTTAGAAAATATATTTGGTGTGGATAATATGCTTCCCGTGACCTTATCGAGCCAAGATACTGCTGGAGTTGATCAAATTGCAAATATGGATGTATCAACGTTGCTAACTGACGAGGAGTATGCTGGCATATTTGGTATTTTTGATGACTATAGGGCAATTTAATTTTAATTTATTGGATTAACAACACTTCAAACTACTTTATATCTTGTAGAGAAATTTGCTTGCCTTGCCTATCATTAAAAGGTTTATTATATATACCATATCATCAAAAAAAAAAATCTAAATGCGATTTCTGTGGATCGAACACAGGACCTCCAGATCTTCAGTCTGGCGCTCTCCCATCTGAGCTAAAACCGCTTTTTGTTCTCAGACTTGGAGCAAATTTTGCCAACAGCTGATGTGATCACATGACCTTACTTTTGCCAAAGGGGACAGGGCTTCCAATCCGGTAGTGATATGGTGGTGGGTTGATAAAATAAAATACAGATTGACTCACCATTTCTCTTTCTCTCTCTCTACGCATTGTGTTGTATCGTTGACCAAGAGCTAGAAGCACAATGTCAGAACAAAAAGAGGAGCCACTAGTGTGTGAGTATCATCACCGACTCTCTTACAGTTATGTATGTAACAACCTAACATAGATCGTTATAGTTGCACCAGAGACGTACCAGTACAACAAATTCAATCTCGATGCCACAGATGTGCACTCAGATCCTATTATCCAATTCAAGAACTGGTTCGACGAGGCTTCCAAGAGTGAGCCTATTCCTGAATCAGTGAACTTTGCCACAGCAGAGTTACCATCTGGTCGTGTCTCTTCACGTGTCCTGTTGTTCAAGGAACTTGATCACAGAGGTTTTGTGATCTACTCCAACTGGAAGGATTCCAAGAAGGCCCATGATATTGCGTCTAATCCACAAGCTGCATTGACTTTCTTCTGGAAAGGTCTGCAACGTCAGGTGCGTATCGAGGGCCCTACTGAGTTTGTGTCCCGCGATGTCTCACAACGTTACTTCAACACCCGTCCTCGTGGTTCAAAGATTGGTGCTTGGTCCAGTCCTCAATCGAGTGTCATTTCAGGCCGTGAAGAGTTTGATGGTGTGTACCAGGCTAAGGCCAAGGAATTTGAAGGAGTTGAGGAGGTTCCATGCCCTGAATTTTGGGGTGGTTTGAGAGTGATTCCACTCGAGATTGAGTTCTGGCAAGGGAGACAAAGCAGACTGCACGACCGTATTGTTTTCAGAAGGGAGAGCGAGAATAGTGAATGGAAGATTGTGAGAATTGCCCCATAAGATCTCGAAACCAACCAACTATATATGACCACCAAGACAAGATAAACTAGATAAAACATCTATCAAGATTAAACCTTTTGTAAATACCCTTGCTGAATCAATCTCTCCACATCAGCCCTCCGTACAAAGAACTGTGAGTCCTTCCTTAGATTGAACACACCATACTCTGTTTGAATCTCTCCGGCATCCTTCAACACCCTCACATCGATAAACACATCTTCAGGCGGAACCAACGGCGCACCCAGATCCAGCTCAGGAAATTCGCCCTTATATCCTAGTATAACCTCGTTGTAATCCCTCAGATACTTCTGCTCGTGATGATTTTGTAATTCTGGATCCACCACGTTATCCCATGCCATTTCTGCCAGTCTCTGTGCCCTCTGTCTTTCATAAGCCAGTAGACATCGTTTATTACGACGCATAGTGAGATGTGTGACAAACAGCTGTCCTTGTGAAGCTCCTGTCACAGTTTCTGGGTGCCGTTGCTGCTGCTGCTGTTGTTGTTCCTGGAACTGTTGTGCCATGCGATCCAACTCCTTCGTCTCACGGATAATGTTACGGACGAGTTCGTCCTGGAATATGGGAAGCTGTGCTAGTCCTTGTGAACGTTTCGCCTCATTAACAAGTTTGTCAGCGTGATCACCGTACATTTCAACGCGTTGCTTTGCCTATCTTGACGTGTGTTTACGATAAGTTTCATATCAAGATTAAGAAGTGGTGTTTTTTTTTCTTTGTTTGTTTTGCTTGTTTTGTTTAACATTTCTCTCTCCTTCTTATTTAAACAAGACAAAGGCGGCTGATGGCGCCTGGATATGGCAGGAATCGGGCAAGGAAACATGTTTCTTGTAGCAGACCTCCAACCAGTTCGGAAACTGATGAAAGTTATCAGTTTTCCCCAGAGAGAAACAATAAATTGGAACAGCAGCAAGCTAAGAAGACCAGCGGTAGCAGCGGCGGCAGCGGCAGTTTCTATATTGAATCAACAATCAAACCGCACTGGAAGCCTCACTTCTCCCCAGAGAAAAAGCGGGAGCTGAAAGCACCTGCCAATAAAATGAAGAGAATACTCAGCTTTGGGGAAGACGAGGAGGCAGAACAACAACTAATATCAACAAAGAAGAAGACGGCTGATTCAACCTTATCATCTGGTTGGGATCTTTTTGATAGTGCAGATATCCCAGAGAAGAAAGTAAATCCCAGGAAGAGACTTCTCAAACATGATTCAACAATGTCCAGCACAACGAGCACAACTACCACTGAAGGATCAACGAAAGAATCCAGCGATGAACTGGAGCTGATCAAGTTTCTTGATCGTGAATCACAATCAACACAGGAGACCCAAGAGACTCAAGACTCCCTTATGTCATTCAGTGGTGAGCCAATCAATGAGAAAATCCCGTCCACACATCAATCACCAATCAAGAGAACTAGCAAAACGTATGGACTTCAAAGAAGTTATCTGGCTGAACAAGAGGAACACCACAATCACCACCAAAACCATGACTCAGATGAGGAGCGAAACTCCACAATGGAACCCTTCACGTCACCTACAAAGGATAACTTCAGTTCCATCAGTCAACTCCGGCTTCACGGTCAAAACTTGCAACGTAAAGACGATTTGAATTTCCTAATGGATGGTATTGAAAACGCGACATCTGCCAATTCTTTAGTTGGATCTCTTTTAGAGCTTGCAATGAGCCTGATTGACGTTGAGTTATGCACGTTCGTCAGTGGGAACATCACTGATCGAGAGGCAGATATGGTTTTGAAAAAACTGGCTTGTTGTGAGTCGACACCAGTTCACTTGTATCTTTGGAGTTTCATCCTTTGCAAGCTCACAGAATCAAACTCCCATTTCACTCCGCTTCAAGCGGCAAATAATGACGTCGAAAAGCTATTGACCAACTGCATCACCCTGGAACAAGCCATTGAGTATAAGGGCTTGAATAAATCCAACTCATTATTGCTGAAACAGCTCCAGAGCAAGTTGAGTGATGGCCACCACACGACTCGCTTCTTCGCTCTCACAGTTCTTCTTCAGAACTCAGCACTGATAACCAAAGATCTCCTCACGATAATTACCACACTGGTTTCAAGGAATGAACTTATTGAGAAGGAATTTCAGATTGCCTTGATCCTGATTGAGACTAACTTGGCTCTGATATCAGATGAGGTTCCTCTTTTGAGCAATACTATAAATGCGCTCCTCAAAGAGCCCTTTGACACACCAACAAGCGTCCTTCTGTCCTTGAAAGCACTCATCACAATCTCAACAATCCAGGATTCTATTGAAATCAAAGAGGGTAACATTGTTGTACATAACCTGCTCAAGAGTTGCCAAAAACAGATCCAGAGCGAGGAAATGTCATCACTTTATATTGGTCTTCTGATAAACCTACGAGATGTTAACGAGAGAGTGAGGATCAAACTATGCGAACGCCCAGAGCTTGATATACTACATGAAATCTATGTTACCATTTCCAAGGGGTCCTTGCCATACCTATCGCTTTTAATTGGGGAGTTGGTTGTTTCTGAAGAAAGGCCGCAAGTGTTGGCCGTGTTTGATGAAACAGAACTGCACGAAGTGAGACTGCAACTACAAACGTTTGATGTCAGAGGAAATGTAGGGATTGAAACAAAGATCGCAGATATCCTTTTAAAGCTATAATAGTATACATTGCGGCAGAGAGTTTGGTACCCTCTTCTCCCCGGAGCCAAGAGTAGGAAATATTAATCCGTTGTATTCACGGGTCGGAAAAACCAAAAAAAAGATCCTTTTGTTTTTAAAAAAGACAAAAAAACAAAAACAACTTTACACATGTGTCAAGGACAACAATCAGTAGTAACAATAAAACAAACTAATCACAATGTGTGAAGCAGGCAAACAGAAACGTTCCCTTGATGACCATTATGATCATCCTCTGGTTTTCAATGGCGATGAAGAATTCACCCCAACAACAGGACTTTCATCGTCCGCAGATGACATTCCACACCAAGACATTGCCACCGTAGAGGAGGAAGATGATGAGTTTGCTGAGGTGAATCACACTCTTTCAACCAACTTCACATACGCTGAAGAGAAAAATATACATGACCAGGATGCGAAATTGAGAGCATTTGACGAGATTCCTTGGACCAGAGATTCCGCAATAACAAGAAAATCCAGATCGCTGTCATCCAACTTCCACCATCCACCACCTCCTCCATTGATCATCAATGCAGCTACAGGTGAAATGGCGCATCCTCTTCCGGCATCTCCAAAACTCCTGAAATCCAAGGTGTCTACCAGTTACAAATTGGGTGCGATCAATGAACACGACCACGGTGTTAAGGAAGAAACACCATCTCCCGAGCTAATTGAACTGTACAACCAAATCAAACAGTGTAGGGATTTAAGATACAAGTATCAATCAATTTCAAAGCAATACGGAGATCAAAATCCAAAGAATCAGGAGTCGTGGGAGATTTACCCTCAACCACCAAAACCAAAATGGGACAACAGGCAAATTATGGGTGAATCTGATCTGCCAGATTTCAAGACATTTAACCTTGAAGATATCAAGATCCCTGAGAATGATGAAACAGTCAAATTTGTTTGGAATGATGATGACGTTATGGAGGTGGTTGACTCCACCACTGGCGAGAAGCTGATCTCTGACATTCCAACTCTGAAAGACTACTACATGGACTTTGAAAAGATTGTAAACATTTCATCCAATGGTCCAGCAAAGTCTTTTGCCTTCAGAAGATTGCAGTACCTTGAGGCCAGATGGAACTTGTACTACCTGCTAAACGAGTACGAGGAGACAGCAGTATCCAAGAAGAACCCACATAGAGATTTCTACAACGTCAGAAAAGTCGATACCCACGTTCATCACTCGGCATGTATGAATCAGAAGCACTTGCTAAGATTTATCAAACATAAAATTAAAAATGATCCGGATGAGGAGGTCATTTACAGAGATGGTAAGATTTTGACCCTCGACAAGGTGTTCCAGTCATTGAACTTGACTGCATACGATTTGTCCATTGATACCCTAGATATGCATGCACATAAGGATTCTTTCCACAGATTTGACAAATTCAACTTGAAGTATAACCCAATTGGCGAGTCTAGATTGAGAGAGATCTTTTTAAAGACAGACAACTACATAAAAGGTAAGTACCTTGCTGACATCACCAAGGAAGTTTTCAGCGATTTAGAGAACTCTAAATACCAGATGTGTGAGTATAGAATTTCCATATATGGCCGTTCCATGGATGAGTGGGAAAAGCTGGCCACGTGGGTTGTTGATAATAACCTTTTCTCCCACAATGTGAGATGGCTGATCCAAGTTCCAAGACTGTACGACGTTTACAAAAAGACTGGCCAAGTTAAATCATTCAAGGATATTACCAGGAATCTGTTTGAACCGCTATTGGAGGCTACAAAGAGCCCACAAAAATACCCAAAACTTCATGTTTTCTTGCAAAGAGTAATTGGCTTTGACTCTGTTGATGATGAATCCAAGGTTGACAAAAGGTTCCAAAAGAAGTTCCCGGTTCCATCTCTATGGACTGCTGCTCAGAACCCACCGTATTCGTACTACTTATACTTCCTTTACGCCAATATTGCCCAATTAAACCACTACAGAGCTAAGCGTGGCTTCAACACATTTGTTTTGAGACCACATTCTGGTGAAGCTGGTGATCCAGAGCACTTGATCTCTGCCTATTTGACCTCAGAGGGTATTTCACATGGTATTCTATTGAGAAAGATTCCATTTGTGCAGTACTTGTTCTACCTGGACCAGGTTGGTGTGGCGATGTCCCCGTTGTCCAACAATGCCTTGTTCTTGACGTACGATAAAAATCCATTTCCATACTACTTCAAACGTGGTTTGAATGTGTCTTTGTCGACGGATGATCCGTTACAGTTCTCGTACACCAGAGAGCCATTGATCGAAGAGTACTCTGTCGCTGCCCAGATTTACAAGTTATCCAATGTGGATATGTGTGAGTTGGCAAAGAACTCAGTGAAGCAGTCTGGTTGGGAGAAATCGATAAAGGAGCACTGGCTGGGAAAGAACTTTGATGAGGGTGGGACTGATGCCAATGACGTAGAGAAAACCAATGTTCCAGATATAAGAATTGCATACAGAGAGGAGACTTTGCAAACTGAGTACGAGCTGATTGACTTCTACACCAGTCTAATTGAGTGATATTATTCATAATCGTAAGGAAATGTCTGTTTATCTAATTCTTTTGTGTGTCTTGTAGATATTAGTGTCATGCCCGTTTAAGTTTGGGGTGTAATGAGCTGATTTTGGCTCTTTTTGAGAGCCCTATTCTGTACCTGACACCGCTGGTTGTTTGAGAGCAGAGCTCAGTGAGGGATGAAAGTCGTTTCGGACGAGGCTGCTGTCGTACAGGTATTGGAGCAGGGGATTCAACTGGGACAGAAACATCTGTTCTATCATCAGTTGAGTGTTGTTGACCTCTCTGTAAACAATGATACCTCTTCTCCCTGCTTTGGGTGTATTCAGTAATGGATATCAACTTCACTCCGTCATCGCTATCACTAGAACTCTCATCTTGCTGAACTTGTGTCTTTATTTGCTGGTTGCCTTCGATCTCTTGAGGGGCTTCTTCTGCTTCAGTCTCACCTTCATGTTGCTCGTCCTGCGTCCTTACCTCAACCTCAACTTCATCATTGCTGATGATTGCAATAGCTTCCACCTCGTCTGACACCCTCCTTTTCTCAGATTTCTTGGACATGGTACCAATCCTTCTCCTTGTTTCCCTGCTCTTCACAGCCCATTCCAGCATGTCAACCTCTCCATCATCCTCTGAGTCCAGAATAACTTCTAACTGATCTACTGAGCCATAACACCCGCTATCGCTGGACATGTGCCTTCGGTCCTCAGAGCACCCCAGTACAACCCCTCAGGTTTGCTTCTGATAGTGGTTCTGATTGTGATTGTGATTGTGACTGTTGTGGATTGGGTTTACTTCCTGGATACAGGGTAACAGAAGAATAATTGAAAGAGTATTGGTGTTACCCGGTGTATTTCAGGTTCCCTTTTCAGGCAGCTAAGCTCGTCTTGGTATTTAATTGATGTAATCTATAGTTCACAGAAACTACAGTCAGGCATTTCGCAGTGTCTATTACGTCTTAGTACTAACTGAACCAACTTCCCACAACCGCGTTAATGTCTGGAGCAGCACTGCTGCCACCACTTCCATATCCACCACCACTCGAAGAGCCACCGCCGAAATCAGATGCACCCATACCCATACCCATACCTGTGTCAGCAAACATATTTATACTCCCCATAATCGGATTTGCTAAGGGGCTAGTGTCATTCATCGAGCCAGAAGGCAACCCAAACAACTCACTAATGTTGGAATTAAATGCTCCCCCATCAGCAGCTTGCATCAGTTCTGGGAACTGTTCATTCATCTCGAGGTCAATAGAGTTAATTGGGTTACTCTCGCCTGAGCTCTGTAGATTGAAGGCAAGGCTAAATGGACCCTGCGGAACTCCAGCCTGTGGTGTTGGGGCCGATGCATTGAATTGAGGTTCTGCCTGGTACATAAAGTTATTCTCCCCAGTTGGAGCAGGGGAAACACCAAACTGGCTGCTCTGCGCACTGAAACGTCTAGCCAATGGTGATGGTCCATCCGGAATGGTGAGATTCGGGTTCTCAACCTTGAGAGGATTCTTTCTCCGAAATTCATCCTCTTCATTAGAGAGCGCAAGAGGCACAGAGTTGAGAATATTAGTGATATTACCTGTACCATTCTCAACATGGGTGACATTTTCAGATTTGATAATGCTTTTCACCACATTTATGGGCTTCTTCAACAAGGTGACAAAGAACCCCACAGCTTTGCTCATCCTCCAACTGTAATGATATTTCTCACCCAAAGCGTTGGCAAGCATATGGAACTTGTCCATATGCTGAAGAAGAATTGTCGCAAGAATCTCACCAGAATTTACATCCACGTTGAAGATCGAGGAATACTCAACAGATCTATCCTTCAACTCAACATCGTTCAAATCGTGGTTAGAATTATCAATGTTCTGATAGCCGTGCTCACGATTCATCATGCCAAAATTCTTTGGATTAACGGTGTCACTAGAAGTCTCAGTATCATTCTCTGAGTCCCTCACGACATTTGGCTTCATAAATGGCCCACATCTCGATCTCAAGATGAGAGAAACCATGAATTGAATAGATCTGTGACCAACCAGCAACAACAATGGTGAAAGTATGAGGTCTATACCAGGACCAAAGTACTCCAGTCCACAATCAAAGAAGAGGGTACAGTTTCTGTATCCTTCAAGTGCACAATCAAGAGCTCTTTGTGCGTAATTCTTAGCTAAACGTGCAGCATGTGGATCTGAACTGCCCTTCGGTTCAAAGTGCACAAACAAAATGTAATTCAGCAGATAGATCAGCATATTGACAGTGACGTGCAGTTTGAATTCAAGCCCTCTTGTCGCTGAAGACGCGAGAGATTCGTTCTTGGTTCTATTGATGAGAATCTTACCTAGTTGGTGGAGAGCATACTTATCATTGGAAGTGCCGAAGCCATTGATGCTCTTCTGGAGCGACTCAATTAGTTGATCAAGTTGGTATCTCTTGGCAGGCTCATTCACATTCAAAAGTACCTTCATCACTTTGGCAATCTGTATGTCAATATTGAACTTTGTGTGGGTGTTCTTAATCACTGTGAGTTCTGTGATGTCATTCTCAAATTCCTTCAAGTCCAAGCCATCCTCAGTCACACCAGGCAGCCTGGTATCTGAGTACTCCTCAAAATTCTGTAAACATCTCGGACAACCTAAATTCATGCTTTGTTGGATATCCAGAGATACAAGCTCATACCAAATCTTCCTCCACAGGTGTCTCTGCTTCTCATTGCTGAAGTTTTCAAAGTTCTTTGGATCACGATGTAATCCAATACTTATAGCCATCTGAATAATCATACCCAAGAATATCTGGGAGTCACTTCCATCAGCACCGTCGCCATCTTCTGGCGAATAGAGGAAGTATAGTCTCATGTACAAAGCACACTGTACAATTTTCAAACTTGACCTTCTCATCAACTTCAGGTTAGAAAAACAGTGTTTAACACAGTCGACCAACTCAATTGGAATCTCATTTTCAGGGTTTTGGAGCAATTTGAGCTTTTCTTGATTTTCAGGATACGACTTGATTGTTGGTGAAGACTTCAATAGCTTGCCTAAGTTGTTCTTTGGCAAAGTGTTCCAAGTCAGTCTTAAAATGATACATGTCGTACCAACGAGTGCAAAGTCAACCCCTGATCTGATCCTGATGGTAATGGTCTGATCTTCGTCATCAGGTTCACCAAAGATGAACTTCAACTCCTCTCTGAAAGACTCCTCATCCACGAATGGCATATAGATATACAAGATTTCAAAGAAACGATCAATCAACATCCAGAAGATTTTCTTCTTTGGCAAATAAATTTGCATCATTGCAACAGGGTTCTTCTTGAATTCATCTGGTGTGGCTTTCGGCTGAGTAGACTCGGCACTGTCATTGGAATCAGTTCGTTTCTTACTTCTCTTGTTTTCAGGTGGCTTCGTTGCGGCATTCCCAGAAGCTATCATGCCTGGGCCACCTAGGAAAGAATTATCACCAATCATCAATGGGCAGACTCTTTCTTCAGTTGGTCCTGAAAGTGATTGGTCAGCTGGCGGTTGGTTCCCATCATCCTGCGCCACTTTCTTATTCACATTGCCCTGGTTATCAACTCTGACTCTCTTAAGACCACTGCTAACCTCGTCATCATCAGCACTACTTCTCTTTTTGGTTTTAGTTGTTTCTTGTTCATTCTCTGTTTCACGAAGCATGTGAGCAACAGGACATTTCCCACCACTGGCAGTAGTCCTCCCACTAACGGGGCAAGCTTCTTCATTCAATGATGAAGAGTGGGTCTTTAGTTCTTTATGTACAGACTGCGCTAGTGATGGCGATGGCGATGACAATGACGATGGCGACGGGGACAATGACGACTTTTTTGGATGTGTTACAGGACATTTTCCTCCAGAATGAATGACGGGACACTTGCCTTGAGTGAGGTTCTTCCCAGATACTGGGCACGTCTGTATTGCTACTTCAGCTGTAGCAGCAGGTTGAGCTGTCAAGGGCTGGAGAGGAAGTTGGGTTGATGTTGTTTGAGTCGCCGTGGGCGGCGGTGGCGGGGCTGAAAACTGATTGTTGTGGTGTGGTGTGCCAGCACTAACTTTGAACTTCATCTCCTCAGCCTGTTTTCTCAACTTGAATATATGGGCCCAGAGCACACGCAAGTATGGATCACCCTTCATGATTGCGAGCCAGGACGTCGTGCCCAGATGGACGGTGGTTGTAGACTTGATGTGCAGCATATCAAACTTCTTTGCCAGATTCAGGTTGTCGTTCGGACTCGCTTCCCTCCTCTGTTTCTGTTTCTGTCTTTGTGGTTCACTGGAACTGTCGGATTCATCCACTGATGTACTTGGAGAGGATCCATTCACCAACTGAGCCTCCAGTTGCTTGATCTTCTCTTTCAGCTTCTCCACAACTTCACTCTGATGATGATCATCGTCATCTTGTTGAGAGGCAGAGACACCAGCAGTCATCTCTGCATTGGATAATGGTTGAGCCCATGGCGGATCGATGTAATGACATAAATGAGCAACCCCTGTTCTCTCACAAGCAGTACACACGGGCCTCTTTTTGTCACACTTTACCTTTCTCCGTCTGCAAATCGTACAACTAATAGGGACCCTATTCCTGCGGCGGCCAGCAGCATCTTTGTCCTTTTCCTTTGATGGAGGGGATACCTTGCGCTCTGTATCCCTCTCAGTCTTCATTTTGGAAGGCTTTGGAGGCATTGTAAGATAAACACCCAAACTAATCGCGTGCTAATATGGATCTATTTCCAAGGAATGGGCGGCAGCGGTTCTTATGTATATATATCTTCTTCAGGGCGGATATCACACAAGCACAGGGGGTCAAATATCCTCTCTGCCACTGCTTTTCAAGAAGAGTTCTTGTATTGGAATAGGAGGGTGTTTGTTTTTGTGTTACGTTACAAAAGAAAAAAAAAAGCATTCAAATTCAATTTTTTTCTAAGATGGTGCCTTGCTGATGACAAAAATTACCCGAAATGTGATTCTCTACACCGCCACTGGTGACTTTCCAAACCCCATAACTACTTGAGTGGTTTTCACTAGCATTTAAGTGGAAATATGGATACCAGTGACCAGTGTAACCAGTCCACTTCAGTCCACTCCCCCAGTGCGGGTGGTCAGTTTATACGACGTGGTTGAGGGTTCGCGAATTTGACACCACACCAGATCAGCTGCAAGGAGCAAGCAGCTGGTGTTGATACCAAGCTTTGTGAAAGAGGCCAATCATATTCCCTCTGTTTGGTTAACTAGTTGGGCCTTTCATTCATTGGCCCACCCTCTTCTTCCCTTTAAATCGGGTGCATTCTTGACATCAAAAAACCAAACAAAGAAGCAAGCACCTTACTGGGGTATATTAACCTTATCACCGAAATCACCGAAGCCACATCAAACATCAGCCGGCCTCCGGATATATTACGGGGATTGTGATTGTATGTCTCTCTCTATATGTGTGTGTACAACCTCATCCATAGATATAGGGGAATCATATCATATGTAATTGTATGGATTTATGTTGTTGCCAAAGTTCTGGATCAATTTGTCCATCTCGTTCCAATCCATATTGCTGTTTATCAGGTTGTTCAAAGATGTGTCATCCATTTTGATGTTTTTGTTACGTACAGCCCTGGTGCCAGCGTCTGCAAGAGCAGCGTCCGCAAGAGGCGGTGATACTGTATGTGGAACACCACCACCATTATTTGGTAGAGCACAAGAGTTCAAGCTTTCAGTACTTGGTGAGGAGTCGCCTTCTTCAAGAGGCACCGATGGAAACATCTTATCAACCCACCTTTGTTCAATGGCACTGACTGTTTGAGATGTCCATTGTGTCATATCTGAAGTCCCTCCATTGACATAATCAGATTCTATCTGATGGAACTTGATAAGGGCGTCATATATCTTGACGAAATCCTCATATTGATAACATTCAAACATTGAGTCATGATGTCTATTCTTGTTAAGCAGCTCATAAAACTGATTTTCAATCTGGGACATTTCGTTCTTTTCGAGCTCATCTGATTTAAGCGTGAAAAAATTCACAATCACCATTGCATGTATCTTACTCACAACCCACGAATGGTAATAGGTATCAGAGGTATTCATAAATCTTGACACAAAACACGATGCTGTCTTCGTGCACATTTGAACCATGTTATCAACAATAGTAAGGGTCTCAGCGGATAGTGTTCGTTTGGCCATCATCAAAGACTTTAATCTCGAAAGGACGGCAAAAACAAGCTCTGCAATCCTGTGCAATGCATGGTCTATCTTTGGGAAAAGCAACACACCACAACCAAAATGCTTCATCATATTATACTCCCGACATCTGGGTTCCATAAACATCAGTAATGGGTACAGAGTCGTAGAAATGTTAATTACCTCAACGAAGTAATACAACGACTGGTCCTTGTCTCTCCTTTCACTGTAAAACAAGAACAAGTGATAGTAGACAACATAGATCAAAGAATATGAGTCTATCACGAATGTGAATTCTTGGAGCTTCTTGATTCTCTCCAGCACAGTATCACCAGTTTTCTTCAGGATATCATCCAGCGTGTCCAAACTTCGAATGAAATCTTGCAATGGAACACAAAGTTTCTTCACTTCAATAACTTTGGGCTTCTTGCGCACATTTAGAATCAAAGTTAGCAAAGGATAACAGATCTCGTGTAGTTTAGCCCTTTCATAAAACCAGAGATTGGCAGCATAGTCTGTGTCATTCTTGCTCTCATCCAAATGAGGAAAATGGGTGTCGTAAAACTTGGAGTCAATTATTGATGGTGACCCCATCGATAACAACTGATGCGAATCCATGAATACAATCGTGTACCACAGTCTTCTCAACAGGTTCTTATTGACATTGAGCTCAGACAGAGGCCCTGTTGTCGAAACAGTAGGGTCTCTGTTGAGCCCGCACAATACACCATACTGTAATAAATATCCAATTGGTCCAGTCGAGGCAAAAGAGACACAATTGCTGTCTTCAGGGGAAATGAGTTCGAAGTAGATTCTCATGATGTGGAATTGGAAGATTTCTAGTTTAGGCTCTTTGAATAGACGAAGCTCTCCGTGAATTTGAAAGATGATCTTCATGATTCCTTTGTCAGTCGGATGATCCTTGATGTACAGATCATCTGCAGAAACTCCTCCATTGGGGAAGTACGGTTCCTTCCCAAAGTTATACATTGTGAGAGATGCCATTCTCATGATGAGGAGAAGAATTCCAAGGATACTGAGCTGGTGTTTTTTCGTAACTGTCAAACGAATGGTATTGCCACTTCGTTCACCAATGATCTCAGTCAGAGACTCAAGGAAATCATCCTTATCAACCAAAGCCATGACAACAAAAAATTCAGAGTCGAAGAACTTATCAATCAACAACCACACCAACTTCACATCCCTTTTCAGGAACTCCTTAATGGCCGAAAGGACATCTTTCTCTTTTGTCTTTGGACCCAGGTATGTGTTCAGTGTAGACGTCTTCACGTTCTCAACTCGCCATCTCTGGCAGAACTCTTCCTCTGTCGTTGTCTTAGGTATATGATTATGTATTGGATGGCACCACATTGTGGTGCTTTTAATCATTGCATTGAGATAAATGTCTTTTCTGAACAAACTTACCCAACTTAATGGTCCTTGGGATAAGTTCAGTGGACTGGAAAACGGATTGTTGTTGAAGTCCAAAACTTGTTCATTGTTACTGGCAAAGGGCCCATTGTTATGGAAGAACCTTCTGGGGTCAAGACCAACACCCTGGGTGTAACCTTCGTGTAAGTTGGTAAGACTCTGGGTATGATGCACTTGTCTTCCACCACTCAGACCATTGTTATGTGCACTTAGTTGTTCTTCCAGATGCCTGATTCGTTCATTTATTGTGTCAATCTGATCTTCTTTGCTGCCAACAGCAACGGTAGCAGCTGGGCGAGGATGACTCTGTATCGAATGGGGACCATTAGTATCCACCATACCGTTACTCTCGCCGTTCTTGAACCCTTCTACTTTCCAACTGAGTGTATAATCGCAGAGATCAGCTCTACCACGTTTGGCGCAGGAACCACATGCTGGCTTGCCCTGGTCACAGCGTATCTTCAGTTTCCGGCATGTAGCACATGATTTGACCATTCGATGCCTCTTTCGGGTCCCCAGCTCCATACGTGTTGGTGTCACTGGCGCCATTGCCACTACAGCAGTCAGGTTGTTGAGGACTGTGGAGCGAGAGTGACAAAATAGTTTTAACGCCACTAAAAAAAAAATAGTCTAGAAGAAAAAAAAAGAAAATAATTAATAATAATATATATAGGCAACAAAAAAAAAAACACTACATAAGCTTTGAAAAAAAGCCATCAAACGAACAAAATTTATTAAATAAATGACCAGCACACACGTTTTATACAAGTAATTTAGAAAGCAGTCTCATAGGCAGTAGCCAATCTCTTACCAACAAACTCAATGAACTCCTCGGTGGTGACATAGGAGTCTCTTGAGGTCTTACCCTCAGCCAAGGCCAAATCCTTGGTCATCTTACCGTCAACCTGAACAGTATCCAAGGTTGCAGCCTCTAGCAACTCACCAAACTTGACAACGTCTGCTGTCTCATCCAACTTACCTCTCTGGATCAAACCACGGGACCAGGCGAAGATGGAGGCAATGGAGTTAGTGGAGGTCTCCTTACCTTGTTGATGTTGTCTGTAATGTCTGGTAACAGTACCGTGGGCAGCTTCAGCCTCAAAGGCTTTACCATCTGGAGTCACTAGGACAGAGGTCATTAGACCCAAGGAACCAAAACCTTGGGCAACAATGTCGGATTGGACATCACCATCGTAGTTCTTCATGGCAATGACGTAACCACCCTTGGACTTCAACATCTGGGCAACCATGTCGTCAATCAATCTGTGCTCAAACCAGATACCCTTGGCCTCAAACAATGGCTTGTACTTGGATTCGTACAAAGCTTCAAAGACATCCTTGAACTTACCATCGTACTTCTTCAAGATAGTGTTCTTGGTGGTGGAATACAGGTTCAATCCTCTCTCTAGGGACAGCTTGAAGGAAGCCTCGGCAAAGGCCTCAATGGACTCATCAGTGTTGTACATAGCCATGGCAACACCTGCACCTTCGAAATCGTAGACTGGCCACTCCTCATCTTGCTTACCATCGGCAGACTTGAAGACAAGCTTCAACTCACCTGCGCTTGGGATAAGGACATCAGTGGCTCTGTATTGATCACCAAAGGCGTGACGACCAATAATGATTGGTTTCTCCCATTGTGGAACAATTCTTGGGATTCTTGGGATGACAATTGGCTCTCTGAAAACAGTACCTCCTAGAATGTTTCTAATGGTACCGTTTGGAGACTTCCACATCTTCTTAAGCTTGAACTCCTCAACACGGGCCTCATCTGGAGTGATGGTGGCACACTTGATGGCGACACCATACTTCAAAGTAGCCTCAGCGGAGTCAATGGTGACCTGGTCATCAGTGGCATCTCTGTTCTCCATACCCAAGTCGTAGTATTTGAGGTCAACATCCAAGAACGGAAGGATCAAGTGATCCTTGATTAGTTGCCAGATGATTCTGGTCTGCTCATCACCGTCCATTTCGACGACTGGGGTCTTGACTGCGATTTTGTTCACCATGACTGCTTTGTTTTCTGTTGATAAAACTCCAAAGAAAGAAACAATCAAATGGAAAACCAACTTATTGAGAAGGGAAGGAAAATTTTTGTGGTAGAACTTTCCCCAACTTTATAAACTTTCACCAATCCCTTTGTCCGAGCTGCGATCATAAGGCTGTCAGATTTTGTCGCTCCCGAGATAATTTAGGCGGACACCCCACCCAATCTGGTTTTTCCCTTTTCCATTTTTTTCTTTTTTCTTTCTAGGCAGAAGTGCCAGGCTCGCCGGTACTTTGTCTGCTGGGTCTGGGTGGGTTTCTGCCTAACCACAGAGGGACGCCTCCCAATTAGGAAAATCTTGCCTCCCGGTGGAATCCGTCCAACCCAAATCCGTAAAACTCCGCCTCCACCAGGCGCCCGCGCGCGCACCACCACCAAACCAAACTAAACGAGCCAAACAAGAACAAGAGATCGATTTAATCATCTGTCAAAGATGTGGTAGGGTACATCCCCAAACATGTCGTACAGGGCTGGATCACCAAGGATCTGATCCATTTCACCCACACCTAAAGACCCTGGGTCAAACATGGCAAGTTGCTCCATAGGATCGCTACTTATAGCTTCGGTGCCATCTCGTCCGTTGGGTCCAGCCGTACCGTCAGATATGTTGGCGACGTTGATAGCTGCAGGTGTGGTGTTTCTTGTTGTGGCATCAAGCGATTGTGTGTCCATCATTTGAATCCAGAGCATATCGATCTCCTGGTCCGATTTCGCATTCTTATTGACGTGCAGTGATGATGGGCCAGGCAGTATGGTGCCGGTGCCACTATTTTCCCCATCCCGAGAATCTATTTGTGTACTAAAGTCTGACCCAACGCTTTGGCTCAATGTAGTGGGCTCAGCAGTAGTGGAAGTGGCAGCAGGTTGTGGGTCGATATATGTAGTTTTGTGTGTCGCCTGCTCAGTGCTCACAACATCTGCTCTCTTACTGCTTGATTTGGTCTTGTTTAACAAAACCATCAACACTTCGTCGGGTGTCTTGTTAGAAACAAGCTCGTGAATTTGTTTCAATTCATCATCATTCATTTGTGTCAACTCATTTGTTTCAGGAATATTGAGAAAATGATTATGCTCATCCTTCAGTTCTGGTTCTTTTAAGGTATCAAGGTTCACCTGTGACTTTTTGTTCCAGATGTTATTATCCAAATCGGATTGAATTTTCTGCAACACGGTCATCACTTTGGCCGTTCTCCATGCATGGAAGTAGTCAGAGCTTAGACTCTGAAAAGCATCTCTTGCAATCTCAAACTTCTTCTGTATCTCGTCGCCGATCTTACCAATAAGTTCATAATTCGCACATTGAGGGTAATTGAACTTGACATCCAGGCATCGAGCAATCAAGCCACATTCAATCTGGTGGGTTTTTTGTATTGAGGTGATCAAAGTTGGAATGATAACAAGTTGGGATCCCGAACCAAATATTGAGTCAAAGTAATTTGTGCGCTGGTTATTAGCCGTGATCATTAAGTAAACTAATGGATTCAATTCAATTGCAATTTCAGTTATCTTGAGCAGCATAGCGTGGTTGCTTGGGAATCTTAGCAATATGTGGTAGTAAATGACAAAAAGTGATGTCTTCAACTCAACATAATTGACAAACTTGAACAATTTGGAAATGGTATCCTTGATGGTGGCGTTACCAAGAGTGAGGATATCGTTCAATGTCTTGAAGTTTTCAGAGATGAAGTTCTCAAACTTGTTCAGCTTTGGAAGTAAATCATCGATATCGATCATGGATCTGATACTCAAGATAATCTTTAGAATATCCCTTGTGATGTTGTTGATTTCATCGCTCACTTTGAAGTTATCAATCACCGAGCTATGAATATCATAGCTGGTTGTGGTTTGGTGGTTGGTCTTGGGTTCCAAAATTGGCAATAATGTATCATAGTAGTTCTCATCGATCAAAATCGGATCACCAAGCACCAAGCTCTGTCTCAAATCCAGAGTCACAATCTCATGCCAAATTATCCTCCAGATATTCACGAGCTTGTTGTCATCCCTCAAGGGAGAGGAATGCTTCAGATCTCTATTCAATCCAATTGAATTCGCCATTTGTAGCACCATTCCTAAGAAAACCTGTCCATCACCACCATCACCACCATCACCATCCTCTGGCGCAAACTTATGATAGAATCTCATAAACAGACAACATTGCATGATAGGCAACGCACCTCTCCTCAACAATTTGAACTGATTCAGGCACATCTGAGCCACATTCACAACATCCAGATCAATAGGGTTCGCGAGGATGTACTTCTCCTGTGGAGTGTTGTTGGAGGTCTTGGTGATACTGAGGGAAGTAAGGCGGAGGATAATCAGAAGAATACCAACATAGGAAAAATCAAAACGCTTGGAAATAGAAATGACCTCAATCCGTTTCTCAGTGTCATTCCTTGGTCCAATAATCTCTTGTATTTTTTCTTTAAAAATTTCCTCTGTGATTATGGGCATGAAGGCAGAGAGTATACCGTTGAAGTATCTGTCCACCAGGATCCAAATGAGCTTTTGCTCAGGAAGGCATTCCCGTATCTGAGTAATGGTTTCAGCCTCGTCGTTATCCCGGTTAGAGTTAAAAATATGTGAGTTGGTAGTTCTTCTAGTTGTGTTGATCTCATCAATTCCTTCATTTTCAATCAGAGTCTTGGAGAAACGTTCATCCACGAGCTTGTTACCTTTCCAATTCATATCCTCAATGATGATCTCCTTTACTAGTTCCTTGGATGTCTTGAGCTTCATCTGAGCACCCCACGGGTTTTTGATCTTGGCCTTTTCTTTCCTCAATTTCAACAGGATGACTCGAAGAAATGGGTCCTTTTTCACAATTGAAATAACAGAGAGTGGGCCAGTGGCAATCAATCTTCCTGCTCTGTGATGAACTGGTTCCTCATAATCGTAAAAACTAAAGAGATTGGATTGCGTAGGGCATGGACGATCAAAGGAACTGTTGTTGTTGTTGTTGCTGTTAGAGCGATGGGTGATATTAATAGGCGGTAGGACAGTGGAAAGAGCAGCAACAGTAGCAGAATTCTGGTCTCCCAGATAAGGGAAAGCCTGTGAGATTGGTGGTAGTGGGTTGATATCTCTTGATCTGATATTGGATTCAGGATAGTGAACTGGATCCCGCATCGGATATGGTCCTGGCATTGCACTGGCTTCATTTTTTGAAGTTTTGAAAGGACGAAACTGAGTAGTGCCTGCTTGTGTTGATTTTTTTGTAGTATGACCCCCCACGGTGATGTGGGCCACTGGCATCGAGGCAGCCTTAATGTAATTGGAAGAGATGTTGATGGTGGACGATTGTTGCCATGAAGGTTCCTGATAGACACATTGAGATCGAGTGCCTGTCTTGAGACAGCCACTGCAGACCGGCCGTTGTTTATCACACTTTATCTTCTTGCGTCGGCAGTTTGAACACGATGTGGTTACCCTCTGTCTTTTGATAGGTGGGCCGCCGCCATATTGGTTGTTGAATCCAATGATTTCAGCTGTCATTTGCCCCCTTTCACGGGTGAGGTGGGATGTTGCTGGTTAAAACGTTGTTTTGTCTCTCTATCACTTTTCCTTTTTCTTTGTTTATACAGATCAATGTTAACATTATCTGCCGCTGGGGTGCTGGCTGGGCTGTAATGTCTTTGTTTGTTGTTTGTTTGTTTGTTTGTTTGTTTTTGTTTTTGTTTTTGTGTAGATCACCAGATACAGTATTTCCAATAAGGGTCGTAGAGTCGAACTACCCAAACTGATGCGCGAAACTTGAATGCTAATATTGCCCAGGTATTGTTATGAGACCATATCAGCTTATGAGAACCCTTTGTATACACCTCATCAAACAATTACAAGACCTTGGAGCAAATTTCAGTAAGCTACACTGAATGAGTTGAGTATGAGCAAAGGAGAATACTAATGAATAATGAATATCATTCCCAAACTCATTCAAAAGGCGCAACAGCATGGATCGATAGAAGATAAAGTATTACATAAAGATCTAGGTGAATGAATATGATTATCCGTTTTTTCTTTTTTCAGTGTGGAGTCGTCTTTCCTTTCATTAAATGTGAATCGGCTTCGATAAAGTCGTCGCACCAGCTCATGGTCTCATTCAGCTCTTTCACAAGCGAGTAATGATTCCTCAGTTTGATAGTTTTGTTCTCCACCTTGTTCAAAACGATGTTGAGCTTGCTGAACTTGTCACTACTCAACTCATCCTTCCTGAATGTGCTGTTGTTGGTGTCAAATTTGACCGATTTAGAAGGCGTTCCTCTGATATCTTTCCAGTTGAACTCAACTGGAACTGGTATATGTGACTGTGACGCGCTTGTGGAAGCCCGTGAACGTGACATGATATTAAACTTACTCCCAATAATAGAGACGATGCCAATGATAAGATTTTTGTGGTTGTGCTTATTGTGTTTTAAGGAGCAGCGGAACCGGCCTAAACTCGATTCGCGAAAACACCGGTCTCGGCCAAATTTCCCAAAAAAAAAAAGAGTCCAGCCAGAGAGAAAAAAAAACACAAAAAAACTAAAAAACTGATGAATCATTTCAGTGTGAACTCCACACTTTATATTCTTCAACTCCTCCGCATTTTTTTTTAGTGTGTGTGCCATGTTGTCTGCTCTTAGAGGTTCCGTCAGCACAAAGGCTGCTTCTGCTTCTGCCCAACAGCTTCGCCAGTCATCCACTGCTGCTTTAGCCTACAAATTGCTCAGAAATCAAAAGAGACCACCTCTTCCAACTTTAGAGACTCCAAAGTGGACCACTGAAGGCGCCGTCGCATCCATCTTGTATGAAGCTCCTTCTGACACTAGAGCACCAATTAAGAAGCATGTTTTGAACTGTTTGGTCCAGAACGAGCCAGGTGTCTTGTCCCTTGTGTCTGGAACCCTAGCTGCCAGAGGGTTCAACATTGATTCCTTGGTTGTTTCCAACACTGAGGTTAAGAACCTCTCTAGAATGACTATCGTCTTGAGAGAAAAGGATGCTGTCATTGAGCAAGCCAGAAGACAAATTGAGGGTTTGGTACCAGTCTATGCTGTGCTGGACTACACCAACTCTGAGATTATCAAGAGAGAGTTGCTCCTAGCCAGAATCTCCCTTCTTGGTCCAGAGTACTTTGAGGATTTGTTGAAGCACCACGGTGGCCAAGTGGAATCTTCTGATGCTCCTACCACTACTGACCAGAGATTCCACCCAAAGAATCTCTCTGTCTCTGAGATCTTGAGATTGAAGCACGACTACTTGAGCTCAATCTCCCAGATTGTGGAGAAGTTTGGTGGTAAAGTTGTTGACATTAGTGATAAGAACTGTATTGTTGAGCTAAGTGCTAAGCCATCCAGAATCTCTGCATTCTTGACCTTGATGGGCCCATTCGGTATCTTGGAAGCTGCCAGATCTGGTATGATGGCTCTACCAAGAACACCATTGAACGCAGAAGAGGATGCCACCTTTGCTGAAGATACCGTTATGGATGTCACTGACTTGCCACCAGGTTAGTCTCATTTGAGAATAGTCAATTATAAAAATAAAATGTGTAAATAAGATATTCTTCTACTAACAAAATCATTCGTCCGTAAAAATTCATCCAGAAAACTTAATTAAACTAGAAGGAGCAAATTAACATGTCATCATCATAAGAAAATGTTGCCTCTGGAGATCTCAGATTCACTCTTCGCTTCAAGGCTGCGTACCTGGAATTCTCCGATTAAGGTGCTGACTAAACAATCAACAGTAGCGTCAATAAATACCTGTGCCTTGCCATTCTTTAAAACTTCGTTAATGAGTTGCCCAAATTTGGACTTGTTCGTAATAGCCAACTCTTCACGATTTAACACAAACCTCACATGGAGTTTGTCCTGCTCCAAAATATTCTCACAATCATGCCATTCTTTAAAATTGATCTCCCCAAACTCTGTATTTGCATGTGAGAGTGTGATGGGAAGTGAGGAAGACGCGTCGTCGTCATCAGTAGCTTGACTTCCACGAATCTTGGAGATTCCCAGGTTCTGCAAGTCACTGGTGCTGCTGTTAAATGGCAAATTGATGACCAAATTGATCTCGCCGTTGACAACAGGTTTGTTGATGTTGCCATTCTCAAATTCAAACTTGAAGCTGCTCAAAGATACATTCTGAACAAGTTTGGAAATGTCAAAGCTGGAATAGTAATCAATATTGAATTCTAGAGAATGGAGAATCTCATTGATGAAACCAGGATATTGGGAAGAACCTTTGCTGTTCTTGATCAACACTGGGAGTGTCTCATTCTTCATAAACTGGTCAATCAACAAACTCAATGGTGTCAAAGATAAATCATCTTCTGAACACTGGTCAGACAGAGCTGGGTTCAACTGTGATAGAGATGTCTTGATATCCACGTTCAAAAACTCATCATTGGCAGAAAGTTTGAATCTCCTCGTCTCAACATCATGTTCAAACATGCTTATTGTGGGCTGGTCAAAGCAGTCTTTTGTAAATAACTGCCATCCCAAAGCAGGAACTTCAAATGAAATCATCCTGTGGAGAATGGGGTTTGGTACACTGAGTCCAAATTCGATATCGTAGTAGGCACCATCAACTTCGCTTACCACCAAATCGTTGATCTGGATTTGGTCACCCCTAAACTGGAAATACTGGTCTCCAACAATCTCCTGTTCAAACTTAATACCAATACTAGGAATAGGCAACAATCCTCCTCCCAATCCCAGGTTGACCCTTGTTGAGCCATAAATCTTGAAAACTTTCTCTGGATGTTGCAACAGGTCCTTGATTAGTCCAAGTATCTTGGAAGTATCTGGATGGATAGACACCTGCAAATCTAATATTGTAATGTCACCATCTCCAATGTTGACGGTAAACTCAGGAACGCTGCAGGATCCTATAGTAACCAACTGCTCTTCTCCATCTACATCAATAAGCGTTTGTAACTCTACACCGCTCATAGATACATCAGTGGTACGTAAAAATCTCCCACCTAGTTTGAAAAGACGCGAGGCATAGCCACTCTCAATAGCACCGTAGTCAACGGTACTCACCCCAACAACCCGCACATTGACTCCCTGTGTAGTGATGCTTTCGAGTTCAACGTTCTGAATATCCACCTCCAAAGACTCACTGACATAATTCTGCGCTTTAGGAATCACAATAAGTGCACCTGCACCCACAAAAGCCAATGTCGCAAGAATAGCAATAAGAAGCCCAGCGAGGCTGTACCTCAACCACCATTGGGCGCGTTTTCCTCCACAAGGCGATGATGACTTGGTGTTCGCTTTGGAAAGCTGTGACTGCAATGAGCCGTACTCGGTGTCTGCTCTATCCAGCAGCAAGCGGCTATGTTCGTTGCTCATATCGAAACGCAAAACTGAACGACGTGTTTGACAGCAAACAACAAACGAAGAAAGGAAGAATTTTTCCTTTTTTTTTTAGTTTTCTTTTTTTGTGTCAAACTGAAGTTGGTGGTGGGAATATGCTGACATAATCATTATTCTTGATTCGTTCTTGCCAAACCTGACGCCATTTGGAACTAATTTCTTCGCAGTAATCGCCAATGATCTCTTCATAAGTATCAGCTGATTTATCGCCAGTGTTCTGTATCTGAGATTTCCAAGGTATAATCCAAAAAAACGGGTTTCCACCCATTGCCTCCTTCCAGTTGCCGATGAACCCTTTGCTCCAAATAAGGTCTGTGGATGGGTTGACTCTGAGGACGTACCTGTTGTCATTCAGTCTATAGCTGACAAACTTGTCGTTCACTGTTTTGTTGCGTCTGTGTCTTTTTGCAATAATATCATCAATAGATGCGACGTTTCTGGAGATGTACCAGATATGAGTCCCGAACAATGGAGCTAGCATCAATAGCCAGAACAGGTCAACAACAAAGAGTACAATCACGTTTCCGTTCAAAGAACCTGTTCTCTCTTTAATCTCCTTGACATATACTGCCGAGGAGACCCCTATGAAGACGAAATACGCAAAGTACCAGAACATAAACTGCATAAAGAGTCTGTAATTCCTTCTCCCAATGCTGGCACCGATCCACGTACAATAATGATCGAACCGTGCGACACAACGCTGAGCATCAGAGGAATGGTGTGTTCGCAAGGCCTTTATTGTCTCACACATCGAGCACCACACCGGGAACCCGTTAATATCACAAAAAAAGAACTCTGGAGGATCCACAGTTCTGTAGGCCCCCGTCTTGTTCTCCTCATCCTCACTCTCAATGAGGCGGAACAGCGGGATCTTTGGCTGTATTCCGGGACCCAAAACAAGAATCTGCACCCATATGAATCCAATTAGAGTGATAAAGAGGCAATTCCCAACAATGAGCCCGATCGCAGTAGTCCTCGAGTGGTGATAATGATAAACTCCATTCCAACAAACATGCTGTGCGTAGATCCATGACAAATAGACCATTCCAAGCCCCACTGCCGCTGGAACAAGAATCCTCGCGAACCTTCGTCGTCTGACTCTCCATCTGTTCGCTTTGTCCATGATAACCAGTGGTATATATTGCTCTCTGTGAGATGAAACAGACAAACAAACGAAATAAAGGCAATCAGTGTGATGAATTTATTCTGTTTGTGTTCCACCTTTTTCATTTCATCACAACAAAACATGCACACGTGACATTCAAGGATAGGTAATAGAAAGAAAAAAAAATTAAAACCACACACATCGCTTCACTTAGCTACTGTTGAGTAATTTGTTGATCACACTGGCAAAAGATGCTATATGTCATTGGTTTAGGTCTGTCGTATGAGTCAGATATTACTGTGCGTGGTCTTGAGGTCGTGAGACGTTGTAAACGTGTCTACTTGGAGGCCTACACATCTATCCTTATGGCTGCCAATAAGGAATCTCTTGAGGAGTTTTACGGCCGTGAGGTTATCCTTGCAGATAGGGAGCTCGTGGAGAGTGGCTCCGACGACATTCTTGCCGGTGGTAAAGAGGATGACATTGCTTTTCTTGTTGTTGGCGATCCATTCGGTGCTACAACCCACACGGACTTAATAATCAGAGCCAGAGAAATGGGTATCAATGTTGAGGCGATCCACAATGCCTCTGTTATGAACGCTGTCGGGGCCTGTGGTTTGCAGCTGTATCAGTTTGGCCAGACCATCTCACTTGTTTTCTTCACTGACAACTGGAGACCAGACTCGTTCTACGACAAGATACTAGAAAACCGAAAGATTGGATTGCACACGCTCTGTCTGCTTGACATCAAGGTCAAGGAACAGAGCATTGAGAACATGGCCCGTGGTAGGCTGATCTATGAGCCTCCAAGGTACATGTCCATTGAAACTGCGGCCCAACAGCTGTTGGAAATTGAAGAGAAGAGAGGCGAGAAGTGCTACACTTCTGACACGCCAGCTGTGGCCATCTCGAGACTAGGCTCTCCAAACCAGAAATTCAAGGCTGCGACTTTGAAAGAACTTTGTGAGTATGAGTCTGGTGAGCCATTGCACTCCCTGATCATCTTGGGAAGACAGGTTCATGACTTAGAACTGGAATACTTGTACCAGTACGTTGACGACCCGGAGGCCTTCAAACAGGCTGTTGTCACTGATCAAGAGTACTTCAAACCACCTCCTTATGTCCCACCACCAGAAGAGGAATTCAGTGATTAATGAAATGACTACACTGTAACATGTTTAAAAATGTACATTAACTTTCAATCAATGGCTTGCTGGAATCAGAAACTATCGAATCCAGCTCTAGATTATCTAACGAAACAGGACTATAATAATGTCCCTGGTTCTCCTCGTCATCAGTGTGTATCCCCCTTCTCTTTCCCTCCTCATCGTCGTGGTGCTCTGGCTTGTAGTAGATCATAACAAACGCAGCCCCCAAAATAATGAGAATACCCAGCCAACTCCAAATGTTTGGCAAATGGTTCCATATGACAATCTCCCAAATGATGGCATACACCATTTGTGTGTAGAGCATCGCACTGGCCCTGCTCGCCTTTTCTCGCTGGATACCCTCAGTCAGCAAGAACTGCATAAAGAACCCACTGATTCCTAGAGCGAAGAACAAAAACCATTGCTTCCCAGTATGTGGAATTTTGAATGTAAGGCCTGGCATTATAATGATTCCCGCAAGACTGATGAACACACACCATGCTGCGAAATACTGCGTGGTGATCAACGAGTGCACCCTTTTACCAATCTTTCTGATCACGATATAAACCGCGCTGGCACCAAGCACACCAACCAGTGCAACCATAGTGGCCAAAAGTCTCTCATCCGGATTAGAACTCTCAACTGAGTGATCAGTGTCCGAGCTGGCTGGTGGCACTCCAAATAGGAAAGACGGTCTCGCAATCATCAGTACACCGACGAGGGAAATAAGACCACAGACTGCCTCCAATAGCGTCCACTTTTCTCTGAGAATGATCCAAGCTAGAAACCCAGTTACGGATGGAACTAGGAATGTAATCACCACAGCATCAGAGACAGATAGGTACATCAGTGAATAGTACATTGAAAACACGCCAAAGAACCCCACAACACCGCGCAAGGCAAGCAACCATCTCAAGTTACGTGGACCCAAAATTTCTGGCTCCTTCTTGATGAACTTCAAATAGCACACACAGCCAGCCACAGTGATGCACATTCTGACAAAGAGAATCTGAAGCGGATGGATGGGCTCATCAAACCCAGGATCGGTTTCCAGCAGCTTTGTGGAAACCACCATGATACTGTTAAAGAACTGAGATAAGATAATAAGGAATAGTCCGATATTGGGCAGAAACTTTCTCGTGTAGAAGGCCGTTGTGGAGTTCTTGATCTTCAACAGGGGAACAGAGATGGCTAAATGGAACAGGCGTGCTAGTGATGACTGCTGTTGTTGGTCAAAGGTGTATGTCTGGGACGACTCATCGTCATTGGGGAGATCATTTTCGTCCAGAAATGGCCTGGAATCGCTCATAAGTTTTGCTTTTATTGTCTTTTTCTTCCAGATGACTCTGGAAGCAAATTTTTTTTGTTTATGTATATACATATATATTATTATTCTTTTTTCTTTAATACCGAAGAAAGCAAAGCTGCCTCGGATAAGGATTTGATAAGGAATTAAAGAAGTGTACAGTGTAAGTTCAGGAAAAGAAAGCTTTAACTATTCGCTAATATATATATATCAAATCAAGTTAAATGCTCTTCAGGCGTATGAATTCTTGATGTCCTCGTTCAGAAGGTGTGAGAACAATGTTACTGTGGCAATTCCTTTAACCGTGCTCCGTTTCAGACCTTTGCGAGCCACAATCCCATCATGTGCATTCAGAACGTTCACATAAACCCCAAACTTGATCCAGTCCAGCTCATTCAGGTTTCTCAGTATTCTCTTTCTGTCCACATCCAAAGCGAGCTCCGTAGTGGCACGGAAGATCTCATAGTGATCCATCTGTGGATTCTTGAAAACGGACTCAGCTTGCTGGCAGAAAGATCTGATAGTCTTGTTGAGCTGCTCATCCTCTTCATCTGGGTTATACAGACGGCTGCTGCAAGTGGAATCTCTTTCAGAGTCGGTCTGTGCATCGTATTGTCCAATATTCATCACATTCTCAATGGCCTCTCCAGCTGCTTCGTCGATGCGTTCGTTCAACATAACCGGGTCTTTGTGCTCGTCTTCATGAACTCCTCCAAGTGTTATCAATTCTTTCAGCTCAGGTGCGTCTGGCTTCTTATAGTACTTCACAATGAAGAAACTCACGAACGATCCAATTGTACTAGCCGTGATTACAAAGGGCAACCAGACAGGTAACACGATGGATGCAACCAACAGTATGCTAATCCATCTCAGCTTCTTCATAAATTTGGTGGCCGTATTCTTCTTCCCAGGTTCTCTGAACGTGGATTCTTCAAAGTTCACAACCCTTGGCTTCACGTCAACGCCTCTAATCTTGTAAGTGGGCAGCTCTGTATCATCCCTAAAGTCAAACTTCAGCTCTAGATTATCCCAATGCGCATCAAATGGATTCTTGTTGGTGATAAAGGAAGTGTAAAAATTCACAGTTCTATCATGACGAATGTTCGCAAAAGTGAACCTCTTCTTGAACTTGGCCAGACCTCTGATATAATCACCTTCAGACAGCCTAACTAAAATCTTCTCCTGGTCCTTAATGAACAACTGCGCCCCAGCAAGACCTATCAGATTCGACCCTAAGAAGTTCAAGACCCCGAACCTTTTCTTGAAGAACCAAGTACCCAGATGAGGAGTGGCAAAAGTGGCAAAGTACTGAGGTTCAACGTGGTCAAACACGTTCATCTTTTGGAGTTCTCCAATAATGTACCTGGACACAAGCCCGCCAAGTGAGTAGCCAACCACGCTGAGCTTTGTCACTGTAGAGCCAGCACTATCAAGTTCCTTCAACTCATCAAAGATCTCCTTGAGCATCCTTTGCCCAATGATCTCTATCCCATCGTAAGTCTTGAACAACGAGGACGATTTAGGTCTCAGGATGTGAATGTCCTCCTTGGAATCAGTCACATTCTGTCTGATCACTTCCTCAATGGAATGCATGTGCCCTGCACCGCCCCAGAGGCTGTTAGAAGAGTTTTAGTACTTGACACAAATGTGTGCTTATCAAGTGATCGCATCGCAACTTAACTTACCCATGTACCAGGACAAATAGATGTGTCCTAGTATTGCCCTTTCTCTTTTGAGTTTTTTGTGCCATGCAGGTGTGTCTTTTGTTTGTTTTTCTCTTCCTTCTAAGTCCACTGGAACGACAACAGTCAGCTTGAGGCCTTTCTGATCTTAAAGAAGAGGAACATACTTTCATCTCTCTCTGTCTGGTTTCTGTCGGTACTGCCGAAAATATCCCGACCGGCGCAGAGGCTGACACCAACATCCGCAACATCAGAATCAGGATCTGGAACATCACCGATTGTCCATAATGAACCAAGGCAAGGGAGGAGGCTGTTTATATACAGTCTGTATCCTGCCCGCCTTCTTATCCTTATGAATATAGTTAGGAAAGAAGGTTGAATTTGGATATTATCCAAATGGAGGAAATATCCTATTTGGGAATGTGTCGCCTGTTCGAAGAGCGGCGATGGATGAGTATTAAACAGAAGCCAACTGACAAAGCAAGTTGATCATGATCAAGAGCTGGTCGATCACACATTATCTCCATATATCTATATATGTATAAATGGATAGATGTATATATGAATTAATTTACACAATAGTGTTTGAATATGAATTTCAGTTTTTCATTTGTGTCCGTCGGTATTACGATTATTTTGATGAGAAGTACTGATTTATGAGTTCCCATTTGTAGGGAAGAGAAATAGCAGCTAATGATGTGTTCTCTAGTATACTCGGGATTGGCTCAATTTCACCTTATTTGTAAATAAGTACACAACAGTCAAATGCTCTCAAATCTTAACAAAGGTGTCATAAGAGGAATCCTCCTCTTTGGTTATTTCTGATTCTTTCACTTGATCCAGGTGGCAAAAGCGCATGCCTAGTTCCTGGTCGGTAAGGAACGTGTATCTTTTCAAAACCTTGCGGTAGATAGAAGGAGATAAGTGTTCTGCCGCGGCAATATACTTGAGCAATTCAATCTTGTCTTCTTTGTTACCAGAGAGCACCACAGAGAACATCACAGCGTAGCCAGACTCGGCAATGTGACCTTGCAGCAGCAGGTCATCCAAGATTTTTCTTAACAGCGGGAGACCCTGGACAGAGTTTGGGCCTGCAATGTCGCTGTAGGAGATTTTCACTGACTCCGGGTGGGCACCGGAGGTGACATAAGTGACATTGACAGAATCGTTCATTTTGTAGCTAGGAAGGAGACCACCGTTTGTGGGGGCTACCATGCCAGTAGCGGCGGTATTCACAGAAGCACCAGCATAGACGATGCTGTCAGGACAACGTTTCGACAACTCATAGAACGCCTGATACGCAATAACTTCATTAGGAGCCTTCAACTGTAGGAAGTTTGGAGTATTCTTGAACATGCTGATGATGTCGTCGGACAACCTCAAACAGTAGCACTCTTCATCATATACAGCGCCATTCTTGATCAAAGCGTCATAGAGTCCGTTGAACTCCACCAATTGGTCCAACATCCACTTGACCTCATTGACAGAACAGTTGAGGCCCAGCTTGAGCGCTTTCTCCTTAATCAAGGCCAGGCGATTCCAAGAATAGCGGATCAAAAACGTGCTATTCTCCTCCAAGTCCAACTCAAGAGCCTTCACGAGGGTGTACAACGGGCGTTGGAGGTAAATGCTGCTCTTGTGATCATAATAGGTGTTGAAGTATTGCAGTTTATGCTTCACCACGGGCGTTTCAACCTTCACAGCAACAGCCTCCTCATTAGTTCTCGTTGTGGCGGTTGCGGTGGCGGTGCTCTTCTCGGTACTCTGCTGATGAAGAATATCATCAAAGAGATCAGAGTTCTGCGCTGTCTCGAGGGCTTGATCAAACACCTGATTGATCTTATTGATTCCTTGTTTGATTGCATCCATAGCTGGTGTGTTTTCCACTTTGTACACCGGCGCAAGTTAAGAGGATGTTTGTTACTACAACTTTTTTTGCGCTTCCCCCTATCGGCTTTTTATTGCTCCCCCAGTCGACTCTGTTTGCGGGACGGGACACACCGGCAACAGAGCACATCTTTCTTACAAAACTCCTGACGGCTTTCACGTGGTTTTTTTTAGTACTATAAGCTGATAGTTTTCAAAGAAATAATGTATGGGCTTTAGTCTGGTAAAGAAGTGTTACTTACAGACTTACTTACAGACTGGTTCTATCGCTGCTCTCTTTCTCTGTCTCTCTTTTAGACTTGTATGGGGTAGAGGAATGTGTCAAAAAAAGATAACTATTCGCGAAAATTACCTGTTTTGAGACGATGTTGACTTAAGGATTAGCTGCTGTTCATTTAGTTGGTGCGTTGGTCCATTGCTGAGCTTGGAACTGGAGTCCAGAGAGAAAGAAAGGGGAGAATATTTTTCACAGTAACTCCAGACTTTTGAGGTTGGGAATATCACCTTCTGCCAAACACAGATGAATACGGAGAGGGTATGTGGATCAATCGGGGTTCTCGACAAAAAAAGTAACAAAAACAAATTTTGCTGTGTGTGCTGACGTCCACACACAGAGAGAGAGCAAGAGCCAGAGCGACAACAGACAATGGACCCGCGTGTCGTAAGACTGTACAAGTCGCTGTTGTTTCTAGGCAAGACGTATCCTGTTCCGGGAGGCTATGTTGCATTTCGAGATAAGGTACACGATGCTTTCATGGCGAACAGGGGCCTACAGGGAGGCGAGGACGACGCCGCCCTAGTGAGGGCCATTGCGAAGGGGAGACTGACGATTAAAGGTATGTTTTTGTTCTATTGGACTCCAGAGTCAACGCATCGTATCAGGTATTCGTATCAGGCGTGTACACTTTGGCTTTGTGTAAAGACCAACGGGCTAACTTGTGGAGACAGAGATTGAGGGATTGTTGTTCTTGAGGACATATCGTGGAATCAAGAAGAAGTATGGGTATGATTCATAAAGGGATGCGGTACGAAACAACACGCAATTCATTATAAACCAACTTGATGTGATCTAGCAAGAAGAGAAGGGGTGAATAAAGGTGTCTAAGAATTCTTTTTTTTTTCTCTGACTTTGATCCGTGACGGTAACTCCGTTGTCAAGTCCGTTGTCAAGTGAACGAACGGTACGGTACGGTACGTTCCTACTACCCGTTGTGTATATGTGTTCAACTGGGCAAGGCAAAGGCAAGGATCACAATCACCACCACCATACATATGATGTTCATACGCCTGTTAAGTTTCTCTCTCTATACAAAGTTGTCCTGCCAAGTGAAGAGTTTGAGCTCACAGGCCTCCGCCAAACACCGCGTGAAATAATTTTTCCTTCTCTCCTGTCACCCTCAGATCTTCTACCTAGGACTCCTTCCCTGCCGAAATGGGGAGGGAGGGAGGAAGGAAGGGTTTTGAAATAATCTTTACAGATGATGTGAAGCTGGATTCAAAGAGATACAAGACGGTCGCTTTGTACGATATGAACGACCACAACATTTAAGGTGATGATCTCCATCCACTCTATCTGCCCGGCGATAAGCGCCAGAGTCCCTCTGGCTGGAGGAGGCGGCGGCGACGGTGGCGGCGGGCAGAAGTTTCCCCGCTGCCATCACCACTGTAAACAAAAACCACCACGGTCTTCTAGAGGGCGGAGAGGACCAATCAGCTAGCGAGTATGGCCTGGCCTGTGAGTATTATGACCAATGGCCTCCGACACTCGGAGTAGGCTTTATTTTTTCTGAATTGGAGTGAGCATTTGCAAAACTTTTTAGGAGCCCGACACCAGCCCCACCCACCGACTACATTGGGAAGTCCTAAGAGCTTAAGCCCGGCACCGCAGCCATATCCATTCACTGGCGGTGCCACCAACACCTGGCCCTTAATGAACAGGGAACTGTGTTGATTGTGATCAACACAATATGCCAGTCTTCTCCCTGATGCAGCAGCCTTCTCCAGCACCAGCACCATCTGGTGGTGGCCCGTTGTGTTGTTGTTGTTGTTGTTGCTGTTGCTGCTGCTGCTGTTGTTGTTGTACAGCCTTACCGGCCCCTCTTTATGCCGTCAGCAGATTTGTGTCAGCCGTGCCACAAATTACACGGACAGCGACAGAAAGGCGGGCGGCTCGATCCAAAAAATCACTAAGCAAGGGAAACCCACCAAAAACGTTCCCTTTGCGTGCGCGTTCGTTTTGTGAGGAGAAGGCGGGTTGCACTCTTTCCTATAAAGTCCAGGGAATCTCCCAATAAACAGATCGATCTCTCTTTCGTGTTGTTTTTTCTTTCTTTTTTGCTCTTTGTGAATACACTAAACAACAACAACAACAACAACATGTTCTCTGCTACCCGTGTTACATCCAGAGCAACCACTCTCCGCCTGGCTTTGGCCCTAAGAGCTACCAGAGCATACTCTAGCATCCCTCTTTCTGTCCCAGTCACATTGCCAAACGGCATCACTTATGAACAACCAACTGGTTTGTTCATTGACGGGAAATTCGTCCCATCCAGACAGCACAAGACTTTTGAGGTGTTCAACCCAGCCACTGAGGAGGAGATTACCCACGTCTACGAGGCCCGTGAGGATGATGTTGAGGCTGCTGTCGAGGCTGCTCAACGTGCCTTTGACAGTGAATGGTCCACTTCTGACCCTGAGATTCGTGGCCGTGCTTTGTACAAATTGGCTGATTTGATTGACCAACACGCTGACGTTTTGGCTGGTATCGAATCTCTAGACAATGGTAAGTCCCAGCTATGTGCCAAGTATGACGTTGCTCTTGTGTCCAAGTACATTCGTTCCTGTGCTGGCTGGGCTGACAAGGTTAACGGCTCTGTTATCAACACTGGTTCTTCCCACTTTAACTACACTTTGAGAGAGCCAGTGGGTGTCTGTGGTCAAATTATCCCATGGAACTTCCCATTGCTAATGTGGTCTTGGAAGATTGGCCCTGCCCTAGCCACTGGTAACACTGTTGTCCTAAAGCCAGCTGAGTCCACTCCATTGTCCGCCCTATACGTCTCTGGCTTGCTCAAGGAGGCTGGTATCCCAGACGGTGTCATCAACATTGTCCCAGGTTTCGGTAAGATTGTTGGTGAGTCCATCTCTCGTCACCCAAAGATCAAGAAGGTTGCCTTTACTGGCTCAACTGCCACTGGTCGTCACATTATGAAGGCAGCTGCTGAATCCAACTTGAAGAAGGTCACCTTGGAGCTTGGTGGTAAATCTCCAAACATTATCTTCAACGATGCTGATGTCGAGAAGACCATCAATGCCCTTGTTCTAGGTATCTTTTTCAACTCTGGTGAAGTGTGCTGTGCTGGTTCCCGTGTTTATGTCCAAGAGGGAATTTACGACGAAATTCTTTCTGAGTTCAAGAAGGCTGCTGAGGGCTTGAAGCTCGGTGACCCATTCGCCGAGGGTACTTTCCAAGGTGCTCAAACCTCCCAGATGCAAGTTGACAAGATTTTGTCTTATGTGAAGATTGGTAAAGAGGAAGGTGCCACCCTAGTTACTGGTGGTGAGCGTTTAGACCAACCAGGTTACTTCATCAAGCCAACCATCTTTGCTGATGTCAAGGAGAACCATCGTATCGTCAAGGAGGAGATTTTCGGTCCTGTTGTCACCATCTCCAAGTTCTCCACCGTTGACGAGGTTGTCAAGCTAGCCAACGACTCTAACTACGGTTTGGCTGCTGGTATCCACACCGCTGACATCAACAAGGCTATCGATGTCGCTGGTAAGATCAAGGCTGGTACCATTTGGGTCAACACTTACAATGACTTCCACCAACAGGTTCCATTCGGAGGTTACGGTGAGTCTGGTATTGGTAGAGAGATGGGTGCTGAGGCTCTAGATAACTACACTCAAACCAAAGCCGTCAGAATTGCCATCACTCCAAAGGAGCAGTAAAGTATGGATCTTTATTGATTAATGATCCCCCATCCCCTTGTTTAATATTCCTTTCCTGTGACTTCTTCCTCTTCCACCACCACAACCCTCGTATAATGAAAGTGATTTCTTGATGATTATCAAAGTTTGTTGTCTTGTATATATATATGATAAGTAGGAAAATCTCTTGTTGCCATCGTTACACACTCCCCAACAGACATACTGGACAGTGCTCTTTGCAGTGCGAACGATCTATGCTTCAAGCTGCACTCAACATCCATGCTGAGTGAATTTGAACATATGCCAATGCAAACCTAGCATAGTCCAATATAATCCATACTGATTCTCTCTGGACTGTGTTGTGTGAAGAGTCAGCTGTGTAGAATAATCTAATGTGCATAATCGAGAAGCAAGTAAAGGATATTTCGAGAGTTGTGAATGTTGATATGAGTTGCTACAAGAGGAGTAAGGTATAATTTAACAAGACCCCTACGTGGGAGGTGCCGTCATTGGTAGCGATGAATATAGTTGTTGGAGTCAAGACTGTTATTGTTGAAATCTCATGGCTCTATCCTTATCGTAAAATGTGGTTACATGATGTGACTGCTATTACATGGTAGAGGACACACGTAATTCTATACTCTATTTTTTAGTGGAATCAACACCCACACATCCAAACCACGCAACTGTTGTTACATAATCCGATCACGTAATCTTTGTTGGTAGAGACACGACGACTCTGGGAAAAATTCCGCACCAAACGAAAAAAAGTGAAAAGTTCGAAACGTTGCAAACAACCTGGTTGAAAGCTTCTACTATAGAACACGTATCTTTGGACAACATGGTATGTTTATTGAGACAACCCACACACAGATATATGAGAGCATTGGAGCGTCGTGTTAAAAGGAGTGATACCAGGACACATACACACAAGCAACAGAAGAAAGGACCTACAAGTTGAAATAAACAACGTCAAGAGTATGGGAAAACGGCCAGGATGGATACATTTCCCGACTGAAGCAAGAGGACAAACACACTATACTACTACTATCCCAGGACACCACACATCACACATACGCGCTAGAGCACTCATTTAGACAGATATTACAAGGTGGAGAAGATACTAACAATGTTAAATTATAGAGTGACGCTATTACTATCAGAACCAGAAAGGTCATCAACAACCCATTGCTTGCTAGACTACAATTCGTCATTGACGTTTTGCACCCAAACAGAGCCAACGTCTCCAAGGATGAGTTGAGAGAGAAGCTTGCTGCCACCTACAAGGCTGACAAGGATGCCGTCTCCGTCTTTGGTTTCAAGACCCAATACGGTGGTGGTAAGTCCACTGGTTTCGGTTTGGTTTACAACTCTGTCGCTGATGCTAAGAAGTTTGAGCCAGCCTACCGTTTGGTCAGATATGGTCTAGCCACCAAGGTTGAGAAGGCTTCCAGACAACAAAGAAAGCAAAAGAAGAACAGAGGTTTGAAGATCTTTGGTACTGGTAAGAAGCATGCCAAGAGAACTGCTCGTCGTAACACTGATTAATAAGTGTCGAGGAAAAACTTGTTTTCCAAAGGAGAGGGAGCGAACATCGGTTTGGTTTTGTGTAATTAACGTATGCCGTAAAGTCATAAATTTCTACTGAATTGTAGTTATGAATTTTCATCCCTTAAGATCAACTAAAAAAAAAGCAGAACAAAACAAAACAAAACAAAACAAAACAAAACAGTCCATTTTTTATCTCAGAAACCCAACACCAGAAAGAAAACACACAGCTCGTATACCAATGTTCGGCCTGGGCAAGCTCTTCTATGGTTAGTATCATTGTTCATCAGTGTGAAAAGACTGTGAATTTGTACTAACTCTCCATATTACAGCTATTCTCCTCCTCGTTAATGCAGTTGCTGTGCTCAGCGAAGATCGCTTCTTAAAGAGAAGTAAGTTACCCACCACCACCACCACCACCACATGGTTTTGACTGAGTAGTAGACTAACGAATAAAACAACAACAGTTGGTTTGGGTCAGGAAACACAGGCGTTTGGAGGACCCGTGGAAGGATCAACAAAGTCTAGAGTAATAAACCTGATTAGTGCAGTGCAGACGTTACTAAGGATCCCACTGATTGCTATCAACATTCTTGTGATTCTTTATGAGCTGGTACTAGGCTGAATGGAAGCAGAGGTTTCAATACACACTTCTAGTAGTGATAAGAATAGTAATAATAGTAATAATGAATGGTCTCTTTCAATGGAGAGGCAGATCGAAATCAGCCCTAGATGTGAAAGCTTTTACTACACGCTGATACTAACCAAAGTAATACCGCTTATAAAGAGAGAAACACAAGAACAACAACAACAGCAGGACCCTAAAACCCACACACACATACGTGAAATCAACTCACAGAAACCTATGGAGTGTGTGTGTATGAGAAACCAAATAACATATCTATATATAAACCGCCAAAATTTCATAAACTCCTTCTTCTTCCAGGTGCAACCAATCTCTCAGCGATAAAGTTATCCACAATCTTCAAATCCTTAAAGTCGTGATGAAACTGTTCAAATTGCTGGAAATTCTCAAAGTAATTACAAAGACAGTCATAAATGAACAAGTACTGTCTCAAGTTCTGCACCATTGAGATCCTCTGATCTCTGAATTTCTCCACAAGGCAGAATACGGGATCATAGGTATGGCCAAAGGTGGAATCAGCAGCAGCATCTTCAACGTTGATAATCGTATCCAAGGCGCAGAATGTTCCTGTACGACCACACCCTGCTGAGCAATGCACCAGGACATTCTCATTCCAAATATTCAACTTCTGCATGATCACTCGTTTGAAGAACACTAATTTCAAGACGTCACCTTGTTGTGAATCAGCCATGATATCATAGTCTTGCCAGTTAGTGATTTGGATCTGGATGATTTCCCTGCCCAAGTCGCAGCTTTTAACCTTGAGTCTTCTGATACTGATGTTGTCCAGTTCCTGCTCCTCGATAATATCGTAAATACTCTTCTCGTTCCAGTACGGATAGCACTTCTCAACACCATTCTCGAACTGGTTGGTCAGGGCAATGACAATCTCAACATTGTTGTCCTTGATCAACTTGTTAAAGTCATACAGTGTCGAGAGAAGGGGTGCCTGCGTGGCAATGTACTTGATGTCTGACACCGAAGGACAAGAGATAAAGTTCGCATTGATGTAGTTCTTTGAAGTTTCATCCTCCAGTGTCTTCTCCTCTGACGTTGGAGTGATTGAGAGTTTAACTCTAGAGTGTTCATATGGGAATATGTCCTTGTACCTGTTCTTCCATCCGAGCTCAATCCCAGATCCTATAGAGTTGTTGGCGATCATTTCGTTAATGCGGTTTTTTTCTTTAATCTCCAAAGTCTTGAACTTTTCAATAAAGGAAGAGTCTGTTTCGTTGGCAGTGTCATACTCTGTTGGTAGAAGTTTAGATAGCCAGTTTGGAAGTTTCTTAAACTTCGACGCGGAGTTCAAAAACTTGAATTCATTCAACACTGGTTTGTAGATATGGGAATCGTAAGACTCTTCATTATGTCTGATCTTGAACATGGGGGTTTTGGGAACGATGGGTAGTTGAAATCTAGACAAGTTGGGAGAATTAGGTGATTCTGAAGATAGGCTGCTTGAGAATGAAGGTGAATTAGAATGCTGGGGCAAAGGGAGCGATGAGGCCGATAGATTCGTCAGTGACATAGATCTGTTGGGTGTGGAGGATGATTTGATGGATGAGCTTGACAATGAATGGTAGTGGTGGTGTCCTAGGCGTGGTGGTTGAGGGAATGGTCCAGCGTTCTCCTCAGATACTCCATGTGAGATTAGCAGTGGAGATTCTTTAGCTAGTTGTTGGAAACCGTTTTGTAGGACGTATAGTTCACCTTGGTAATCTTCATCTTGGATGAACTTGTTCAATGTGCCGTGAACCCCCAGCGATATTTCATTGTTCTGAACTGGAGAATCATCATAGATAACAATGATTTTTGTGGTATCGTGCAACGAGTTATTAAAAAGGAACTCCTTCAACTGGATGTTCTCTGAAAGTGATAGGTTGTTGAAACACTTTTGCAATGTGAATTTTGATCTCTTGAGGAGCGTGGATGGCAAGTTGAAATTAATGGCACCTTGTATGTGAGATTTGTTGAAATCAATGAATGGCCGCACATCAATAATCAACAAAGTCTTTTCTTGCTTCTTATTGTCGTAGCTGTTGTTGCCGTTGTCATCGTCATCGTGGACAGCCTCATCAAAGAGTGTAGCAAGCTCATTGTTTGTCATGAACCCTACAGACTCCTGCACAGGGAATTTGATAACCTTCTTGAACGTGTTCATAGTTGGTAAAGTCGGAGCAGATGATGATTCAGGTAGTGAAGGAAAGGGGTTATATCTCGAGAGTGTCTCGATGGAGCTTGTGGAGGGATATGAATCGGTCTTCTTGTGATGAGGAATCAGTGGCTTATCAACAAGAGTCAACTCTGAGTCGGTGGAAGAGACCTTGGACAGATGCAGTGATTGAAAGGACTTCTCAAAGGGGTTGTTAGTCGTTGGTGACAATGAAGCGACACGTTCATGTAAAGAGTAAGAGGGTGGTTTTGCAAGAGGAGGCACATGTTCGGATACATCTCCACCAACGTCTTCTGAGTCCTCATCTATGGTGTTGATGGGGTTGCCTACACTTGGGAAAGTGTATGACTTGTTATACCTGCTGTTTGGGCTTGAGCCCGACACTCTATTAAACATCATGATTCGCAGCCACTAGTAATAACAGACAGGTCACCACACAACCTGGTGGGTGTTTGGTTTATATACCCTGGCCTGGATATGTGGAAGGGGGCTAAAGCAAAGGGCTTGCGTGTTTGATGGTTAAGCCTCGACGATGGCCACGTCAAGATCTAACAACCAGTTGTAGTGTGAATTCCCCCCGAGTGGTATACAGATATAGTGTGCGGTAAACACTGCAAGCTGACAGAAGTTCTGGTAGCTTCCGGTAGTGTATGTCTGTGTTTTACAATGGAGTGAGTGATTGTTTTGCAGGAAGAAAAGTCTCTCGTTCATCAAAAAACCACCCCAAGAAGGAGAGAAAAATATTATAAGCGGAATCGAAAATCTGGTATGTGGCAGAATGTGAAATTACATCATAATACATAATTCTGCGTTATCCGTTAGCTACAAGATTACGTCAGAAAAACGGCGATACCGGTTGGTTACTATGGAAACGTTACTATAAGATGTCGTATAAGGACGTGAATCTGTCTGCAGGCCCGCAGACAGAAAGGTCTAGACTTATTAGTTGCGGGAGGTGTTTTGTGTTTTTGTACAGGTGCGGGAATTGCTTTCTTGTGGTCGGCATTGTAGTTGCACCGTATGTCTATATGGAGAGCTCATCGAGAAAACACCAAGTTATGCCCTTTTGCTCTCTCGAGACTCCTGGCGAAGTTCTTTTTTTAGTTCATCCGCTATTTTAGTTATATTTTGTAGCCACAAAAGCCAAAAAAGAAAATAAATAAATAAATAATACTCACCTTTTCGATGAGCTATTTTAATTGGCCGCCTGTTGTATGCTATGCAGGTCGGCGAACACACAATACGCAGACTAAAACCAAAAAGAAAAACTGTTTCGGGGTTTCGGCTTTCAAAGAGAGTTCCATCCATATCATATCGATGAAACTTACATTACCACCCAACAGTTTACGGCGTGTAACTCACTTGGATGATTGTGTAATAAAATAAGATAAAGTATTTGAAGCTTTGTAGTGGATTGGAGGTAGGGATGGGGAGCCAAGTTCCTAGAATTTCCCCTTTGGAACACGGAGAGGGGTTGGGTAGAATGGCCAGCTGTACTGAACAGCGTTGTTCAATCTCACGCCCAGTTCATCAGCAAACATCCACGCTAAACCAGGCTGTCGCAAGAACTCCCTACCGTTGAAGATAATGTCAGACTTGCCTGACTCGACAATCTCATTGGCCAAGATACCACTGTTGATTCTCCCAGCAGAGCTCACGAGGAGTTTGTCACCAACGTGTTTCTTGATCCTCTCTGACAATGGCACCTGGTGGCCTGGAAAGTTCTTGCGTCTGGTCTGGTTAGCGTTGTTCCCACCCGCGCTGGCATCCAGGAGATCCACACCATGTTCGACAAGCATGTCAGCGAGTTTCAAACTGTCCTCAATAAGCCAGGCTCCGTTAATATGGTCAGCATTTTCGCTGGCTGAGATACGCACAAACAACGGGTGGACATCGTCTTTGATTGCATCAACAACTTCCAACAGGAAACGTGATCTGTTCTCGATAGACCCACCGTACTCATCAGTTCGTTTGTTGGAAGTCCCACTGAGAAACGAGCTGATCAAGTACCCATGAGCTCCATGAATCTCCACAAAATCAAACCCGGCAATACCATAAGCACGCTTAGCAGCATCTTGAAAATCCTGAACGATACCCTTGATCTCATCCCTTGTCAGCTCCTTAGGAGTAGGGAAGGAATCCAAATCAAACGACTCTGCAGACGGACCCACAATCTTCCCTGGAATATCTGTCCATCCATCGTATGCCTTTCCGACCCCTTGTTGCAAGTACTTGTAGATTGGAGTGCCACTGGCCTTTCTGCCCCCCATGGCCCAATTGCACACCAATCTTGACACCTTGGGAATGCACAAAGTCCACGATTGGACGCCATGCGTGTGCCTGCTCGTTGTTCCACAGTCCCAGGTCATGGGGAGATAGCCTTCCTTCTGGAGCCACAGCATTCACCTCCGCAACAATCCCACCGACACCATGCAGCGCGAACCCACCATAGTGGATCAGGTGGAAACTAGTCGGCTTGCCGATATCATCACCATTGGGGGCAGCAGAGTAAGTACACATTGGACTCACAAAGATACGGTTGGCAAATACCGTGTCCTTGATGCTGATAGGTGTGAAGAGTGGTGGTGGTGGAGGAGGAGGTTGCGGGGCAGAGTACGCCTGTCCGGTTGGACCCACCGGCTTGGGAAGGAAGTAGCCTTGAACTTCAGTTGACTTTTCAACAATGAGGTAATCTGGCTTGGTCATTGCAAGTATAAGTGCTGTTTGGATGATATCATAGGAAGTTACATCACTGATACCTACTGGGGGTTTGTTTGCTTTAAATACTATATGAGCTTACTAATTAGTGGTTCTTGTTCTCTGCGGGGGAGAGAACCAACAAACACAAACAATGTGCCAACATACCGGTATACATCGCTGACAAATTGACAGGATTCGTATTGTTGTTGTTGTTGGTGGTGGTGGGCAAGTCCAGTAACGGATACTGCATGTGTTATCATATATCGATACTAGTTATGGCCGTATTGGACAGATCCAATACTTTTAACCGAGTAAATCTTCCCCTGATGGTTTGCTTGAAACACTTGTTATTTGAAAGATCCAATATTTCAAGATTGGTGTTTTCCACGTCTTGGTCGAGATCCTCAATCTCTTCTAAACGATAACACTTTGTAATGACCAACTCCTTGAGTTCCGCAAAGAAGGACAGCCGGTTGAATCTTGAAGTCACATGGTCGCCATAGATTCTCAGTACTCGTAGATTCTGGAAGCCATTCAACGTCAATGGATCCACACGACTGACAACCTCGAGTTCCTCGAGGTTTATGGCACCTCTCATCTCCGATAGGAACTTTGAGTATGATATCTTGGAGGCACTGACTGTTTCATTCAACGCCAGTTTCTTCAACCGATCACTGAGATTCAAGGTTCTCAACTCAGGTGCACTCAGATGGAACAGCTGGAATGAGAAGCTGCCGATCGTCAATCGCTGGAGTACATCGAAGTGACAGTGTGTGTTGTCCAACAGCCTGAGATCGTCGCATCCGTTGATCGTTCTGACCTGCGGGAAGAACCACTCTGTATAGTGTGAATTCATCTTGGGAAGGAGAAACCGGATCAGGGGATTCCCATTGATGTTCTGCGGTGTTCCCCTCGCTCTCGTTATCGTAATGGAATGATACTTCTTAGCCATTTGTAACTGCTTCAGCAGGATCTTCATGAGTCTGATGGTGTCCGAAACACCACCACCACCACTGCTACTGCCATTGGTCCCGGACGACATTTGGAACACAAAGAACGCATGCCTCTGTACCAAGCACGACATTTGTTCCAACGTGATACGATTCAAGTTGAATCGCAGCAGTGTGCTTTTGGAATCATCCTCATCTCTATCACTAAAGACAACTAGGATCTCACGAAGAAGTCGTTTGAAAGGTTTGGCAGTTTGGAGCAACGCATTGTACGTGTGGAGGGATTCGAATCGGGACAGAACTTCCAACAGAAGCTCATCAGGGAGATCAAGCAATGATAAACACATTATTCTTATTGAACAAACCTGCTGTTATTAAGAACAAGGAAACCACTACTACACACACTCTGGCTGGACTTGGACATAATAACATTTGCTCTTTTTGGTGTAAAAGTAATTGGAGGTGTCGTCGGGGTTTGGAAAAAAATACTTAAGGGTGTTTTTCACTTTACGATAAAGAGAGTATTTATTGCATTCCGTTGGACAAAGTACTTACTCTTCATCGCTATCGATCTCAATCTCAGGGATCTCAAAATCGTCGTCGTCGCTGTTGTCCTCTCCTTCTCCTGTAGCTGTGGTTGTAATAGTAGTAGCAGTAGTGGAAGAGACAACAACCGCTGGAATGAGTCTGGCTTCCTCGACAACAACTTTGACCCGTTTGGATGGGGTAGTAGTTTCATCCTCTTCTTCTAATGGTCTAGTTTTGGGCTCTTCTTTCTTCAAAAACTGGAGAGTGTTGATTTCTTCATCAGTTTTGAAGACTGATTGGCCAACATCAGCAGCAGCAGCAGCAGCGTTGGTGCCACCACGAGTCTTCAATTCTTGCAAGAAATCTTGTTGTTCTTCATCAACAACTACAATTGCCTCCTCCTCTTCATCTTCCTCATCGTCGTCTTCTTCAAATCCGCTTTCAGTCATTTCAGGTCTCTTCAAATTGAACTTAACATCCAATGGTGGGAGTCTTGGGTTCGTCAACAGACTCAAGCTGACGTTGTTTGGTAGAAGTGTCTTCACAATAGGTAAGTAAGAGTACACCTCACCTTCACCTGGGTAAAGCACAACGGCTTCCAATAGCCTGACCAGTTCACCATTCAAGGAACCACTGAGGGTCTTTTCCATCACCGCACGGGAAATAGCATATTTGACAATTTTCAGTCTTGAATTGGTGGACATCTTGATAAACTTCTTCATAACAATCTCAAAGAACTTGAGAACAGTATTCACAACGGCAGAATGATGTGGCTCCAATTCAAACAGTTCAGCATGGGACAAAATGTCAGCCATTGGAGTCGCATCCTTGTTCTTATTCTTGTTCTTCTTATTCTTGTTTCCTTGCTTGTGCTGCTGCTGGGACAACTCTTGGTGCTGCTTGACTTCCTGTTTGTCAAGAAGGCCATCCAATGGAGTTCTCTTCTTGAGAAACAAGATACTGACATCAATCATCTTGTTCACCAAATCGTAGTCAGTCAAACCATCAGCCATATGGAACAAGTCGGTAGTTGTCTTGATCAGTTTCAACAGTTGGGTTTCAATACTCAAGGCGAATTCTTCATCAATCTTAACAACAACCTTGCTATTACTCTTTTGTTTCTTCTTCTTCTCAACTGGAATCACCACCTCGAGGGACGAAATGATAGCCTTGAAATGTGGAAGTGCAAGCCTCTTGTATGTCAAGACAATCTCCCTAATCAAACCCACACCGATTGCCTGTGAAGTGCTAATGTCATTGCTAATGATATTCTTGAGGGTATCATCCCTGGCAAATTCTCTCTTGAAGGAAATGTAATTCAATGACAAGCTAACCAGCAAGTTTCCAGCTTGGATGATAGTGCCTAGTGGGATTCTCAATGGGAATGGGGTTGGTGAGGTAATGAACCCAATCAGAATCTGTACAAGAACATGAATTCTCTTAGAGATAGCAGTGATGGTGAACGGCTCACTCAGATCCACCTTCAAGAAGGGGAAAATGAATTTCTTGCTGTCCGAGTACTTAGAGGACAAGAGGTCTAGGGTCTTTACCAAGTCAGGCTCTTCCTTCAAGTCTATCAAACTGTCATAAACCTCAACAACTGAACCCAACTCAGCAAGAACCTGCAAAATCTTCATTCTCCATTGATCATCTGGCAACGCTTGGATGCTGTGACCACTTTTCTGTTGTTGTTGCTGCTGGTGCTGGTGCTGGTTCACAATATTCGTATAGGAGAAGCACGAACAAATACGCTTCTGCAAAGCTATATCAAAGTGGGCAAAATTGTCCTTGCTCATGAGCACAATCAACTTGGTTTCAAACTTAGAGAGGAATGGCTTGAAGGTTGTCGTGTTCTTCAAGACCAGACTTTGCAAGATGGGAATAACAGTAACGACATCATTCTCTAATTTATCAATCAATGAGGAGATGATGTTAGGCAGATTTGGAGTGAGAACCTCTCTGGTGAGAACAGGTTTTCCCCTGATACCTTTAATAACCATGAACAGAGCCAGCACTGCATTCTTCAGATTCAAAGGAATGGATCTGGCATCGTTGATGATCTTCAACAGGGCAACAATGAAGCTTTGGCCTTGGTTGGTAAGAATAATCGGGTTGGTTCCAATGACTTGGACAAGATGACACCCATACCACTTCTGGTGGTCATCTTGGGAATTCAAAAGATTGAGGACACGGCCAGTCAAGTGGTTGATCTCAGGTTTACTGGCTTTGGAGATAGTGCTGTGGGCTTGAGCTAGGGACCTCAACACATAAGGGGCATCACGAGGCTGCGGATTTCCTAATAGAGTAATGATAATGGAAATAGGAATCTCTGCGATCATTGTTTTGAAGTTGGGGTGGTTGGAGAGAGTCGACTTCAAGCTCATCGATCGATGAACCACTTGAGAGAAAAAAAAATTTCATCTGCCCAACCCAACCGGATAAGAAAAAAAAAATTTGTTCACACTAATAAACTCAACTCACTATAAAGCCGAGCACCAACACCAGCACACCACAATAGCAATAGAAATAACAATGGCAGCCATACAGACACCATCTACAACAGCAAAGGTATCGACTGCCACTATTTTCAGATATGTTCCCAATTACATTGGATATCTCAGAGTCATCTCAGCTATTGTCTCATTCAAGGTTATGAAGAACCACCCTCTCTACTGCATCGTCATCTACTCAGTGTCGTGCCTTTTGGACGCGCTGGATGGCCACGCAGCCCGTTATTTCAACCAGACAAGTCGGTTTGGCGCCGTGTTGGATATGGTGACGGACAGATGCACCACGTCATCGTTGATTTGCTTCTTATGTGTCTTGTACCCAGACTACGCGCTTGCCTTCCAACTGCTGGTGTCGCTGGATCTGGCCTCCCACTACATGCACATGTATGCCACATTACAGACCGGTGGCAAGTCGCACAAGACCATTTCAAAGGAGTCAAGTTGGTTGCTGAACTTGTACTACACCAACAGATATGTCTTGTTCACAATGTGTGCCTTCAATGAACTCTTTTATGTGGCACTGTATTTGTATCACTTCCAATTGTTCACTGTGACCTTTCTCGGTAACACTTACTCTGTGGCTGGTATCATCACGGTGATTAGTTTGCCATTCTACCTTTTCAAGCAGACTACCAACGTGATTCAATTGGTTAGAGCTTCTGTCTTGTTGGCTGAGCTGGACGTGGCCGACTTAGAAGCCAAGAAGGAGTGATATATATAATATAGGTAGAAATAGTATTTACTCTCCTTCTATGATTTGTATACAAGTACCTATGAGATGAGAGATGACAAATGTCCAATAGCTTCCTGTATCTGGGTTACTGTATGCAAAAAAAAGAAAAAAAAGTGTATATTGAGAAGTATGATGGTACAACCATTCCAACCTTTATCCCAAACCTCTTGCCAATACATGCACAACAGATAAGGGGGTCAGAAGTTCTCTGAAAAGCGTCCATCTAAAGTAACAAGAAGGGTGCGCTGAACGCTGTCTCCAAAAGAAGCCCAAACGGAGTAACCCGTCATTCCTCAAGGAACAGTCCCTAGAGACCGCTCAACCCGAGAGGAGCCCTGTAAGACTTGACACGCGAGATTTCATCATATGAGTATAAAACTTGGAAGGTCATACAAAGAAGCAAGAAAAAGAAGTTTCAAAGAAGTTAAAGATCAATTTTTGTTGTTGAATAAAAATTTATACTGCCAGGCCCCTAGGGATAAGGGTTACCCGGTGATACCAAAAAACGAGAGGGCAACGGACCGAACAGAAAGAAAACTCAACACACGCAGCTTTGCCGACTGCAGTAGATTCTCTAGTTCCAATAAGTAGTAGTAAGCTTCTATTACTTTAACGACAGCCTACAAGTAGAGAATCAAAAAAGGGTAATAAGTTAAGAACTTATACCGAAAAAAGAGGAAAAGTAAATGCTCTCACTCAGAGTCGAACTGAGGATCGCTACATTACTAGTGTAGCGCCTTACCAACTTGGCCATAAGAGCTTTTACGAGGATGCAAGCTGTTAGCGTCGATCCAACGGCATCTCATTACCCGTCTCTACTTTGGCAGGGGCCAAACTTGCAACTCAACTTTTCAAAATCTTCGAACGAATACCAACCAACAACTTTATAGAACAGATTTACAATGGCCGTTAAAGGATTGGGACAGATTGACAAGCAATACGACGGCTCTCAACTAAAGATCGGTATCATTCATGCTCGTTGGAATTCAGAGGTTATTAAGGCCTTAGTTGATGGTGTCTTGCTCAAGTTGAAGGAACTGGGTGTCAAGGAGGAGAATATCTACGTTGAGACTGTTCCAGGTTCCTTCGAGCTGCCATTCGCCACTAAGAAGTTTCAGGAGAAGATTCGCAAGACCGAGAATACCGAACTGGATGCCATCATTCCAATCGGTGTCTTGATCAAGGGTTCTACAATGCACTTCGAGTACATCTGTGACTCCACCACTCACGCTCTAATGAGGCTCAACGAGCAATTGAACATTCCAGTCATCTTCGGAGTACTGACCTGTTTGACTGAGGAACAAGCTGAGCTGAGAGCCGGTCTGAAGCCGGGTATGCATAACCATGGTGAGGATTGGGGTGCTGCTGCTGTTGAGATGGCTTTGAAGTTCAACAAGTACTAGGTTCAGCTTAACTGAGAGTTATATATACATATATATGTAACGAGGAACTATGATATTTATTTACAGTAGTCATTATTGATCAAAACATCTTCAACGGTTGTTTTTTTGAGCTTGACCACCTTTTCCACCGTTATAACCTTTGTAACCAGTATTAAATACACGGCCCTGTGATCCTGGAGGCGGAGGTGCGCCACCAGGAATACCTCCTATGGTAGGAGTACCCATAGGCTGTGGTGGTGGCGGTGGGAAGTTTGGCCTTTGTTGGTAAAACTGAGGGGAGTGTGGTTGTTGTTGTTGTTGTGGAGGAAGCGGTATTGGCTGCTGCTGTTGTGGCGATGGGGACATCATTGACTGGCCTGGGGTGGCGCTGTTTGAATGAGGAGGAGACCCAATGTGTGTAGGAGGAACATGTACTGGTCCTGGTCCACCTTGGTAGTAGTATTGTTGAGGTGGAGGTGGAGGCCCCTGAAGGAACGGCATCGGCTGGAATTGCTGCCCGTAAGCGACTGGAGTAGCTCCAGGTGGGCCGAAGCGTTGATGAATGGAAGGGTACTGTTGGTACGGCATCTGTTGGGGTGGAAACATGTGTACTTGTGGAGGTTGGCCAGGAAACTGTTGGAAGTGTGGTGGGAACTGTTGATACGGGTATCTATAAGAGGCTGGTAAGGTGGCCCTCGACTTCTCCTCCAGCTCTGCAAACACAACTCGGTATGGCTTTTCAAAAGTTGGATCATCCTTCATCTCAAACCAAGTTGGTGGTGTGATATACGGCTTCTCCAATCTAAACTTGTCCTTTATATCACGGCGCTTGTACTCATTCAAACAGCCCTTAAAGAAGTTAAACTCGCTAACAACAGTTCTCGGTTTGTCAGCGTTTGGTAGTCTGTTCTGAGCAAAGAACGAGGCTGGCGTGAAGTTTGATCTCTTCTTGTGTGGGACTCTTGGCGAGTTTCTTTGAAAGGTTGGACTTGAGATACGTGGGGAGCCAGCAGTACTTGGAGTGAAGCTCGATGCCTTTGGGTTGAATTTCTTGGTAGCGACACTTGGTGTGGAAGTTTTACCAGATGATGCTATTTCTTCAGTTGTTGATTCAGAGACTGGGAGTGAGGTACCGGCTGTGAATAATGGAGCAGATCCCTCTGTGATTAAGGGAGACTCGGCTACCACCCCCGCATTTGCCGGGGACTTACTGACAACCTTGGTGTCAGATCCAGCTGAACTAGATGAGCTGGTATCATACCTTTTGATAATCTCCTCCTGTTTATGCTTGTCCTTTGAAACAATTGGAAGCAAGTCCTCTGGGAATTTTGAAGGAATGTTAAAGTTCTGGGCAAATTCCTTCAATGATTCCAGCTCATTCTTATGCAGAGCCTTCTTAGAGCTATTGCGTTCGTTGGAAGACTGTTTGGCAGCATTAGCAGCATTAACAGATGGTTTGGCAGGAATAGTAGATGGCTGTTGCTGCTGACGATTGCTTGTTTCTGCCTGTTTGGTGGCATTAGTTTGTGAAGGCACATGGTTAGATGCAGGGCTTGGAGATGTCACTTGCTTCGAGGCAGACACGATTGCTGGATCAATGTTGGCAATCACATTCCTTTGGCTTGGTGGGATATACTTGCCTTTGATATCCTCTGCAGATGGCTTGAACTCAGTCTTCTTCTTGTTGATCAAAGAGGCAAACAACGCATCACCTTTAGCCTGAGCCTCAGAAGTTCTGTCAACACCAGAATACTTGTCCTCTTCATCAATACCACTGTCGTCAAACTTCAAACCACGCTCTTCAGCCAGGTGATGGTTACCATTGAAGGATTGACCCTCAATTTCCCTTGCCAACTTATTGGCCTTTTCAAGATTTTTAGCATAGTTTGGGTCGTTTCTGTTAATCTTGGTAGTGTAAAGGTGCTCATCAAACGCAGACTTTATTCCAAACTTCTCCTCATTGGTTTGGAATTGATCCCAGTGTCCGCCACCGCCCGCTGAACTACTCTCCAACGTCAATGATCCCAAACTGACACCATTAGAGTCCTCTTCTTCAGGAACCCACTTCTCAATGTCACTCTGACGCACTTGTTGTCCAACCTTGGACGTCTCTGTATCCGTCTTGAAGCTGCCGACAGATCCAGCAGCAGTCCCCACAGGATTGAACAAATCCACATTCCTAACTTCAAAATCAATCAGATCAGTGACTCCAATACTTTCTACTACCTCATCGTCGCTCTTCTTCAGCAACACCTGTAGTGTCACGGGGTCAACACCTTCTAAAACGCCCACAATCTTATCTCCCGAGTTCACCTGCACCTCAACCTCACATCCAATCGAGTTAGCAATCAAAAACAACAATCTGTCATTGGCATTGTGCTGATACTCTTCGCTTGAGAAGATATCTGGTGTGATACCACCGCCGTTTGGATTGTTATTGGTATTGGAGGCGTTGCTGTTGTTGTTGTTGTTGTTATTACGACGATTGAAGTTGCGAGAACCTGTACGGGCATGTCCTTTCTTGTGTTCCGAAACAGGGCGAGGCTGAGACTGCTGGGATGGCTGCGACTGTTTGGTGGTCATCGTGGTCAGCAGCTGTGAATTGGGCTCTATAGACCACTTGCTGACTGCGATTTTTCGAGTTACTTGATTCTGAGAAGCGGTGTTTTTTTTTTCTGCAATTCCTTCTCACAAAGAAGGGGGAAATTGTTAAAGTCCGGGTAACAGAGAATTTCCCTTCAGGATTAGAGCTTCTATATATATTGAATGAATCAATGAATAAAAATATTTGCCCAGTATCTCCATTGGATCGTTATTCGTCAAGGAAATCAAGGACTTCGTTGAGATTATCAAGTTGGGTAGAGAGATCTGATAGATGGTCGGTATGGTTTCGGAGTTTTTCGAGATGTGATTCCAACTCTTTCAAAACATCCTCTTCCTCCTCGTCTCCTTCAAAGTCGATATCTAAAATAGATCCCTGCTGTAGTCTGTTCAATTCATTCTCAATTTGCTCATTTGATTCGGCATTCATTTCCTTCTTCAAAATGTTGAGTTCCTGAGTGTACATTTTCTTGTAATCCAAGGCAAACCGAGCCCACATTTTCTTCTCCTTCTTCTCAGCAGCCATTGCATCATACAGGTTCTCCACTAACTTCATCTCATTACCAAGAAGATTTTCAATGAATCTGTTCTTCTTGAGCTGGAAATCGTAGTCCAAGTCGTTTTCATTGAGCATCTTGGGTAACCTCAACTTGTCCTCGTTCAATCTCTCGTCAATTTGTCCCGACTCCGAAAGCTCAGGTGTCAGCCGTTGAATGAACTGGCTGATCGAGTGAGTCAGCTCAATGTCCGCCCTTCGAAGTGTCTGTTGGCGGTTGGGAAGGGATTCAATGACTTGTGTCTTGTGTGTGTTCAGGATCCGTTCAATTGCCTCAATCGTTTTCTGCGGTACAAAGTTCCATGACTTTAGCGTCGTGCTCTTGGTGTACCTCTTTGAGATTGCCTTTAGTTTGTACTCATCTGCCATCATACTGTCTTCTATAGATGGCGGTGGCCATTTGATGAAACCCCTTCTTCGAATCAGTTGAATTAAAATCAAAGAATTGTTTACTTTGTTTATCATAATAGTAATTTCCAGTCGCGACACCTCGGAAATCGACACTCGAAATTAGGAATTAGGACAGTTTTGTACATCTACTTCGAAATTTCAAACACCTGTTGCACCAGTCTCCTGAGAACTCACCGGGATGTGGTGTTGTATCTACTCAACCTCTTCAGTGAAAGAAGATCAATATGTTTCTGTTATATTTGCAGGAATTTTCTGAGAAACATACCTCTGGTCTTTAGAGGAATTTCTTTGCAGATTAGTACCAGTTTGTATATGCGCAGTCTCTTCTCCTCTGACTCAGATGCAAGGTCAGATATCACGGTAACATACTGATCACTATCAATAAGTCCCTGCGAAAGGAGTTCAGACAGAAGTCTATTTGCCAACTCAAATTGGGAAAAGAAGCCATCTCCAACTATTGATTGGAGCATGTTGGATCCAGCGGGCGCTAGTGACGATTGTGCAAGTGCATCCTTGGAGCCAATCAGCTGAGCTGGTTCTGGTTTGTTGTCTTTATCATTTCTGTGGCTCTTAGAGTTGGTATCAGTTTTTGTCGTTTCTCCCTGATCCACTATCTGTTTTGTTGAATACCCTTCTTGTTTCACCTCATCATCACTTGAAGAAGTACCAGTACTGGCGGAGGAGATGGAATAATTTGTGCGGAGTCTACCACAATGAATCATCAACTTGTAGTATCTCCATAACAGTAGGATTCCTTTAGAGTCTCCGACTATATCAAAGAATGGTCTTCTTTTATATTTCTCTCTCAATTCTGGACTAAAAGAGAGACAATTCTCGGAAAATAGGAAAGACGCACCTTGACCAACCAACTCTTCTATCAATAGAGCACACTGTTTTAGAAAGAACATGTTGACAACAACCACACTGCTGCTGATATGCGTTCCCAATGCCCTCTCGACCAATTGGGTTACTTCATCCACTGCCTGTGCACCTTCTGCTTCATCGAGTACAACCATCGCGTTCTTAGAAACCAGATACTCGGTTGCCCGAAGGATAGCAAGATGAAGCTTTCCAGGGCTAGTTACGCTCATTGCATTAGCGATGCATGTAGCAGGCAGCTTCTTTTCCGGTAGGGTTGTGCATCTTTCAACCTGTAGAGGTGTTTGATGGAATGATAGAAATGGTGATGTTTCACTTACCGGCCCAGGCCCACGTTGCTGTGGGTGTGAGGGTGGATGTGAGTAATGATTAGACGTTGCAGTTGGTTTGAACGAAAACAATGGGAACAACTTTGATGGATTAAGAAGGTTGTTATATCTTTGATCACGTTTGGGTTCGTTGTGGTATTGTTGTATAGTACTAGTCCGAGATTGAACAACAGATGTGGTGGCTGGTGGTGGCCTTTGGCAAAGAGTTCCGTTCAGAGGGATTCCAAGAGGAGGGAGCTTGATTGAGTCAGTATCAATGTCCGCTGTGGTTGCCAAATTGAACCAAGAACCGTTCTCATTGGTTGTCAATCTTGTTGGTCCCTCAACGTGTCCCATGATACTCTCGCCAGGATATTTAAACCTTCTTGCTCTATTGCCCTGAATCTTGAGGGATGTCCTTGGCGAGCTTTTGGGCGAATTCCTTGTCTTTGAAGTATTCCTTTTGAGTTGTTTTCTTGGTGGTCTCTCCGGCTGAGGGGATGTTTCAGCCATTGAGCTATTTGCTGGACTGGGAGGGAGGACTGGGTCTGACTGAACAGAGCTCATTTTCAGTCGGAAAGTATGTGTTGATTTTTGGAAGTATTTCTTTGACAGGTTGTTGACATCTGTCAAAAGGGAGTTTTTTTCCACCACATTACTTAAAAAAACATTGCCAGGTGGAAATTTGCTCAATCTATAGTTACACAGACGGGTATTGGGTGATTGGTTGATGAATATCAATTGGGGTGTGTTCAGATTTGTCTCTAGCCAATCACCAGTCCGTGCAAAGTGTCCTTCAATGAACACCCACTTTTTTTTTTTTTTTTTCTTTCGGATCCTGCAGGATACTGCAGATATTCCGTAAAAACAACAACAACCTAAAATTGAGTTTTGGCGTACTTGGCAACTGTTATTAAGACAACCGTTAGAAATTTTAGTGGTCTCAGGTAACTCGAACCAGTCAAGTGCCAACATCAAGCTCAATAATGCTTTTACACCCAGATATGGTTTCTTCCTGAGATTGTTGAGTTTTGCATCATTATGGCACTTGAGTACACAAGCACAGTTTAGCTACTTCTAATGAGAAGTGATGTCATTCAACTAACCATTTCTGACCTCAAGTTTGCATTCCAATTTAGGCAACAGATAGTTATGTATTTTCTTGGAAGCTAAGTTAAGAGTGTGATTGGGTGTTGCTTTAATGGAAGAAAGTTCAAACTGTTCTTAACCAAGTACGCCCAGGATAGATCCCATCAGGGTATGCTAGCATTCCATTATGAATCGTTAATATTATGAGCTCTGAACAAAGCCTGCACCATCCAAACCAGAAATCTCCTCCACTAATCCATTATCCTCCCCATCCTTTTCAACAATTGACCGAAGTATCATCCAGCATCTCTTTATTTCTTTCCTTATCTCAATATTTTCGCAATTTCTCCAACAAATAGCCAACATTGCAGAGATATCGTATTTCCGTTCACCAATCCGAGGCCAGCATTGGATCAGAGTATCTGCAAGACATCTAAGTGCAATTTTGGCAAGTGGGGGGTGAGTATGGAGGAATGGATTGCTAATAACTGAGCCCAAATGATAAGTTAATCTTGGAAGTGTCATGATTGTGTATAAACCCAGCGAGTTGATGATTGCGCTAGTCTGTTGAAGAATAATAGTTAGAATTTGGAAGTTATCGCTCACTGAGTTCCAAGTAGCATATATTCCGGAATTTAGCAGCATAAGAAGGTCTTTTCTTCTTTGACTCTCACTCTGTGAAAGCTCAGCGAGCTGGATCAAGGTTGGATATGTCACACTCAGTATTTCGTCTGACTGCTTAGTTGGTGTGGCTGGAGGAAGAAATGTCAATAATACCATTGCTGAATTACGGTAAACTTGGCCCAGTTGAGTTTGGTGAAGGTATTCTGGTTCCACCACGTTCAACAACTGGTGAAGGAGTCTTATACCCATAATCTTCACTGTGGCATCATGGTCTTCTATGACATTTAGAACAGAAGGAGACAGAAGCCACCATAAGTCCCGCACTTGTTTGCGAGCGTCTGATGCAGTATCCTTTTCTTCTTTTAATCTGCGAAGAATATAACTCAGGGTACCTATGGACCTTATGCCCTCCTCTTTCCATTTATCGCGCGGGTCCTTGGCGATGTATCCCAGCTTTTGCATCAGGGCGTTCTTTTGTCTCTGAGACCGAGCATACCCTGCCTTGGTGAGTTTTGAACTAGTAGTTTGTAAGGATTTGAAGTCAGCATGGATTAACTGTGCGATAGCTGGGATATTCATTGTTGGCAAGAGTCCTAAGGCCTTTCTTGATTCTTCAGCAAGTGATTGACACGACCACGGCAGGTCAGGATCACTGAACCATGTGAGTTTCCATGTAAGCTCAAGATCGTCAATTCCATTGATTTTCTGGACACACATCGTGGTAACACAGATAATGTTCTCAATCCAGCCATTCCATTTCAACAACATTGGGCCATTAGTGTCCCAGTGGAACCCAAGCTTCTGGACCGCCCATTGGAGGGTTTCATTGAGATCCGATATGTCTGAAACAGCGTCTAGTTCTGCAAGAAGAATAGCAAAATGTACTCTACTGTGGACTTCATCGTAACTGGTGTTGTCTCTTGGTGACTTCATCAACTTCTGGAGTGTGCTATTTAGTGACTGATCGGTGCTTAGCTGCCGGATTTTGGGGAGTACTGATTGCGGGATATGTGTAAGAGGTGCACCATTGAGTAACTGGAGTACATATCCTGGTTCAACAGTCGTCATTGCAGATGAATGCTGGTTGCGCAACATATCTCTTTTGAAATTGTGAAGGCGATAAACGGATTTTTGTAGCTTTGTATTTGTTCTCTCTTTTTTGGGGCGGATCGATGAGGTGGTTGGGACCACACAGAGATAAATTACTTCCAGCTCATTGATAATATCATAAACATTCTATACAAAAACCATAAACAAAACCATTATAAAAGCAAATAAGCACATCAAAAGAGAGTTCAAGCACTACTTCTTAATTAAAACTTCTCTTTCAAAGAGAAGCCCACCACACAGAATCTGGAAAAGAAGTAGAACACAGCGCTGATGATAGCCATGATAGCTGTGTAGGCAATGAACCAATTATATCTCACTATACTGCTATTTGAATCGCCAATAATGGCACCAGCAATAGGAATACCGACCAGTGTACCAAATGCAACAAAGAAGTACATTACACTGTATCTCTTACCAAAGTCACTGGTTTTGGAAATCTGACCACAACAGACTGGCAACAAACTGAAAACAGCACCTGAAATGAAGCCATAGAGGACAGCATAGGCGTACAAGACGGACAACTCGCCACCAAATGGCATCCACATCACTAGGTTGACGACTGTAGTCAGGAGCATTGTGATGATCATAATGTTGAAACGACCAAAGATGTCAGCCAAGTATCCAGTGATGGAACGGCCTGGTATTGTTCCCAAGTTGACCAAAGTGATAAGAAAGTACGAATCATCCATGGTGAAACCTCTTTTGATGGCATATGAGCCAAAGTAGGTGATGCATGAGAATGTGGAAATCTCAGCAAACAGTGCACCAACTGTGCAATGAATAAATGTAGTGTCAGTCATTGTCTCCTTGTCAAAGATGTTTACATAGTCAAAAATGCGTTTCTTGATAGTGTCTTCTCTGATTTCGTCCTTCTTGTTAAAGCGTTCCTCAATGAGAGCAATGGCAATTCCAAGGCAGAACAAAAAGATTAAGGCAAGCACTCTGATTGCCCACTCAAACCCTATTTTTGGGTACAATGATCTCAACATGATGGGAAAGATGACACCACCAACTCCTCCACCACTAGCTGCGAGGGAACAGTAGAGACCTCTCTTCTTGGAGAAGTAGTGTGCAATTACAGAGACCAAAGGAGACATCAACAGACCATTGCCAAAGGAACACAAAACACCAAAAGCCAGGATAAATTGCCAAACAGTCTTGCAGCCGGCAGTGGCAACCAGGCCGGAAACCATTAGAACTGTTCCAGAAATCAACAAAGCTCTGGTACCGTTGCGATCAAAATAGGTTCCACTAAAGATACACGACGCATATGTGATGAAAGTGGAGATCGAAAAGATCCACCCAACAGTAGAGCTATCGACGTTGGCAAGTTGATTGTGCTTTATATAAGACTCTATGGCACCCATCAAGTTCATCAAACCAAAACAGGCGATAAGACCCATGAAGGATCCAAACACCACGAGGTAGGCCTTGAGACCACCCTCTGGGAACTCCAGATCACCGTCAAGATTGAACTTAATTCCCCCATTTGTGTCATCAGAACCACCAGTCACAGTAATCTGAGACTCAACATCTGCTGTTTCGTTTTGCAGGGATTCATGGGTATCTTCATTAACCTGTTGTTCCTTTCCACTCACGGATCTTTTTCTCTGAGAATCAACAGAGTGGTCGACAAGGGTTTGAGTGGAATCTGCAGTGATAAATAATGGACGCTGCCCTACAGAAGTGGTGTTGTTGTTGTTGTTGTTGGTGGTGGTGGTGGCGATAGCAGAAGCGGAAGCGGAAGTGGAAGTGGCTGCAGGAGTAGGAGCACTACTGGCGGGTTCCTCAGAGTTAGGCTGTTGCATCAAGGGCCAGTCACTTAGCTAGTGACTGCTTTCGCTGGTGAATAAAAAATAGAAGATCTGTACACATGTTTTGACCCCATACATTTCATCTTTTATACCACAGAGGACCAAGTTTCCACACAGGCTGAGAGAGAGAGAGCGAGTCACACACACACCCTTGGTGCGTCTCAGAGTAAACACGCCTGCAGGTCTTTGTGAGTCTAGATTCCGCCGGTGCATTCATCTGCGGAACAAAATTTTAATAATGTGGCGTATACCATTATACAAAATGAACGAATGTAGAGAGATGAAGGGGGTTACCATAGTACTTTTTGGGCTCATTTTGAAGAGAATAAAATGAAGAATCTATTTATCTTGTTTTTATTTAGACTGTAGTGGTGATGATTGCTGTGTACCAGTGTAAATGATATTTCCACAGTTATCTCTAATGCTGCTTGACGCACCTCGACCGTTGAAGATCTGGGCATACTCCCATCTCGGACAGAGCAAATTTGGGAGGGTGGTGGTTCTGCAATCACGGAAATTTCCTGAGGGAAGCAAGAACAACCGAACATGAACCCAATACAGTTTCTCCAGGCGAGTAGATCCCGTTGATGAGGGGAAGGGGGGTTAATTTTACTGTATCTAGTTACTGGACTCGTCGACATTCGATATACACTTGACCCGCAGTTAATCTCAACCGTACTATAAACCCATCACATTCCCAGTAGTTCGTCCAAGCTTAGCTCCACGAATCCATCATCAGCGCCATAATCTTCCTCAATCTCATCCAAGACTTTCCGTTTGCGTCTTGCACTTTTCTCGATTGGCTTGACTGCCAACTCCTCGCCTAGCTTCTTCAGCAAATCCCCAACAGAGATGGAACCTGATGGATCTACCACTTGGCGTTTTAAAAGAGCAGGTTCCGGCAAAGTATCTTTTTCCAAGGTCGGCGGGATCGGTTGGATAGTTCCTTCTTCTTTCACAAAATCACGTACTGGCAATGACGAGGAGCATGCCTGGATCAGCAGGTGTTTCAGTGCTTGATCAAGTCTGTGAATACCAGTAGCCATTCTAGTGAGTTCATCAGAAGCCACTAATTGTTTGGAACCAGGAAGAGGTAGAAGCGAGCCACCAACCGTAGGATTGAATATCATTTTCTCACCATTAAAATCTGTGGACGCCTTACCTAAATCCATTGACTCAACTAACAAGTCCATCATCTTCTCGGCTTCATTTGAAGGAATCAAACATGAATGTAGGATTGGTTCACCTGAGGTGGTCTTTGGGTTGGTGAGCTGAGGGAATGCCGCGATCTTCTCATCTTCAAACATTGGGAGCCTGTTCATCACCAGCACCCGTGTATCCTTTTGTTCATCCTTGTCAGCACTACGCTTCTTGGATACAGTTGGCACAAAAGCAGGTTGTAGCACCACCATCTCAACCTCTGAAGTTGGGGATTTAACAAACCGCGCGATTAATGATGACTCCATTTCAGTTAGGTTGTCCACAATTGCTGCAATGGCAAGCTGATCATTGGTGGAGTTCTTGGACCCAAACAGCAAAATGGATTCATTGGAGATCATGGCTCTTGGAAGCTTTGAGTTTTCAATGACACCACGGATATCAAGACCGGCAATAGTTTTGTACTCCCTTTTAGCATTCAAGATTGGAGGAAGGACAACCGATGACTTGCCATACCTGTAAGCCGATAACAACGACTCCCTCTCAACCAGCTCTGATTCGTAAGGATGGTTAAGAAGGTCATCGTCCGCATTCTCAACTTCATTCAAGTTATCAGCAACATTTTTATAGTGTCTAATTTCGTATTCTGTTGTGGCAGTCATTGGTTTAACATCTCCATGGGAATCGACACCAAAACGCTTCATTGAATGTCCTCTGGCAATTTTGACAGCGGAATAGCCCTCAACTGGTACTGAAACACAGCTCTCGTCCTCCTGGAACCCAACCCACGTTGGGCTATCCTTGTTAGCAGAACGTGAAAGTTTCGGCTGGTTCATGGCCTCCGTGTCGGCGTAGAGAGCTGGGTCCAACAGATTGGCACCAATACGCAATTGTGTCTCAAACAGTTTTGTTGGGCGTGTTGGTTTGATTGCTGGTGACTCAATACATTCAATTGCCTCTCTCTCTGACATTACGGAGAAGTCATTGACGCGTGATGAGAGGGACGTCCATGCGTCGACTGCTTCCCCACCATCATCGAAATCGACACCGATAACAACCAACTTGATCGAATTTTGATTCAAGAAGGCAGACATCTCATCCAAAACATCTTCTTTTCCCAAAGATTCGGGAATCTTGTGACTGCCAGTCACAAGAACAATATTCCTCTTAAATTTCTTCTTCCCAGTAAATTCATGAATACCTAGTCCCGCAACAAGCAGTGCCATGATAGGATCATCCTTGAGCTGCTCACCGACACCTTGCTCGGTCAATGCATTCAAAATATTCTTCACATCGTCTAGCTGAGCCATCTTGGGCCCAAACAGCATGGTGATATGATCGCGGACCTCGGTTGTATCTTGGGTGGCATTAAGATACGATGCGATATAGTCCGTCTTACGACCCCTCAGGGCTTTGGTAGTGATGATGTCTGCGACATAAGGAAGGGCCTTCGAGAGAGAAGGCGTGCTGATGTCCAGGACGAATGTAGTGACTTCTTTATCGGCCATTGTCCAAAAAGGGGAAAGCTGTAGCTGCTATAGAGGCGGTGGGCGCAAGGTTGTCGCTTTTTTTTTTTTGTACATATATTTGTTGACAGTCACCCCCCAAAGTAATAGCGGGTACCAAAAGCATTAAAGAAGACATTTTGGTAAAGACCTTTTACAAGAAGCCAACTTAGTGTTAAAATTTATTATAGGGGAACGCTAACTTTGCTCAAAACCACCTCTACTGCACCCTCACCTTTCCATCGTCCTTGGCTCACGCCTTCCATCACTTCTCTAAAGAGAGCACCCTCGCTCAATCCACCCTCACCACTCGACAACCAGCCGACATCTTTTCCCAAAACTTTCAACTGCACTGGGACACATTTCCTCACTGCAACCTTGACAATAGTGGGAATCACAAACTCTCTACCAAACAAAACACACAGACACCGAGCCATCAGTTGAACATCTTGGACAATCGCCGTTGGAAGGCCACCATACGTCAGCCTATGGTTTCGTAGCTGGATGATAATATCGTAGATGTATCGTACAATTTCAGGCACCATGGTAATTTTGGATACCTTTGCCCGAAGTTCAGTGAGACGAGCGTTATTCTGTACCGAGTATAAATGGTGGGACTGTGTATCGGTGGTGGGTATATTGGTTGATGCGCTTAGTGGGGGTGGTTCAAGATCATGGTTCTGTTGAAACCAAAACTCTCTTCGCAAATACTTATCCAGGATCGTATCTGGTGGCACCGGGGCTATCACGACACATTTATTGCTTCTCAGCAAATTCCGCAGTTCACGTTGTTGTGTTTCGGCAAGTTCATTCAGACCATTGATCACAATTACCGTTTCTTCACTCGAGAATGACACACAGTAGTCTTCTGTCAGCAGCTCAGGGGCGTTGAAAGCCTTATAGGAAACACCCCAAGTATCGAGGACTTCGCTCGCCTCCCTTGTCGCTGAAAAAGCATCCAGTGTTCGCAGAATCAAATTCCCTCTACCCAAGAGAGCAAGTGTCACACAGCTGTAAATATTCTTAGAAACTCCAGCCTGTGGTTCGTACAGATCCATCCTTCAAGGCACACACCAGACAGGCAAACCAAACAGTCAGACAGTCAAACTGGTTGGCTGTGATGGATGGGTGATGTTTTTTTGTGTTTTTTTCCAAATAGGGAAAATTTCTTGATATGGAAATTTTCGCGAGGACAGAGGAAGAAAAAAAAATTTCTTAAAGCCTCATCGCGTTAGCTGTTAAACAATAGGTTAGCTAATCTTCCGAAGTGATAGTGTAGGTCGTGATATAAACAATCATGAAGCTAACACATAATGTCCAGAAGAAGCAACATCGGGAACGTGCTCAACCGGCTGGTCGTAAGAAGCATGGACTGCTTGAGAAGAAGAAGGATTATAAGCTGAGAGCAGCGGACTACCACCGGAAAGAGGCAGCTTTGAAGACACTTCGCCAGCGTGCTGCAGAGAGAAACCCGGATGAGTACTACCATGCAATGCACTCACGTGCCACTGATGAGCGTGGTATCTTGATTTCTGAGCGTGATGCTGAAGTGCTGACGCCCGCACAGGTGAAGCTGTTAAAGACACAGGATGCGAACTACATCAACACTCTGCGGTCAGAGGAATTGAAACAGGTGAAGAAATGGGAATCAGAAATCGGATTTAGTGCGAAGGGCCAACATACTGTTTTTGTGGACTCAGTGGAGCAGAAGGAAGAGTTTGACGCGGTGAAGCACTTCAAGACTGATAAAAACCTGATGGGTTCAAGAGAGAACAGACTACGCACGACACAGCTACAGAACAGAGATGCTTTGGTGAAAGAGCTCAATGAAGACAGGTTGCCGAAGGAATCATTGGATAGAAAGAGACTGAAGAAATACTCTAGACTCCATAGACACATGAAGAGAGTGGACCATTTAAAGGAGGTGCAGGAGCGCATGGATGCACAAAGAGAAGGAATGAAGAGCGGTGACAAGAAGAAAGTACTGGATGCTAAGGGAAGAAAGACTTATGTTTTCAAGAAGGAGAGAAAGCGTTGAGGCGTGCAGATTTAGCATTCATACATAGAGCATGTAAAAATGTGGCTGTAACAGTATAATAACCTAACCTACGTACATGATTTTTACATTATTCGAGAGACTCCTACTTGATTGCCTTCTAGTTGGTGAGACGATTGGTAGGTGTAACTTCTTTCATGAGAGAACCAAACTTTTGAAAACAAACAGAAATGAGGATAAGCTACATTACATGCTTCAAGGTGAAACCGGTAGTGTAATCATCAAATAATAAATCTACGCTTCTAAAGCCCACTTTTTGACACATCCATCCCATCCACCACTCACTAGGCCCTCGCCATCCCATTTGACAAAGGTAACACCCTCTTTGTGGGCACCCTTAACTTTGACATTCTTGACTGGCTTCTCAATAGAGTAGAGGATAATACCCGTATCCAAAGATGCAGTTGCCACTCTGTCCCCATCCTTGTTCCAGTCAATCGAAGTGACCCTCGAGGTATGGAATGCCCATCTTGACGAAACTAGAGTGATAACATTGTCATCTCCGATAGAGTATAGCGTGATCTTGCCTGCTGTGTCACCAACTGCAAAGTGTGGAGTGTATGGCGATAAAGAAACTAGACAGGGTGTGGTTCTCGTAGCTGGAGTAGCAGAAAGCTGTTCACCATTTGCAGGGGAGTATAAAGCCACAGTATTGTTGGAGAAGGAGACAGCAATGTGTTCTGAAGAAATGGCAACAGAGGTTGGAGTACTGGTTAACTTGATTTCAAATTGGAATTCTCCAGCGTTGGTAAATGAAATTAGACGAGTTTCCGACACAACAACCACTAGGGAGTCTGTTGAGTCAATAGAAACTGGTTGTTCTGAGAGCGATACTGACTTGGAATTAGGAAAGACTATCTTGTCATCCCATCCAACAGAAACAAGAGCCTTATTTGAATCAACCAAGCCAACGATTTTGTTTTCATGACCTTTTAGTTTTGTAGCAACCCCATCAATCCACTTGAAGATTTCACCGTCAGAGGAACCTGTGTATAGGACACCGTCTATCAGAACACCTGTAGTGATGGAAGCCTGATGTCCAGCAAGGGTCTTGACAGGAGTTTCTGAGCTCTGCGAAAGGACATTCAGCTCACCAGATAGTGAGATGGCCAGGATCTCTTCATCACCGGCAGCAACAACAAGTCCCAGTTGTTGGTTTTGTACAGTCTTTTCAAAAGTCCATTGTTTAACCACTTCCAAGTCCAAGTTCCACAACTTGACCGAGCAATCTGCAGAGGCAGTTGCAAATTGAGTGGCATCAACCCATTGAACAGCAAGAATACCACCTTCATGGCCCTGTGTCTTCTTTATAACCTCACCATCATTATCATACAACACAACTTGTCTATCCATGCCGACACTGACAATGTTCTTTCCGCCAGGGGCGAATGCAGCATCCTTAACAAACCCAGAATGCACACCTCTAACACTCTTCTCAAACTTGAAAGGAACACCTTTCAACAGAACCAGCGCACCATCATCAGAGACTGTAACGGCTTTGAATGGTCTGGAATCAGTAACACTGACAGCATTTATCTGAGCAGAGTGACCAGAGATCTCACCCACAGAGTTACCAGAGTCCCAAGAAATAGCAACACCAAATTGTTCACGGCCATCACCGACAACAAGCAGTCTCTTGCTCTCACTGTCCCAGGAAATGTCATTGATCTTCCCACTGAGTACCTGGAAGGTGGACTTCAGTAGTGGTTCACCCACAGCACTCCAAATTTTGACATGTCCCGTGGCGTCTCCAGATGCCACATAATAGCCGGAAGGAGCAAAAGCAACAGCTGTAGTGTTGGCATTGTGCTCTGTAAACTGAGTGAGAGCAGGAATTTCGGCAGCAGAAGGGCCTGAACCCAAAGTACTTGTTGTATCCTTGATGGAACGGAGAAATACGGACTTTCCCTGGCAATAAGCAACACGAGACGTCAGAGCTGAGAACGAGAGCTTGGTCGATTGAGCTCTAGTTGTCGCTGGCTGCGGAGCCTGTGTGGCAGTCAAGATGATCGCAGGCATTGTGGCTTTTTGGTTCAGTTCTTTCTTGTTTTAGTTAATGGGGCTTTGTGGAAGCGAAGAAGGACATGTCGCAGTTGGCATTTTGGGTTTTGGGTTTTGGGTTTTGGTTTAAAATGGGGTTATGAAGCCCTTTAATCATGTGACCTGACCCAGAAATAATTTTTTCTAATTTTTTTTTTGACCAAAGCTCATCACATACTCACTCAATAAACTTGAAAAAAAAATAGACACAGAGAGTAACTTGGAGTCTTGGTTGCTATTTCTTCTGATATAGTGAACGATGTCTTCTGTTCGTGAAAGAGTTGCTCTAATCAAGAATCCTGTGTTACCTGCACAGACAACACCTGAGCAGCGTTACTGGAGAGGTTATACCAATACGCAACTAGTGAAGGAGCACAATGCAGTCTCTCACATCTGCTTCAATCCAGTTTCACCACACGACTTTGCCATCACTAGTTCCACCAGAATCCAGGTGTTTTCTTCCAAAACTCGTGAAGTCAGCAAGACATTTTCTCGGTTCAAGGACACTGTTTATTCTGGTGAGTTCAGATTTGACGGGAAACTGCTCGTTGCAGGTGACGCCTCCGGTCTTGTCCAGATCTTTGACGCACACCAGCCACGTACGCTGCTAGTGACACTAAATCCATCAACGCATCCTACACACGTTACCAAGTTTCATCCATCAATGTCGACACAACTTCTTACTGCCTCTGACGATCGTGTTGCCAGACTCTACGACATTAGTGCAGCATCTGCGCCTCTGATACAGTTCAGTGATCACGAGGATTACATACGTTCTGCAAACTTCATTCCTGGTTCCAACCTGATTGCTACTGGCTGCTACGATGGTATCGTGCGTATATTTGACCCTCGTGTTGGAAGCGAACCAATGGTGAAGTTCAACCAGGGAGCTCCTGTGGAGGATCTACTCCCACTGAGTGCCACATCGATGATCACGGCCGGTGGCCCCGGAATGAAGGTGTGGGATATGTCTGCTGGCAAGGTTGTCACTGAGCTGAATAATTTCCAAAAGACTGTAACCTGTCTATCGAACTCCACTCGTGGCATCCTGGCTGGTTCTCTCGATGGCCATGTTAAGGTTATTGACCCAGTTTCTTGGGAAATCCAATTTGGATGGAAGTTTGGCGGTGGTGTTTTATCATGTGGTGTTTCCCCTGACTCCAAGCATTTCGTTGCTGGTTTGGTCTCTGGCTTGGTGGCCATAAAAACTAGAAAGACTGAACCAAAGGTTAAACAGGGTGTCAAGCAGATCAAATCAAACAACTACAAGAGAATGATCCGGGGTGGTGAGTACCATGGTGAAGAAGAGCACCGCATCCACTCAGACAAGCCGAAAATGAAGAAGCTGAGAGATTATGAGCGTTACATCAATGGTTTCAAATGGGGAGAGGCCCTTGATTGTGCTTTCAAGATGGGTACTGCTAAGGAGCTAACGTTATCTGTGCTGGATGAGTTGAAGAAAAGAGGTAAAGTAAGAGCATCTTTGTATGGACGTGATGAAGCTTCACTGGAGCCATTGCTGCATTGGTCAATTAAGGCTGTTGACGATGTAAGATGCATTAACACCGTTGCAGACTGGTGTGCGGTGGTGTTGGAGATGTACGGCGGACTAGTGGAGAAGTCACCAGTACTGGAAGAGCTTGTGAGTAGCTTGAGAAGAAAAGTTAGAGAGGAAGTTGAGAAGGCCAAGCAGGCACAGAAGATCGAGGGTATGTTGCAATTGTTGACTGCCAACTGATCTAAAATAGAAGCATAGAAACTTTGTACATTAAATGTTCTTTTTATGAAGCTGTTTTGTAAATGGTGGTAAAGGTTCTTCACCAACGACTTCTTTTACCAAAGAAGCGCTTCTTCTTATTGATTTTGAGCCTGACAAAGTTTTTAGAACCTTGCACTTTCTTCTTCCCTGTATTTGGCTCCCATTTCTCTTTGACATAGACTTCTTCGACGTTTTCTCGTTCCTCCTCCTCCTCCTCATCTTCTCCACTTTCAGATTCATCATCGGTGCTCTGGTGATTCAATTGCCTCTTTCTCTCCTCCAGTTTCTTGATCTCTTCATGAACGTCCTTACCCTTCATCTCATCAACATCCTGGACCGTTCTGGCTTTCATTTTGACACGACGTGTTTGCCTCTTCTGGGTTTTGTTCTTCTTCCACTGTGGTTTTGCCCTAGGGTCATCCTCCTCCCCGTGTTCTCCATCCCTACCTTTTTCTTTAACAATGTTCTGCGCCATTGAGTCAATTTCCTCTTGTAGTTCATCGTACTCACCGTACTTGAGCTCCTCCTTAATATCCCTTAGCTCATCAATAATCACACTCAGACCCTTTCTTATTTTTTGAGAGGATAGAGGAGAAGGCGATGTGCTGGGAATCGTGCTTTCCATCTTTAGCATTCCATTCCCACCTGATTTCAAATAAGCAGGTGTTTCAAAGATATTGACAACCCTGTTCTTGACAGGAGTCTTAAAAAGATCAGTGGCTTCTTCCTTAACGTCCTCCGCATCACTTATTATTTCATCTTCGGGAGCATAATCCTCCATAATGCGACTGAAATCCAACTTCCTCGCTTTGCTCTGACTTAGATCCCCAAGTTCTTCACTGAGAAGCAACTCAAATTCATCATCATCATCATCGTCATTAACATCATCACCACCATCATCAAGACCATCTTTGTTGGCAGACTCATTCTTCAAAGGTGAGTCCTCTGGTGTACCAAGTGCATCAAAGATCCCGAGTACTCTGCCATTAACTTGAGGCGTGGGTCCAATCTCATCCTGTGATCTGATGGGCGACGGTACCGGAGGTGGTGATGTCTTCTGTGGAGTTTCCAACTGTCTCACACGCTTCCTCACAGGTGTATTTGGAACTTCTGTGCATTTTTCTTTACTGCTGCTTGAGACAAATGGCTTGTTTGTGTCCTTCGTTCTTAGGGCTCTGTACTCCTTGTAAAGGGAACTGACATCTGGGTTCGCCTTAATGTCAGTCTTGGTTGGTCTCCTGAGGTTCTTAGTCTGGAAGTCGTGTTCCCAATCCTTGATCTCGAGCTTCAGTCTGTCCATTAGTTACAGAATGCAAAATTCGAAAAGACCCTCTTATCGGTCTTCTGGCTTTTTTTGAGTAGTTCGATGAAGATAATGTTTTTTACGTGATGATGATTGATGACTTTACCAAAACGCGTCCTCACACATAAAAATTTACATGTGCCAGCCGGGCTGGCTGGCCGAGACGAAAACAAGAAGAAAAGCAAACAATGCGAATAAACCCTCTCGCAGAGTGGTGAACTCAATGCTGTTACGATTCTACTGATACTGTTTTGAAACACAGACCTTTGTATTCTTTTGGGATGGGATATGGGAGGGTGCTACTAAACAACACCAGCGAGCTCATCGCAGGAAATATATGAATATAAACATAAACATCCGTATTTGGAAAGTTTCCCCTTTTTGATCTCCTTCCGATTTCTTAACATCCCAACACCAAAACTTTCCCTCTTGGTGGGTTTTTTCTCCAAAAGCTTTAAAAGCAGAACACGGAAGCTGATATTCGGCTGCTGCGCTGAACTGAAGATTTCACAAATATGCTAAGCCGAGCCAGCTCTTTGTGTCGCACAAGGCGCTTAGCTTTGAGTTCATCACTTGTTTCAAAATTATCAACCACGAGGTTCAATAGTTCCACTTCCACTTCCACAACCAATTCCACAACCACAACCATTGAGAATAATGAACACGACTCCATCCCGTGGTATCTTCGCCCCTCGTCATCCTCCACGCTAACTACACCCATCTTCAAAGCAGAGATGCCATCTATTCCTACAAAGGCGCATCCGTCTATTGAGCCGCTTGTCCGCTATATGATTGACAATCTCGGTTTGACTGACTTCAAGATTTTTGACATCCGAAACCTCGATGATGACCTACCCATCTCATCATTGGGTGATTTCATGGTGATAGCTAAAGGAAAATCAGAGAAGCATCTGCAGAACGCCTCCCAAGATCTTGTCAGGTTTTTGAAGACCGAACATGGCGTTGTTCCTTTTATTGAGGGCCTTCTGAAACCAAACTCCATGATGAGAATGAAGAGAAGAATGAAGAAGCGTATGCTTTCAAAGAAGCTTGATACAGATGGGGAGTTTGGGATTGGGTTCAACAGTTGGATTATGGTTGATACAAAGGTGGGAAATGTGTTTGTACATTTGATGACCGCAGAGAGAAGAGAGATGATGAACTTGGAGTACCTTTGGTGCCAACCTGAAGATAGACACCTATACTTACCGAAAGCAGAGACTATTGAAGGTAATGGCCGTGAAGTGTTTGACGAAGACTCTGTCTTTTCTGGGTTACAAAGAAGACACTACTCAACTACCGCCAGCGCCAGCGCCACTAGCACTGTAACCAGATCACCCCCAGATCTTGTCCTTGATCAACTACGAGGAACCAACACAACTACTGCTCTTGACGATACGATCATTGATGAAATCAAGAAAGACCCGTTCATGTCTTTGAGAACGCTTCTAACTATTAATGCCCACCTTCAATCACTGCCAAAGAGCCGTATCGATGCTACTATCCTTGCAACTCACAATGACCTCTTCAAGAAATGTTTCCCATTTGCTCCACTACGTGAGCATTGGAATGCCCTCCTAGATCTACAATATGCCCTTTTCATGCTTTCACCAAACAACATTCCTTTCACTTATGACCACCATCCAACTTATCCATTCCGTGACATCACCAATACTCTGAAACGCCAGATTTCAAGCGGACTGTCGTTGGATAAGGCCCAAGTTCAGAGATACTTTGCTGCAGTGACTCATCTTCTCAAGCCAGACCAGCCATTGCACGGTGAGGCGTTGGAGTATGCAACTGATTTCCAAGTTACAGTCTTATTGAAGATTCTGGACATTTTAGCAATAAACAACCCTCTGTTGTTGAATGATCCCGATGTTCAGTTGTCAGTGCTGAAAATCGCCACACAACATCATTTGTATCAAAAGGTTCCTGACACATACTCACTTGCCATACAGGCTCACTTTAATACAATGTTGGAATTCTTCCAAGGACTCAGTGTTCCATCGTTAGCTATGACTGAGTTTGTACTTTTGACATACCTCAAGGCTAACAGTGTATCTGAGTTTTACCAATTCTGGGACTCATTGCCCCAAATGAATCAAGGCCAGATGGAGGTTGTATTGGACTCAAGACCATGGGTTCTTCTCCTCTCATTATTACGGGATGAGTATAAGGAAAATTTTGTGGAGATCCTTGTCAATGACAAGATTCCTCTGTTGGAGTCTATTGGTGGCGTGAAGGGTGAAGTCAGTGATCTTATTGATGAGATCCTCTCAAAGTATCAAAAGAACTGAAAATGTACATAGAGATTTTTTTACTAGTGATTGTACTGTTGACACTTTATAATTCCACGATATACTTCTCGTTGCTGGCTCCATACTTTTCTAATTCAGCCAACCCAGTACTGATACCAGCAAAGCCCTGGTACACTTTCAAGTTCTTCTGGGATTTTATGTCACCAGAGGAAAGCAGTTCATGGGTTTTCTTCACCAAGTTCGCACCGTGTGACAAGTTCTCGTGAAATTTCTTGATCAACACCTCCTTCACTTCAATGTTTTCCAATAGCTTGGTGTCAAGGTCTTTGGACGGCTTGCTCACTACTCCAACAAATGTCTTTGGCTCGTTTTTCTCTCTTTGCAAGTTCAAGAACTTGATTACACTGTCCGTGGTTTCTTTCCCGACAACATCTACTCCAATCTGCAGACCTTCATCACCAACAATTGCTAGCAGCTCTTGTTTCAATTGTTCCAATGGCTTGAAACGGTCCAGAACATGAGTGGCTCCGATGCTTTTCAGGAAGTCACTGTGTCTGTTTGATGCCACGGCAATAATCTTGCGGAACTTGGCCACTTTGGCATATTGAATTACGTATGAGCCAACACCACTGCTCCCTCCCCATACAAGTAGACTCTTTCTATCTTCTTCTTTCAAGACCGCAGTGCCGTCCTCTTCTGTTCCAAAAATGTTCACTTTCAACTCCTCAATAACACTCCCTGCAGTAACCAAGCCGACACCAATAGCTGCACCTTCTTTCAGAGACAAGTTCTTCGGGAGTTGCCAGACCAATCTAGAGTCAAACACAGTGAACTGTTGGAATGTAGAAGTCTTCAGATCTCTGTACGAGGTAGAGGCAATGAACACTTCATCACCAATCTCGAAATCTTTTACCTTTGACCCCTTTTTGACAACAACACCACTGCTCTCACGCCCTTGGATCCAGGGGAAAGAGTACACACCAAATCTGTACTTCTTACCCTTCCAATCAACAGGGTTCAGCCCAATAAATTTGTTCTCGACAAGAAGTTCGTGTTCTGCAAGTTCTTCTGGTCTTGGGTATGCTTCATCCACGATGAATGGTTCTTCAAAGGATCTAATCACGAGAGCAGTTTGAAATTTTGCATCCTCAGGTTCATCTTCAGGTTCATCTTCAGGTTCATCTTCAGACGATTCAGAATCGTGGCCACCACTAAGTTTGTCACTGAGATACTCAGTGTCTGTAGAGCTCACACTCAGAATTCTGTCTTCAAAAACAGCTTTCTTCTTGGAATGACTATCAGACGCTGCTTCTGAGTCCAATTTTCGTTTCAGGGAGCCACCATTGTGAAGGTTCTGTGGGGGTATTTTCACTTGAGCCATGTGTAGATCTGCTGTATGTGTCAAATCGTCCCGATTATACTACAGGCTTGGTTTCCAACATCTTGTGGGCTTCAATTCCCTTTTCTTTATAAGTCCAGCACCAAACTGTGGCCATGATTGGAACACACACACATGGTACACACATCCTTCCACACTGGGTAATTTCCTACAAACTGTGGCATTGGGTGCATTTAGCAGCCTAAACAGTTGATTTGAATCACGTGAATAGCCCAAGTGAACACTTCAGAATCCTTCCAACTCACGCATCGCCTCCATTTCAGCAGTATACTCCTCCTCGAAATAATCATCCGGAGGGAAATCCTCTTCGGGAGCCATGCTTTCAGTTGTTTCTGTTCTTGTGGTGCGATTGTTGTCAGTATCGGATAGTGGCGTCGATTGCCCACGACCGTTGATTACCTTATCCGGATGTATCGCCGTCGCCACCGCTAAATTTCCAGATTGGGACTCCCGACCGACATCAATAGCAGTAGTGGTGGTTGCAGGAAAATTGAAGAGATCATCATCGGAAAACCCATCTTCATCATCATCATCATTGAAAAAAAGTGTATTGCTGTGCCGTGGACGTGATTTTGGTATCAGCAAGTCCTCATCTTGATCTAGACCTTCTCTCTGTGTCTCTTCTGTAGAATCATATGCCGTATCACGGATCTCTTCAGTGGATATACCGAGGATGTTCTCCCTCTCCACCTTCTCAATCTCATTGTTGATCCATTCCTGTCTCATCACCCTTACCCTTGAACTGGTTTTACCAATTCTGGCACACATGGCTATGAAATCACTGAAATTGGCCTTTGGAAAAACACTATGCCCCCACAGCTGATAGAAAGAAAGAAAACTGGACAAGTTCTTGTATTCGTCTTTGTGTCTGATTCTCTTCTTGATTTTGGGAACAGAAGCACGTAAGTGCTGGAGTGCACGCGGTTGAAGGAGATGCTCCTCAGTCATATTCCTCACAATTCTGCGCTTTGCAGAACCATTAGCTTGTGCGTCATTGGTGGATAGATCCAAACCCAAAACGTTATCAACATCTTTGTTGAATTTGAATTCAACGTTTGGTTCCTCACTATTGTCGTTGGTAGCACCCGAAGTGGAGTGAGAAGCAGTGGGATCAATATTCCTCACGTCATCAGGCACTTTGAAATCAAAATCGGGAAGACTATCATCGCCGTCACCCTCCATAAGAGCGAAGTGGTTCCCAAATTTAGACATAGATGGATGGACTCAGAAACACCAGTCTCCAAAACAAACAAATAGATAAATAAATAAATATCCCATTTGGCAACACGTACGCGTAACAAACACGCGTTTAGGAAAAAAAACACGACAATGATGACATAAAAAGAACTATCCACACGTGACTATTGCGAATTCTGGGGCAAGATTTCAATTGAAGGAGGATCTACTTGGTGGTGTGGAATTACAGGCAGAGATGATGTATTTAAAGAGCTCCTTTGGATCTTCTTTTGGATGCCACATTAGATTGTTTTCATTCAACAGTAAGAGCTTCGGTCACCAAGTCCAGAACGACAAACACTAAAACTAAAACATTCTGATTGTACTGAACGCACATATTATGCCAAAGCTCGTTACGTTTGAAAACATCATCACACCAGTCAAGCAGCAGGCGATCGCTGATAGTTTGAGAGATGAAGCTGATGATATCATTATCCCCTCAGTCTTCAAGACTAAGACTCTGGACGTTCTGAATCCCAAAGCAGAACTGTTCAAGATCTTTCAAGAAGAGGTGGGGGTGAAGCAACGATTTTAGTATGCCTTTCCCAGTGATCAAGACAATGAAATACATCATCAACCAGATACCTTAATGACAGTATGTTCTACCTTGATGCAACCTGATCCTGATCATCCTCATCCTGAACTGAAACCCTCCTCACCCAAACGAACCTACTCAGTACCGATCGAGAGAACATCATTGCTGTAGAATTTATTTTTTAACACCACAAACTTCTTGATAACAACAAGTTTTTTTTGGTCTAAGAGCAAAGGCAAACTCCTACAAGGTGAAACACAAATAAAACTCATAAAACTCATTACGCGTAAAATAAATTAAACAGTTACCCAAAGAGAGTCTATCTATCCCTTCTTTAATCATTTTTTATATCTTTTTCTTTTCCTTTCCTTTCCTTTTTTAGTTCATTCATTCATACCCGGAAAAGAATTCTGTTTCTTTTTCTTTCATTCACCACTTGCCGTAGAAGTCTTCTTCCAACTGTGCTTCATCAAAAAGGGAATCATAGTTATCCCCAATCACATTCACGTCGCCTGGCGGCACCGCTCCCGTACTTTCTCTCTTCAAAAAGTCAAACTGGAAGTCAACATCATCTTCAGTCAATGGCAGCCCGGGTGGAGCCATCTGTAGTGATTTCTCCTTCAGTATGCTCTCCAGAGTTTCCTTCTTGGACTCCGATGGGTCAAAGTAAGACGTTGTGAGGAACTCGTCAATTTTGAGCACGTCGGAGGTAGTCGGCTCCTCCTCCTGGATGGACCCGAGATGGGACAATGTGCGAGACAGTAACAGGGAGTGAGAGCCGAGTGATGATGTGGATGACATGAGGGAAGGTGTAGATGTCATTGACGAGACATCATCGTCGAGGTCTTCCATAGGCGAAGAGGTGGACGAGTAGTGCAGTAGGGAGTCCTCAGTCTCCATTGCCAAATGATTACGCTTCTTGCTCTGCTGCTGCTGCTGAAGCTTCTTGAGCTCCGCTACGAGTGTCGACAGCTCCTGTTTGAGCATCTTGTTCTCCTCTTTTATGTGCTGAAGTTTGGTCTCGATGGACTTATTGTTATGCTGTTGTTTGCGCTCACGTTTATCTGACGTGGGGGTGTACTCGTTGTGTGTAGATGCTGCTGCTGCTCCCGCGGCAGGTTTGCGTCCAGGACGTGGGCGTGGTGGTAGGACCCACTGCTTGGAGGGTTTGATTGTTATGGACATGATATAGTCAACACGAAAGCAAGTTTAATGGAGATCGTAAACACACACACGCTTACCCACACATCTTTAGGCAATTAGAGGAAAATCGAAAGGTATTTATGTAAGTTGGTTGCATAATAAAAAAAAAATTGTCTCGGAAAGGGCCATGGGAAGTTGTCATTTTGAAAACAGCAGATAGAATATAAAAAAATAGAGAAAAAACAAGAGAATTATGTGGGGAAGAGAGGAGTCACTGGTCTGAAGTGAAAAGAGAAAACTGTCAGACTACATTGGTACGATACATCTATCATTTCTCCCACCATTGACCGTCCTATTTGGCTTTCTATCCTCTGGTTTTGCTGGTGTCACGGGGGCTTGCCGTGCTTTTCCGTAAACAAGAAAAAAATGGAATTTTCGGTGTTTGGGGCCGGAGAGAACGGGCCAATCAGTGATCCGGATTTGGTAATTCTTTGGTCTTTTGTTAACTGAGCTTACGTAATAGCGGAGTGCAGGATTTTAAGACCGGAGGGCGCGCAGCAGGCAGGAGGAGGAGGGACCGACGCATTTGTGTCTGGCTGGTCTGTGTTGCTTTTATTAGATGGGCTTTGAAATAAAGAATAGTGGCGACGAAGATTTTTCTCTTTATCTGACCATTTGCACAAGGCTGATTGGACTGCCGTTTGTGAGGTGTGGTGAGTTTATGTATTGCAGATCCACCGTACGGGAAGCAAAAAAAAAAGAGGTGTATCCACGGTGGTTTGACACAATTTTCCATCCATGGAAAGCTTCCATTTGATTTGCGATTCGATGTGAGACTTTAGATTTTTGTTGTATATGGAGCCAAGGAAAGTCAGCCATTAGAGAATTAGAGGTCGCATTGGTTTGGTAGGACTCCTACGCCTACAAACCCCACTATTTAGGATCAAAGGCTCAATCATGGACAAAAGGAAATGAAAAGGTAGTTTCAAAATGGCGGTGGGTGGGCCAAGTCTCCAACAGTGGCCCGACCGGATTTCCTGTCGTAATAAGGTCAGAAGTCTATATACTTTCAGTTAGGGCTTGGTCAGTAGACTCTGAATATCTGAACAGGAGACATCCACAAGGATTCTTTATCATTCTTTATCAATTGTTTGGTTCCATGCGGTGTGCTTTAAAGGATACAGAACAACACGTCATCAGTAAATATTTCAGTTCGGTCACATAGCGTCTTCCAGAAAGATGGGGAACCATAACCTCCAGACCAGTACCGAACTTTTCTCCATACTTACAGATTAGATGCGCCAACGAGCTTAACACAAAGGGGAAAAAAAATAGGCACGTGATGGATATCTTTCGTCTTTGCTAATCGCTGGTATTTTTTATGTCACAAAATCAAATCATGCGCGAAAATCTCCTAATTCAATAAAGGTAAACAAAGAGTAAAAAAGAAAAAGAAAAAAAAACAAGGGAACGAACCTTTTTGAGTCTAAACAAGCAGCTGATTGCCGTATTGGTTTGGGGTCACCATCCCATCCCATCCCACACGACAACATCAACAACAACCACAGCGGCTTCATATGAGTGTTAACTCACAACAAACCACACCAGAAACAGCACCGTCGTCAGTCTCCTTCGTTCCATCTCCTGGCGCTAAATGCCGCCGCGGCACTAATAGTGAAGAACCACAGAATGCCAAACTACGCAGAATGCTAATTGAATCACAGGAGGGTGCTGGGCAGCGTGAGTTGCATGAGCTCTCTAAGCTGATTGTATCACCACGGACAAGGGCTGCTGTGCGGGAGAAAAAGAGCAAATCACCTGTCTCAATAGAAAGAATGCGCAGAGCGCATGAGAGGAGACTTCGTTTGGAGTCAAATCCTCGTACGCCTCAAAAAAGTATTAACACTGAGGAATCACAGCGAGAACATCTGGAGAGCTTGGAGCAGACGACTGTGGTGCTTCTCGGTGGTAAGAGTATAATGAAAAAGAGAAAGAGCAAGAAGAGGTGCAAAGCCAAACAGGAGGAGAAGGAAAGTGTTGGAGATATCACTAGTACGGATCCAGTGGAGGATAATGGTGACGATTTGGTGATGAAAGCATTTGAGGCAATGCAGAGAAAAAACTTTGGTTACTTGCCAGTACCAAAGCCAGGCGACTTTGAGGTTAGTCAACTTGATGATGACGCCGCACTGCTTGAGCCTTCCTACCCAGATGACGATGGTGACGATGATGACGACTACGAAGAAGCATTTGATGATGAGGACGAGGATGAGAAAGACGACGAAGGTGAGGACGAGGATGAGAATCTTTCAAGAAAGAAGAGAACAGCAACCCCTGAATCAGTCCCCAAAGGAAGGAGGGGAAGACCACTAAGCAATGGAACCAGTACACCTACTGTGACGAGAACAAATCTACTACCTCATTCTCGGGCGGAATCTGCTGCTCGTTCTTCTAATGGGACTTCCTACAAGAAGAACCCCAAAAAGCTTTCAGACCAGCAGGGCCGGTCCTTTATGGGAATTCCAACAATTCACCTAACCAATGGTTGGTCCTCGTTCATGCTGAAAGCTCGCAGAAAGGACACACAGGATTGCCTCTTGGTACTTGTTCGTCTTATCAAGGACCTTTTGCTCTCCAACAGTTACCGAATGGATCTGTTGGATGTGCCACAGTTGGTTGACCATTTATCACATCAGATGATTGAATATGGATATCCTGACAGCAACAACACCGCCACCCAAGAACACATTTTTTCATTGAATATGACTACACGTTTACTTGAGGAGTTGGTTAGGAATGGGGCACAATATGATTCTGGGTCAAAGACCCTATATGTCTCGAAATCTGTGGAGTTATTGTTTCATAAGCGGCCCTTCTACGATTCGTTAGTGTCACCATTGCGCATTGAGGCACAATGGAAGTATTTCAAGCTTATACAGAAGTGCAAGGAATATAACACATCCCATAACTCATCATCTGGCAACAACAACAACAGCAAGCCTCGCCAGGTTTTAATGAAGGAGGTGATGGGCGATGAACCATACAATCTATACTGTACTGCAAAACAGGTACTTACAGAGCTCCTAGAGGAAGAGAATATTGAGTCGTCAGAGTTCGTGCTCCTGATGAGGTTGGTTTTGGGGACTCAGGAACAGAGGTATGAAGTGATGAGACACATTTTGTGTGCTACGGAGCTACCAGCTGAAACGGTTGGTGAACTATTGTCTTCTCTTCTGAGGCAGAAAGGATTGGTGGCATAAAAGGTCTCTATTCTAAAGAAAAGTAGTTTTGACTCTAGTTCTCACTTATATACATATACATGCCTTTACTCTCTCCCCATATTACCCTTCAAGTAGTCCACAAACAAGACTGCAATTCTATCAACATCAAGACTCCGTACACGATTCAACGTAACAAAGCTGCGTCTGATTCTTTGTAGCTTTGCATTTGATACTCCAGAAGGAACTTCCAAATACAATTCATCACCGACTTTCACCCTCGCACTAACACCACTGTCCGCCACAATCGCAGTGATTACTCCCTGCGTGATTTGATCCAATTCCTGAAGGTAATTTCCCTTTGTCGCTGGTTTCAACAACGTCGCAGCTGAGGCACTCGCCACTTTTGCACTAGTCAATGCACCCCATATCAGTTCAAAGGGAACATTGTCTTCGTCATAAGCCACAGGGATCAATGGCGAGTCCCATCTCGAATTCCCATCGGGCTCCTCGTATCTCATCGCAAGTTGTCTCAGAAGCTCTTCATCCCATTTATCACCATCATCGCCTTCTCCTGCTGCTCCACGCTGGGCATTCCACTTGATACATGTATCTAACGGCGCCATCACGTGCATCACACAACATGGTGTCACCAACTGTTTCGCCTCGCAGTGGAGCTGATATCTGAATCCCTTAATATAGCACAGCGAGTCCAGAATCACGACATTGTTACGGCTGAGGTCACGTTTGACAGCACTGGACTGGATTCCACGGAGTGCTTTCTCTGTTAGTGATTCGCGATAGTGTTCTCTTGGGATCCCAAGGCTGTCATCCGAGTGGACAATCACTTTGAACTGGGAGCCAGGCTGGCCCGGTGACAGCGTAGCAATCTTTGCCTCGAGCTGTTTCACCAGTGAGGCTACACGAGTAGATTTTCCCGCGGAAGGGAGACCAGAAACGATAATAAGTGGCATTGGTGGTCCTTCTAGGCGGCTGGGTGGTTGAAAAGCTTTCTCTTGGAATTTTTTTTTTCTATATATTGAAAATTGTTTATGTCCCACAGGAAGACCATCCATCAGTATACATTCAGCTGGGGTTCACACACATAGACCGGTTGTCCTGATGCTCAAACCAAAACTCGATATATCCCGGTTTATTCCCAGAACTTCGTTCCCTGAGTACAATGTCACGCTCTCAGATTTCAAAGGCCATCATCAGAAAGCCCTGAAAAGAATGGAGACTCTCCAGCCACAGATCGATTTGGTACTTGATGTCCGTGATGCTCGTGCCCCGTTGGCATCCAGAAATGTTCTCTTGGATCGTGTGCTAGGCCGTAAGAAGCGGATCATCTTGTACTCCAAATCGGACCTTTCACGTATTGACACTAAGCTGCTGAGGGAGTGGCATGAAGATGTTGATGAGGAGTTCATGTTTGTTGACTGCAGAAGCAAGAGAGATTCTCAGATTTTGTTGGAGGTTGCTAAACAGCACTATTTCAATATCAAGCCTGTTCCTCCTCCATTAGGGCTCAGGATGATGATTGTTGGGATGCCTAACGTCGGAAAAAGTACATTGGTGAACACTTTGAGGTCAACGGGACTGCAGTTACACAAGAAGGTGGCTAGGACCGGAGGCCAGCCTGGTGTGACGAGGATGACTAGTTCGATCATTAAGATCAGTGAAGAGCCGGAGATACTGCTGTACGATACACCTGGGGTATTTTTGCCTAGAGTGGACAGTTCCCAGACGATGATTATACTGTCCTTGATTGGTGCAGTGAAGAGTACAGTGGTAGATCCTGTAATACAAGCAGACTACCTACTGTACCTACTGAATCTACAGAGTTGGAAGATTTACAAGAAGTTTCTGCATTTCCCAACGAACAACATTCAGATTTTGTTGAAAGCAGTGAGTAAGACGATTGGGAAGTATAACAAACGGACAGACTCTTTTGATGAGAAGGGGACTGCTATTCACTTTGTGGATTTGTTCAAACAGGGGAAGCTGTCCAAGTTAAGTTTTGAACTTGAGATGATTCAAAAGAGTGATGATTTCAAGTTGAGTGAGAACGTCGAGAAGGAAAAGGCCAGATTGGATTCTTTGGACAATTCTTTGAATGCGGAAAGGCAAAAGAGGCCAATCAGTTACCGAGAAAGTGTTGCACTGAATGCGAACCAGTTATTCAGAAACAAGTTGTAAATAATGCTAAATACCTACAGATTCATTGCGCGAGTGAGGTTATTTGTTTACACTTAACTTAAAGTAGAAGTTTTCGCGAAAGTGAGTTGACAGATAAAGTGTTTTATAACCAATCACTGCGTAGATTCTTTAGAGAAGAACTGAAAAACGAGACAGGAGGCCAGTAGCCATTGCTTTACACAATTGGGTAGGTTCTGGTGGACTGGGTGGGGATATCTCTTCGATCACAGCTCTGCTGTAACTCAACTCAGCTCTGATACTGGCATGAGAGTAATGCAGATGATAGAACCAATCAATCACATCTATAGATACAATAATAACTATTCATTAAAATAAAACTGTAAACCTCTATCAACAGCTCGAAACAAACAAACAATTTGAACACCCAGGTAGTAGTAGCAGTAGTATTTATTCGACCGGAGCTCTGATTCTCAAAATGAAGTTGACAACAACGGCAACCAACAAGAAGAAACACAACATTGTTGGACCAAATCTGTCATCGTAAGGACCGGAACCTCTTTTTCTGATGGCCACGGCTCTCCAGTGATATGTTACCAGTGCATAGCCCATAGTCGCCATGGCGACTAAGGTGAACAAACCAGCACTTATTCTACCAACCTTGTCACCAAAGTTAAGCAGACCGACACCAAGACCACCGAGTATCACTGTGAAGTTCAACCAGGAAAGGAATGTACGCTCATTGGCGAAGAACACTTTTGGCTCGACTCTTGTTGGAAGAGCAATTCTCTTGCCTATTAATTTCACCTGTTAGTACACACCACCAATGACCACCTGACGAACAGACGCTAATGAATTGCCGTAGAAGAACTTACCTGGAACAGATTGAAGCAGCGGAGCAGAAGACATAATGACTTGTTAGGTCCTTAATATGAGAGATGAGATGAGATGAGAGAGAGAGAGAAGGAGGTCTTCAAAAGAAAGATATTTTGGTGAACTAAAAACAAAAACTGCTCAGAGTGTGAGCAATGCACGTGGGACACTTTCGCGAAAGAAAAAAAATTGGGCTGTATACATAGGGGCTCTTAACCAATCATACGGGCTCCCAACCATCTAATAAAATGAGGTATAAAGTGTCTGTTTTAATATTTGATATTGATTAAGTCTGAAGGATGTTGAAACAAAGGGAGGTATATAAATAGATATATTTATGACAACAGACCAAGTATTCCAATGAGACAGAGACCCTGTGGAGCTCTATTTGCTTTTCTCCGAGTAACCAGATGATAGAAGAACGCATTTTCTTAAAGGGGTAGTGTTTGATCATATCTATAAACACAGAACTTCAATTTGCCTTCAAAATCTTTTGCATTCCGATAATATGTATGTGTATCTGTGTGAATATTCATTGCATATGGTTTCTTTCCTTAATTCCTAATTCCTACTTCCACATACTCTACATTTTATATAAAGAAAAAATCACAAGGCTTTTGACCTCCTATCGGTTGACCTAAGTATAAATGACAAAAATGGCGCTATCAACCACACTCCCGCAGTTTCCAAGGCATAAAGTCACACTACATACGTTCCATTCCATCACAAACGCCAAAAATATCAGAGAATGCATCCTTGCTGGCAATCACAAGTACGACTTTGCCTTCATTGACCCAGACATGATACTCTCGCTGGAGGTCCTCTACTCGGCCATTTACAGAGCACTATTGGATAATGAGGCAGGAAAACTGCGCACGAGAACATTACACTCCGAAGTGGTGTTTGGGCTAGGTGCTGGGTCTAAGATTGGGGAGATTTTGGGAAAGTTTGGTATCAAAGATGACTCCACTGACTTGATAGTATTGAAGATCGCACCGCCACACGGGGAAGAAGATGGCGATGCTGATGTGCCCTATGATTTGCGTGAAATCATTGAAGGTGTTGAAGGAACAGTCTCTGAAGAGACCATTGCGGAAAAAACTGATTTGGATCTGGTGAAGAAGACGTACAAGCTGGATGGATCGAGAGAGGAGTTGATTAGACTGGTAGTCGGTGCAATTTCACTCAGAGCACATTGATCCATGATATAATTTCCATCGAAAATACACATTTCTACATCCATCAAACCACCCTACAAGTTATTATTATATCATGCATTTGATGGTGAGGAGACTTGAGCCTTCCTCTTGTGTATTCTGCTGGAGTTGGTTTAACAGTAGTGCGAAGACAGCTCATAATCAATACCTCGCACCAGGGAATGGGCTACTCCCTGGTGGGCCATATGGTCTGTTGTTCTGTTGGGAAGCAAAGGGTTGCTGGTATCCCTGGTTGAACCCGCCATAATGTTGTGGTTGATAATACTGTAGAGGCTGCTGCTGTTGGTATGCTGGCATCCCGTGCGGCTGCTGCTGGTATATCGGTACACCATATGGTTGTTGCTGCATTGGCACCCCATACGGTTGTTGATATGGCTGTGGTTGAAGTGGATAGTACTGCTGTCCAGGGGCAGGGACAGAAGGTCTGTTGTAATGAGCCTGTCGACTCTGCTCAGGCAATGGTGCTGGTGGTCTGTTCTGTTCAGACGGTGCTGCTGGTGCTGGTGCTGGTGCTGGTACACTCTCTGAAATGACTTCAGCATAAGATGGAGGTGGAGCCTCCTCCATCTCGTTGTTATTGTTTTCAGGGGCCAAGGGTCCTGTTGGTTGCAACAATGGTGGCATCTCCTGGGTGCTCACAACCTCTGCGCCGTCGAAGTTTGGATTCACCCGTACTTGGTAATTCTCCATTGATAGATGATTAACGAAGTATCTCGCTCTAGCAAATCACTACTGATCAAGCCAGTAATAGTAGCTTTTAAGATCACCTGACCTCTCACGTTTTCTCAAAACTTTTCAGTGAAAAAAAAAAGGTCAAACAATTACCAGTCAATAAGTGCTAGTAACCAAAAACAAACAAAAGAACACAACACAAAAGAGCACAATACAGACCATGCTTAGATCCAGCACAGCCAGAAATTCCACAAAGGTTACACAACCTGTCCTCCAGTTCACACGTGGAAAACGTACCAAGAGGGTGGCCACCGTCTCACCAGCAACCCAACGTATCATTTCACAGCTGTCTGTCATCTCCCAGCGTAAGAAGGCTCCAAGAATGCTGAAGCTATCGAATGAGGATTTGGTGAGACATGACACAGTGCAGCGTGCATGGGCCAGCTATCAGAAGGACAAGAGAGCTCTATTGGATGGTCAGCTGGAGAAGCAGTACACTTCCATTTTGGAGGCAATGGAGGAGTTGAAGTTGGTGAACAAACAATTGTATGATGTTGCTAACAGAGAGGAGAGAGGCAAGAGATGGAGTTTGGAAGCTAGAGTGCCAACGGATTACCCAGCCAAGAAGGTCTGGCATTACTTGGAGTGAGAGATTGATCTGATTTTTAATCTGCTGGAGAGAAGAAGCCTAGTGAAGGGAGAAAAACTACTGTAAATAAACATCTTAGAGATTAAATGTATTATCCCTCACCATATTCTTTGCCAGCCCCTCCCACCTTTTCTCTCAATATTTGGCTGGCCTAGCCAGGAAACCAGCACGCCAACGGTACAAACCAAAACGATCGGGAATAATATGAACGTACCAACAAACTCACTCGCCATACCAACGGCAAACGGGACGGCTGAGCCACCACTTGATCCAAATGCAGTACCCAGAGTCAAGGCACAGAACTTGATCTTGCGCGGAAGAATCTTCGTCATCAGGACGATCATCATCGGATAAATTGGTCCAATACAGACACCAACACAGGCCACTGCAACTCCCGCAACATACACGTTTGGAACAAGCCAAGTGACAAGACTGAAGACAATTATGAGAAGACTAAGTATGGTGTTGGAACGACGAACACCAAATTTGTGAGGAAGTGTTGGAGCCAGGATGAAACGACCCAATGTTAGGCCACCCCAATAACCTGAGGCGACATACCCTATTGTCTCCGGGTTTGCTGAACGGTTCTTGAGTAGATATGTCACTGACCAACCACCCATTGCCACCTCCGCACCTTGGTAGAAGAAAATGAAGGAACAAATGAGCCATGTTCTGTAATCCTTTAGGGCTTCTTTGAACTGATGTTTCTGTTTGACTGGCTTGTGCGAGTCAATGTGAATTTCTTTGGTGGTGGGTGACCCACCCAACTCAGAATCATGAGCAGCATTGTTGTCGTCGTTGTTATCTTCATTTTCCCATTTGGCCAAGTCAGAATCACAGCCACGGAAACTCAGGCCAATTCCAACAACACTGCTTACTGATATGGCCAATGGGATGAAGTAATAGAAATTCCATTTGACACCACCTTTTTCCACCATTGCTGTTGCAATTATCGGAGAGATGAATGCACCTACGCCATACGTTCCATGGAACCAGCCAAGGTATTTGTTCCCCTTTTCAAACTTACTCAGGAAGATATTGAACTGGCTCAACCCCATGGCACCACCGATACCACCAAAAAAGAACCCAACCACAATCACTGGGAAAGACTTGCATCCCGATGCCATAACAGCGAGCATAATGACGACTCCGATACATGAGAGCACAGCCATTTTGTGTCTCCCCAATTTATCGTCAATTATGTGTGCAGTGAAGGCAATTAGAATGAATCCAATTGCGTTTCCTAGCCAGATGAGGGCGACAACAGCATATGATACTCCATAGTATGCTTCGATGGTTGGAAGGAGGGCACCAAGGACACCGTCAGACATTCCCAGTGTGAGTGTCCAGACACAGCAGCAGAAAAGTCGGTATCGATTTAAAGGAGGGTTTGAAAGAGACATCTTTTCTACTCCCATATACTCCTGCTGGTTTCGGGTTTCAGATCGCTCAGCGTCTAGGGTCATGACTTTGTTCAACGACATTGAGATGGCCATGTTGTCGTCATCGTAGTGGTTGTGTGCATTCCCAGTGTATACTCCAGGAGGAGCAGCTAGCAATTGTGTGCTTGAATCATAGATGCTCCCCATCTTGTTGAGCTGGGGCCTTATGGCACCGCCAAGGGGAAAAGTTCCTGAACTTGCCTGTGGAGCAGCAGGAGCAGCAATAGATTCCTCTTCCTTCTCCGCCGAAGTGAGTGTTCTATCAAACACATTCTGTTGTTCATCCGCCATGATGATACCAGGGGTATTGGGGATGGATTCAGGGATACTGTTTAAGCTGTTGAGACTAACAAATGGCTTTGTTGTTGCTGGAGTGGAAGATGAACGGCGGCGCACAGTGATGGAGGACAGAGATGTGTCATTATTAACTTGCTGCTCCTTATAGGAATCTAGGTCCTCCTCAATTGCTGACCTCACATCCTTGGAACTCATACCGTGGTGGTGTATAAAGAAACAAAATAAGTAAACCTGTTACTTTCAGGATGACTTGTTATTAATACACTTTGGAAGATACTAATGCCAAGGAAACCTCTTAAAAAGAAAGAAACATACCGGAAATTTATGCGCGATCGAAAATTTCTCCGTCACTTTTGATAGTTTTTTTTTTTTTGGAATATGTGGGGTTTTTCCGGACAAAGACTGGGGTCGCCAAAGCGAAGGACCAGATCAAAATTACAGCTGCTTGTTGGTTTTAAAGGAGATAGTTCTGCTCCACCTCTGCCACTATATTGAGTGGACACGTGACTTAAAAGAAGACATGAAGTATATAAAGGCTTACAATTTTGGGGGGCGGCACGCAGGACCACCGCACATTTAAACCGGTGCGCCGCATCACCCCCAAAAAAGCACACTTCCAATCGTTTCGGAAGGGTTTCCGCCGTTTACCCATAGCTATTTTGACAAGACAAACAATGAGTGAGCAAATTAGTACACAGAAAATCAATGCATGCGGCCAACGTTCACATAATACATGTATATATATATATATATTTATATGCAGGATATCGGAGTGTGTTTATGCTGCTTATCACCACGATTACTGCACCCCAATAACGTCAGTTCCCTTAGCTCTCCCCGTTGTCATCTTTGCACTTCTTGCCCCAAACTGAATAGCTCTCTTCCTCTCACTTTCAACAAACTCCAAGCCTTCCACTTTAGCCAACCGTCTCAAGATCATCTTGTCGATTTTGTAATTTATCTCCATTCCGACCGCACATGTGATAACGTTCTCACATAAAAAGGGGTATCTTACTTCGATCCCATTAGCAGACATCACCTTATCGTCACGGCTCAGGTTTCTGTCATGAATGTTTGCAATTTGTCTCAAAAGTTCTTCAGCTAACTCCCCTGGTTGTTTGTTGGCCAGTTTATGGTATCCTCCAAATAACTCATCTGCTCCCAGCCCGGACAAGAGCACTCTGGGAGACGTCGCAGTGGTTGGTTTGGATGCGAAGTGGAAGGCACTCGCAATGGAAAGGTCCATCTCCGTGCATTTGGGGAACATGTGCTGTGCCACTGTGTCTCTAGCCCCAAGGTATTCTTCATAAGTCACATCGACTTCAATAAGATTGAAAACCACATGGGGGTGTCTCATCTGAAGCCCCTTGGCGCTGCGATGAGCCAATTCCCTATCGGGTGCAGCAGAGGCAGGAAGGCCTGTTCGTGGACTGTCAAAGGCAACGGTTATTAGATCAATTATTGTCCCTGGCCTGGACAGTTCTGCAGCCATGGATGCAACCAGTGTACAGTCAAGCCCGCCTGAGAAGAGCACAGCAAAGGGTGCCGATGGATTGGAGTGTAAAGGTTCGATTGTACGGATGCGATGCTCGACTGCAGCGTTTAGTTGGTCCCTAAGTGCCGTTATGTGCTTGGAAAGATTGGCCTCTGCTGTGTCTATTGAGGAACTGATGTTGAAGGGTTGCCATAATGACGTGGTGGACAGTGCCAATGTGGCAAGGTTGAAACTGTAGAGGACACCACCACCAATGCAATCGGCAAACTCCCCTGGTTCATGTTCTCTGCCAGCTAGCGAAGCGATGGTTATCCCCATTCTCTGTTCATCAACGGAATACACAAGACTCCGCTTGCCCACACGATCTCTACCAAAATAAACAATCTGTTCTTCAAAGTCCACCACGCTATAGGCAAATTCGCCTTCGAGTTGTGCAATGGCCCTGGGTACACCATGGGTTTCAACCATATGGGCTAAAAAAGCCGTATCGTTTCCATGAATTTCATCATTGTACAACTCACCGTTGAACTGGATCAGATAACGATCCGTTGTGATTGGCTGCGGTGTGAATGGTGAACGCAGCGACAACACTGAGCTCAGCGCGTACAAACTAGAATCAGGGTTGTAAACCAGTCCAGTGGCATCGGGTCCACGCGCCTCGATCAATGAGACCAGTGGCCGCAGTTGTGGCAAAACGGCTAAAGCAGCAGCATCTGGTGAATCAACTCGTGAGAGCTGTGTGGGAGAGCCAACAGTTCTCCCCTTGATATGGAGAAGGATGCCACACATACACAGCCAGGCAAAAAAGGGAGATGTACTATGGGAATGAGGAAAAACAACACAAAAACAAAGAAGGAAAAAACAGAAGGAAAAAAAAAACACCGAACCGCCTTTTATCGGGCGGCGTGTCCTTGTTCTGAAAGCTCTGACTGTGTGAGTGAATGTGAATGTCCAGCCATCAACGACAACAACCACAACAGCAGCAGCAGCTCGTCGCTGATCTGAAGCCGTTTGACGTTTTCCTCCGTCAGTTGAAATCGCGCAAAGCGGATCCTGTGCTGAGATACATTCGGTCCTTCACACAGAACTTTCTCTCTGCGAACCACCCTGTGGTGCTCACTGCGCAACAACAACAGAGTGTTGTTCAGGAGTTTGTCACTTTCATCACACAGCAGCTTCGCACGCATGAGCCTTTCAGTCTGCTGAATGAGCGGGAGTTCAATAATGCGGTACAAGGAGTAGAGAAGCTCGTGATGACGAAATTGTATGAGCTGTGCTACTCACCGGTGATTGTGAGCATCGATGAGAGCCATCGTGAAGACATTGCAGTTGACTCGTTACTGGACAGAAATTTCAAAGAGTTTGCAAATCTCACGCCCAAAGACCTCGATGTAGACCCGTTGCTGGTGGATCGTGGTGCGCATTTCATCCAGCTGGCTGCTCAGGAGCTCAACAAACTGAGCGAGTACCGTGCCCCCAAGGCCAAGGTTGTGTGTTTGTTGAATGCATGTAAAGTGCTGTTCCAACTGATACAGAAGAGCGAGCAGAATACAAATGCCGATGAGTTCTTGCCCTTGCTTGTTTGGACTGTGCATCATGGGAAAGTGAGGCATCTGTGCTCGAACCTCAAGTACATTGAGAGATTTGCCTTTGAAGCAGGAAGTGAGGCTGAATACTACTTGGTAAGCTTGTCCGCAGCAGTCGAGTATCTCAGGGGACTTGGAGAAAGAGATCAATCAAAAACTTGAGATTGAGAATATTAGAGACACAATATAATATAGAGAATATCTTAACAACCCCCACCCCCCTCAAGATTCGATCTTACAACCATCCTCGATTCTTTCCGAGATGAGAGGGTCCACATGGATGGATGGATGGATGGATAAGGGGGTTTAATTAGAGAGAAGGAAGCAAAAAAAAAACGTATACTTCGGGCTTTGATAGTGTAGTTGCTATATAAATCCATGGCAGTATCCTCTTTCCCTTTCATTATTTCTCCACCCACTCTATAGAATTAATAAGCACGATGGCGTTCACCCCGTTGCAGTCATCTGTTGGTGCTCTCTTTATCCACCTCGCATCCACATCGCAGTATGCCCTCCTGGGCTCCGCGATCGGTTTCTCCTCTGTCCTAGCCAATGCAGTGTTCAAGTTGTCCCCGATGGACATTGCCATCTCATTGGGACTTTTTGCCTCTGCTGCCTTGACAAAAGTCTTCTTTCCTCAGTTCGCTCCCCTGTTGCCTGATTCAAATTTGCTTCAACCTGGGTCGGCACTAGTGTCTCAATTCGCCAGTGTTGATGCAGCCCGCACTGTATTGTACGCAGTTGCTGGAGCTCTTGTTGGAATTGGAACAAAGTATGGCTGTGGCTGTACCTCCGGCCACATGGTTGCCGGTCTATCCCGTCTGCGTTTACGTTCAATTGTTGCTGTCTCCGCCTTCTCTGCCAGTGCAATGGCCGTGGTTAAGCTTCTGTCCCTTGGGCCTGAAATGGTTGGTGGTGTGCCTAACTATGTTCGTGATGCTGCCGCTGATGTCGTGCCAGCGGGTGTCTGGGTTCTGTTGGCTGTATGTGGTGTCTTGGTTTATGGGGTCCTGCCACGGATCGGGAAAGACTGTGGTGGTGTTGATGGCACTAACGCGGGGTGCTTCAAGAAGTTGGGCTTGTCGTTGTTTAATGGGTTCCTGTTTGGCATGGGATTGCATGTCAGTGGGATGCTTCAAGTGAGTAAGACACAAGGGTTCCTTGCACTTTTGACCCCAGAGCAATTTGATCCATCATTGGGGATGATTCTACTGTTCTGCGTGGTGCCTAACCTGTTTATATGGCGTCGTATTGAGAAGCCAGTGTTCGTAGAGAACTGGTCATTGGCCACCAGCACTGAAGTGACTACCGGATTGATATTGGGGAGTTTGACTTTTGGTCTTGGATGGGGGCTGCTAGGTGTGTGTCCAGGGCCTGGTATTCTGGACTCTTTGTGGCTTGGATTTCAATTTGCGGGACCTTGGGCTGGAGGATTCTTGGGAGGAAGAGCTTTGACGATGTTGGCATAAGCAAAGAAAACGATTCCCACCAATGTGGCTTTGTACTTCCTATTATGTTGAAGAGAAGAGGACAAAGCACATGACGTTTGTTCAAAGGGATACTGCCCCCCACACGTCTTCATCTATATAAACACACCAGTATATATCTTATCTAAAACAAAAAAGAAAGAAAAATAAAAGAGAGCCTGCCTCAGGTGAGGTGCTTTGTACCATGTGGCACTGTTCTACTGCACAATCTTGGCCTGTAAACTCAAAGTGAGGGCTTTGCTGCTTGGTGAAATTCTTTTTTAGTCTGCGGAGGGAAAGTTGGGTTGTTTTTTTAGCCGCCTCGGTAACCGACAGATAAGCGCCAATTAGATCCGGTTTGGGCCACACCCATTGGTACTAAATAGGCGAACGGGTCTTAGGAGTTGTATAAAAAGGGGCCACAGTTTGCAATGAACTGGCGGGGTGTGTCCTCTCAAGTGGCGGTAGACTATTACAACACAAAATGGCCACTTTCAAGCTTGCTTCAGGTTACAACATCCCACAGGTTGGGTTTGGTCTTTGGAAGGTTCCTAATGAAACCGCTGCAGACACTGTCTACAACGCCATTAAGGCCGGTTACAGACTATTTGACGGTGCGTACGACTATCAGAACGAAAAGACCGCCGGTGAGGGTATCAGACGCGCTATTGATGAAGGTCTAGTTACAAGAGAGGAGATCTTCATTACGACAAAGCTGTGGAACAACTACCACTCCAGAGACCATGCCTTGGAGCAAGCCAAAAAGCAGAACGAGGCCTGGGGTTTGGGGTACATTGATCTATACCTGATTCATTTCCCAACAGCACTCAAGTACATTGATCCAGCTGAAATTGAGTTCCCTGCCTGGTGGACTGACAAGGAACGTACTGTTGTCGAGATTGAGAGAATCCCAATCTCTGAGACCTGGAAGGCCCTTGAAGAAGTCGTTGACCTGGGTATTGCCAGATCCATCGGTGTCTCTAACTTCACAGCACAGACTATTTACGATATCCAAACTTACAACAGGCATCCAATTTCCTCCTTGCAGATTGAGCATCACCCATACCTTGTCCAACCAGACTTGATCCAATTAGCTAAGGAGCAGAACATTGTTGTGACTGCCTACTCTTCATATGGTCCACAGTCCTTTTTGGAGTTGCCTGGAATCTTCTCCAAGAGGGCCGAAGAGAATATTGCTCTTTTGAAGCACGACACCATCACTAAGATTGCAGCTGTGAAGGGTAAGTCTCCTGGTCAAGTCTTGTTGAGATGGGCTACTCAAAGAGGTATTTGTGTCATCCCAAAGTCCAACAACAAGGACAGATTGGCTGAGAACTTGTCTCACACAGACTTTGACTTGACTGAGGGCGAGATTGAGGAGATTTCGGCTCTTGACAGAGGATTGAGATTCAATGACCCTGGTTTTTACTTACCAAACTTCCCATTGAGAATTTTTGCTTAGATATAATACATATGTTTACATTGCGAATTTTGTTTTCATACCCAGTCTAATTACATTTCGAATCTTTTCCATCATATTGATTGTTCCAAAAGCAGAAGGAATCACTTACAGAGTATAACATATATAAGTGTATACTGAGAGAAGGCTACAGTTTTTCTGTTCTTTTTTCCAGCTTTGATTATCGATTGGTACACCTAATACACTCGTCTCTATAGTTTTGGGGAACCCACCTTCTTGTCATCTTTAATCAGCACTTTGATGGAACCATTTCTTGGATCAGAAGCAATCTTGAAAGCCTCCTGTGCGTTCTCCAACTCCACCCGATGGGTAACAAGCTTGTCAACGTTTATGACACCATTGCTGATCAATCTAATGACTACTGGCCATGTGTCGTGGTATCTATTGATGAACTTCACATCGATCTCAGCAAGGGACAAATGCATGAAGGGGAAGTTGTTGATGTAATCCCTTCCAACACCAATCACCAACAGAAGACCGGAACGCTGAACAACGTAGGCCAATGTATTGATGGAAGACTCCACACCGGTGCACTCCAACGCACGTGGAGGAGCTTCGTATTCAGTGTCACCAAAGAGTGACTTTATGGCAAGACCATTTTCCTGGTTGGACTTGGTCGTATCAATTTGATAGGTGATCACCTCTGGGATGAGCTTTTGGGCAAACTGCAGTCTCTCCTTTGACAGATCAGTAATGATGATTGGAGTGCATCCAGATGCCTTGGCCAGAGTCAAGGTAACGAGACCGATTGGACCGGCACCGGCAATCACAACACCTTTCCCCAATTGCAAATCAGCCCTGGTCACACCGTGGTAGGCGACAGAAACAGGTTCAACAAGGGCACCGTGCTCGTAAGACATGTTGTCAGGTAACTTGAAGATAAAACGGGAGTCATGGACCAAAAACCGTTGCATGGAGCCGGCGTGGGGATAAATACCAATGAACTTGACATCCTCACACAGGTTGTAATCACCTTGCCAGCACAGATAACAGTTGCCGCATGGCACACCAGGCTCAATGGCAACACGATCACCGACTTTCACATTAGTCACGTTTTCGCCTATGGCGATAATGTCACCAGCTGACTCGTGTCCCAGAACACAATTCCCGTGAAGCTCCAGGGTACCAATCTTCCCATGGCGCCATAAGTGGAGGTCAGAGCCACAAATCCCCGTTGCTCTTGGATGGATCAAGACTTCGCCAGGTTTAAGTGAAGGGATATCATTCTGTTTGACTTCGATACGGTGGTCCATGGTGACCTGAACAGATGGATTAGGCGGAGTCATCTGTGTGGGTGGTGCTACTGATATTGCCTTCCTTAACGTGTGTTAAAATTTTGGGGAACTAATCCTGGTTTTTTATATAAGGTCGACAGGTGGTCCGTGAGTGGGGGAAGGAGGAGAGAGAGCCAGGCTCATTTGTCTATGAACTTTGGAGCAAGAACAAAAACATCCTCTCAAGTATACCGTGCATAAGCCCTCCGCGTAAAATCCCTTCCAAAAATATATCCGCAAAAATTACGCGATAAATAAGCGACGTGACGGAGTATCTTTGGGGGAAAAATCTGGGGTAAAGAAAAAAAAAGTAGTTTGTGAGCTTCCCTCCGGTTAAAAAAAATTAAGTGTTAACCATGGGGTCATATATAAAACAAAGAACACCCGGCACATCTTCTTCTTTCACAGTATGTGACCACTACCACTACTCACTGTGTCGGTCGTAGTATCCAACTATCCGTGCAAATGACCACAGAGGAAATCCACTCCCTCGCGCTCAGAACTATCCGTGTGCTCATCGCTGATCTTGTGCAGCAATTCAATGGTGGCCACCCAGGTGGAGCCATGGATATGGCTGCAATTGGTATTGCTCTATGGAAGTACGTTCTCAAGTTTTCCCCAAAGAATCCAGATTATTTCAACCGTGACCGATTTGTGCTTTCCAATGGTCACACTTGTCTTTTCCAATACGTCTTCCAGCACCTTGTAGGCTATGAGCACATGACCATGGATCAGCTCAAAACCTACCATTCCAAAGACCCAGAAGGAAGCTGTCCTGGCCATCCAGAAGTTGAGTTTCCAGGAATTGAGATCACTACAGGGGCCTTAGGCCAAGGTATCACCAACGCTGTCGGTCTAGCCATTGCCTCGAAGAACTTGCAAGCGACATACAACAAGCCAGATTTCCCTGTCGTCTCTAATCACACATTCTGTATGATTGGCGATGCCTGTTTGCAGGAAGGTATTGCACTTGAAGCCATCTCTCTCGCTGGCCACCTGGCCTTGAATAACTTGACTGTTATTTATGATAACAACCAAATCACCTGTGATGGCTCAGTTGATCTCACCAACACCGAAGACATTAACAAGAAGTTCCGTGCCACGAACTGGAACGTTATTGAGATCCAGAATGGTTCCGATGATATTGAGGCCATTGCCCAAGCTCTGGTTGTGTCCAAGTCTTCTGACAAGCCAACCCTCATCAACGTCCACACCAAGATTGGTATTGGCTCCAACGTCGAGGGCCAAGCTCAGGCACATGGTGCAGCTTTCGGTCAAGCTGAAGTCGACAGACTGCATAAGATGAATGGCTTCCGAGTTGAACAGAAGTACCACGTTCCACAAGAGGTCTATGACTTCTTCTCTGAGATTCCAACCAATGGTGTCCAGTACCAGACTGAGTGGGAGACCCTTGTTAGAAAGTACATTACTGCTTATCCACAGGAAGGTCAAGACTTCCTCCGCCGTGTACGTGGTGAACTTCCAGAGAACTGGGAGAACCTGATTCCAAAGGAATTCCCAGACACTGTCACTGCCTCAAGAAAGTCGGCTGGTTTGGTCCTCAACCCAATCGCTAAAGCTGTCAATAACTTTATGGTTGGTACAGCGGACTTGTCCCCATCGGTAAACATGATGTGGGATAAGAAGTCTGACTTTCAAAACCCGGGTATCCAGACTGTTTGTGGCCAGAACGGCTCGTATAGTGGTCGCTATATCCACTATGGTATTCGTGAACACGCCATGGCTGCCATTGCCAACGGCATTGCAGCCTTCAACAAGGGAACTTTCATCCCAGTTACTTCCACGTTTTTTATGTTCTATCTCTATGCTGCTCCAGCTGTCAGATATGGTGCTCTTTCCCACTTGCAAGTCATCCACATCGCCACTCACGACTCTATTGGTATCGGTGAAGATGGTCCAACTCATCAACCTATTGCCCTACCTGCCTTTTACCGTGCCCTACCCAACTTGCAGTTTATCAGACCAGCAGATTCAAACGAAGTTGCTGGTGCCATGGAGATTGCAATCAAGTCCAAGAACACACCAACCATTTTGTCGCTATCCCGTCACAACTTGACACAATACCCACAGTACTCGAAGCGTGAAAATGTTTCCAAGGGAGCCTATGTGTTTGTCAACGCTGAGGAGGGCCCTGCACAATTACAGTTGCAGTTAATTGGTACAGGTTCAGAGATCAAATTTGCCGTAGATGCAGCTGCGAAGTTGAATGCCAAAGGAATCAGAACCAGAGTCATCTCTTTTCCATGTCAAGAGCTGTTTGAGCAACAGAGTGCTGAGTACAAACGCTCCATTCTGCTAAAGGGGAAGATTCCAACTGTTGTGGTGGAGGCCTATGCTCCCAATGGTTGGGAGCGTTATGCCAATGCTGGTATCTCAATGCATACTTTTGGAAAGTCATTACCTGGTCCACAGACTTATGAATGGTTTGGTTACGGTGGTGACATTATTAGTCAAAGAGTCTTGAAGTACTTGGATGATATCAAGGCCGATTCTGACTTGCTCTGGGAGTTCCAAGACTTGAATACTAACGGCAAGGGGGGAAACGCTCATTAGATCTCGGGATTTATGAAGATAAAGGGTTATATACGTTTGTAGATTGTTGACAACCATCTGTACGTACACACATTCATAGATTAACACAATAGCGAAAGTTTTAGGTTTTGGAACAACGCATTGACGTAAAAGATTAAGATTATAAAACTTTAATCAATGGGTTGTCATAGTTAATAACGATCAGTAGCACCTCGGCTCAAAAAAAGAAAACAAGAACACAAACACAAAGTCGCGCTTTGTACCCCAACTAAATACACCCAGACACCGCAAAGTTTTGTGAATCCTACTCCACTCCAAATAAAAACAAATCAACAACAAACCAAACAATCAGCCAGGCGCTTACCACCAATCAGCAAAACCTAAGGCGCGCTCCCTTTTGTGTGTGTTTTTTTCCTTTTATAGGTGGTATGGACTACTCTACACGGATCCTTGCGGACTCATCTGCTTTTGACGACGGCGCTAGCACCAACAACTATGTCAATTTGAAACTTAAGCCGCCGTCGCCTTCTCCATTTCAGGATATTCCTACAATTACAACTGCCGCTGCGTCTGCCGCTGCCATTGGCACTGGCACTGGTGGTAATCAAAGTGGCCATTCCAACTACAGGCTTCAAATGCCATCTAATCTACTTAACGAGGTTGATATTGGTTCTCTTGAAGATAGCATGAGCTCAATATCCGACCATGACGAACCCTGCGTTCTGAGGAACAGAACAGCAGTAGCAGCAGCAGCAGCAGCCGAAAAGACTGTGTCCAGGCTCGACATTTACAAACATATTCTAGGGCTGACAGTGGGAAAGGATAAAATGACCAAGGTACTATCATATCTGCTCAACATCATCCAGCATTACCTTATCACTACACGCAGGCTCATTGTAGATGAGAAATTCACCAACTTGTCCATCAACCCACTTGAGCACTACCGCACGCCGCTGAAGTACCTCAAATTGCTCCTCTTTTTGAACTCAACCACTTTAGAGAAGAAAATCGCCATTCTCACATCCAACATCTCACTCTTCAGATTCGCAATGAGATTTGGGGGCACGCCCTATCGTATTAGGGCTATCCTCACACGATTGAACGCTTTCATTAAGAACCCCTCAACAGAGCATTTCCAGAATTTGTTTGTTAATGAGGGATTCCTTGCAGAGTTTATCAGTTTTTACTATGGAATTATGGATGAGACGGTGCTTTTATGCAAGCTCGGGGTATTAAACAGTGCTCCATTGAGAAAATTTGTTGGAAGACATGCTGACATTGCATGGTACTTTGACATTCTTTTGGGTTTGAAACAGAATTGGTATGCTCTACAGGAGAACAAGAACAAACAAACCCAATTGAGTATCCAGTATCAAGTTAGACAGCGAGCCTCTTTGCTCTCAAAGAGACTTGTCGATAGCATTGGGCACTCGCCCCTAAGATCTCAAATTTTAAAGGAGTTCAACACGAACAAGTCTCCTCAACCGGGACATCAAAGTTCACATCAATTGCAATTGCAGGAGTTGAAGCATGAGGAAAGACTGATAAAACTTGACTTGTGCAAGTTTGTTTGTGACTTTGCCTGTGATTCAGTGGAAGTGTTTGATTTGAAGGTGCATAGAGTGACGTACTTGATGTTTGGATTGTTTTCGGGTATCTTTGGGTTTACTAAAGTTTGTGTCAATGCGAAAAGGGAGATTCTACAAAAACACACAAAGTAAACAAGTAAAATAATGGCTGGTGGATGGTTATAGACAATGAACAATCAAATCTACTCTTAAAAACACTAGGAATTGTTCACTGACCCAAACTCTACAAAAGTTCTCAAAGGAAAAAAATGAGTGTATATATATATAAATATACTCGAGCAAAATTATAAAATGAATGGATTCCCCCAAACCAGCTGAGGAAATCCATAATGAACTATCTTGTTGCCCACTAACAACCGCGGAGGGAAACAAAAGTAAATAAAGAACAAAAGTAAAGAGGGAACCTCAGAACTTCCATTCAACAGAGTCTGGAGCCTGATTAGTATTGACACTAACCTTTCTAAGGATAGTGTCAGCAATATCATCGTACATCTGTAAATCATGCTCACCTGGCAGCTCCTGTTTCAGGTTTTGTTTTATCAAACTCTTGTTGATTCTTTGAATCCCTTGATGTGGTGATGAGTTTGGGCCAATGGTAGTGCTGTAAACAGTTGATGTCGCAGACATCTGATAATTGGCAGAAGCAGCAGCAGGTATGCGTTCGGAGTGCTCCTCTATTCTTGAAAGGGGGCTTAGAGGTGAGATGGCTGGAAGCTCCAACTCAAAGTCACTGAGACTGGAGATTGAATTGTCCCTGGAGGAGCTGCTGCTGCTGGAAGAGTTTCCTAGTGATGGCAGTGCAGTTGGAAACAATGAGGCCAATGACTTGTTCCGAAGCAGCTTGAATTTTGGGGCAGATGAGGATGAGGAAGATGTCTGTGAGCAGTTTGAGTGAAGATCGGAAACACTGGAGTTATAACTGTGCTGAAGACTCTGTGATCTTTTCCTGTTAAGGATGTTCTTGACTTTGTTCTGAATAAAGGAAGACCTCCCAGTCTGTGTGGACTCCAGTGAGGATTCATAAGACTTCAGAGACTCATTGTTTGATGTCGTGGTGTAGAGGAGTCCTGCGGGCGAATCGGGTTCCATTGTCTGGTAGGAGATGGTGGAGAGGCTTCCTGTCGACAAAGTGGAATTTCTTTGGTTGGACATGGCTGTGTTGTTTTCTCAGCTTCCTTTTTTTTGCCTTTGTTTTGTTTTGTTTTGTTTTTCAAACAATGGTTTTAATTTAAGCAGCCACTTTTTCGAGCATAGATGGTGGTCGATTGATTGATTGATTGAAGCACAAGGTCGGTGAATGTGGGAGACTTTGGTTTGGGGCGAGATGAGATCAACAACAACAAGAAGTCACTGAAAGAGAGAGACGAAGAAGAACAACGGATTACAATCTCAATTTAAGTCAAGTCCTTTCTTTTTTTTTTTAGAGTTCTGGACTCTGTGGATCGCATGCGGAGTAAAACACAAAAAAAAAACAGAGGCCTTTCTACAGGTTAACTTTGTGCATGCCGGGACGTGCATGTACCATAACGGCGTGATTTATGCAAGTAGACGCAAACTTTTGCGGATCAATTTTGACCATCTCTATTGATAAAAATACGTTGTCATAGAGAAGTTGAAAAGCAATGCATTGTTCTGCGATAATCAGTGAAGCTTCTGCTGTCCATAACCCAGATGCCGAAGTCTAGATCATTTTCCAGAGGAGAAAAGAGAGAGGGTACGAAGGCAGCCGCCAGTTGGTCTAATGTCCGATTTCCCCTTTTCAATAAGCAGAAAAGGAGGTTGGTCGTCGTTGTCGTTGTCATTGTCATTGTCATTGTCATTGTCATTGTTGTTGTCGTCCTCGTCGTCCTCGTCGTCCTCGTCCTCGTAATGTCGGGTCGACTCAATTGGACAATGCCATTAGCTGTTCTTGAAATTTGGGCAGGAAATGCGACTCCGGTGGTCTCTCTGTCTCTCTCTCACTCTATTCGCTGTAAAACTCTCTCTTTTTTGGTATTGTGATGTGCAGCCCAGAGTAATCGTCCCCGACCCAAATACCTCATTATTCAATCACAACACACAACACACCACAGCGATGATGTTCTTTGAAAGAGACAGGCTACCTATGACTACTTATTATGACATGGTGCTGGCAGGGACACATCTGAGACACAAAGCAGCAGCAGCTCGTGTATTCGAGCTGTAAGGGAAAAGAAAAAAAATCTTGTGTGCGATGTGATGGAGATTATGAAGAGTATATTTATTATTATGAATTTCTGGTCACCCACCATCGTAATGACCCAAATCCACAAGCCAGCATAGCATACAGATTGGTTGTCCATGCCGTGTGAAGATCAATGTCACTCCACCGCTTGGATATCGACCACACAAGATGCAGTATTGAGCTAGCCTTGGCCTAACCCTGACTCTACCAAATGCTTTTTTATTTGGCAACCTACCTCGATTCATTAAGACCTTATCCGTATGACAATCACTGCCATCGGGTGGGAGTTGGTTGTATCAATTATCCCCATCGATAATGACCCGTCTATTACTAATGTCACTCTGCTCTGCCATGTTTCTCTGGTTGGAAAGGGTATAAACTCGTGAGGTGTCGTAAAAACAATAACCCACCCGTTTTTTGGCCCGTTTTCTGGGCATTACTCATGTGTCGTTCTTAGAAAGTTAATTTCTCCACGGATTTATACCAGATTAGTAATGGATGCATATATCCTATTGGTGCAGGTTCTGACGAGCTCGGAGAAATAGTGAATTAGCTAGAGTGGCTCCCCTGCTCCACACCATAAGGCCTGGAACTGAAGCTCTGTACTGTTCTGTTGTGTGCTGCATAGGTACCAACCGAGAACAGCCATATAATGCCAGTGTTGTGCTTGGTCGAAACATGCCCAACTAGGTATTTTCCGTTGTTTTTTACCCCATACTCCCAAACGGAGAAGATTCTGCGCAACTGTTAGACGTTTATCGTTTTTATTTCATCTCATGCCATGTCATGTTTTTCTGTTCCGTGAACCAGTCCCCAACGCTGGCCGTTCATTGTGATAAGCTTCTTACAGTATGTTAATTCACCATGGTCCCAAGAAGGGTGGTCACCTCACCAAAGCAATAGTGTGGCATTACACCCAAATGGCGATGATCCAGGCTCCAGGTCACCTGCAACTTCATTACCACCCGAGGTAGGAAGTGTAATCCACGGAGGAGAAACTGAGTGATATAAAGAACCTTTGATTTCGGGTATGGTGCATCATCCAAGGTGTGTTCCCTATGTAGCAGTTTGCTCTTATACATGTAACAGTTCTCAAGGTGGGCATTGACATGACCATTTGGGGTGATGTTGAGAAAAGTTACATGCTGGTGGAGGTTGGGAATCAGTCTTAGGTTTGAACAATAGGTTTGAACAATAGGGGGTCTCAACACCAACTAGTGCCACATGGAAACTGGACCCGTTCTCCAAAACGTATTATCTCAGTATTGGGTTATCATCCTGGACGGTGTTGACTCTCACTTGGGGTGTGTATTATCTTTGAGAAGACAACCAATCTCGTATGGAGGAGGCGATTCTCTTTGGAGGTGCTGAAGTGTAACCAATCAACTCCACAAACCATTTCAAATTGTCAGCAGTTGTGAGAATGATTAGAAAACGGCCACGGTTCCACAAACCATAGTTGTGGTTCGTCTTGGATGCTCTTACAACGTCGTATAGTCCACTTTGCTCAATAAAGGCCGTACCCCTCTTAAGCCTGGCGTATTGATTCTTTCAACAGTGGAAACTCCAAGGGACTCTAAAATTTCAGCATCTGTAGAATCAATGATAACAACGAAGCACTTGTTGAGGAGGCCAAATGATTCTGATTTGATAATATCGAGAAGGTCGCCGGTCTTTAGACCCTGGTATATCTTTCCAATATGTTGGATGTTGAAGCATGAGATGATGAAATTTCTCAAGCAGACACTTGCCTCAGGTACTTCAATCAACTGCAAGAGGTTCAAAGAGTCTAACTCTTCAATGGTACAAGGTGGGACTTCTAAACCGTGGCTTGTCAAACCTAGCTGATGGTGACCACCGTTGGGAACTTTTAGTTCTGTGTTTCTTAAAGAGAAAGCTAACATTGGTTGAATAGTCTAGTCTACAAGCTGGATGGATGAACTGTGTTGAATAGAGATCTTTCGAGAGATAATCCTCTCTTATATGTTTGTTTCCTTCAAGTTGGTGAGAAAGCATGTATTCGGGAATCAAACGTAACAATAATGCGTTTCAGTGCTCTCGGCTCTTCCTTCACAGCTCTTTTCTTCTCCTGTGTTTTGGGAGAGTATATACACAATGTGAATAAATTTCTCCCTTAGGATATTATATTCATTTGTATCCCTTTCTGTCTGATGGAACATAGTGACCAAAAAAGAGTAGACGGATATGATGAGTTGACAGAATCTTCCAGAAACTGCAAACAAACATAGTGCATATCTACACCTTTCTGTCACCTTCATTGGCTAGTCTCTTAAGATGCTGGTCCTTTAAAATGCTGGTCTTTTAAAATGCTGGTCTCTAAGTGCTCGTCGCACTCTGTCTCTCTTTTTGGATCACACAGCCCAACCCACAGAATGCCTCACTCAACACACGCTCATACACTTTTTCGGCAGTGAATCCAGCAGCGATATAATCGCCCTTTATCTTGAGTTCATCGATAAATGGATCGTAGTACTGATCTCTAACCTGGAAAGACTTGACATGCAGACTGTCACCATTGAAGGGAGTGAAAGGTACCATATTGTCATCTTTCTGAAAGGTAGGCGTCGCACTCAGGGACTTCATAATCTCATCCAGTTGCTTTCTGCGTGCTGATGAACGTTTCAGTACCGACTTCTTGACTTGTTTGATGGCTTCATTCGCATCTGTTGTGCTCGATGAAGACAGTTTATTGAGAATCTCACGATTGGCAGACTCTTTTTCTTTGCGTTCCTCATCCTCAATCTGTTTCTCCAAAAGCTGTTTCTTGATCTTGAGCTCACGCAGGCGCTCCTCCTGTTTCTTGAACTCCTCGTACTCTCTTTCACGATTCTGGTTATTAAGCTCAATGCCCATCTCATTCATTTCTCTGTAAGCTGCAAGCTTCGCCTCTGTCTCTTCAACATCCACGCTATTCACCAGGTTAAACACCACATCCTCCACTTCTTCAAGGTACCCATTAAACGCATCGAGATCGCGGAACTCTTCCCTCCCCTTGTTGAAGATTAGTCCAACACGGCGCCTCACATCCACCTCTCTCTCCACCTGAATGTCACCAAATAGCTGTAGCTTGAATTTGTTCGCCCGTAGTGTCTTGCCACAGCCAGGGTAAGGGCAGGGCGCAGGTCCCAGACTAAAGATTCTATCCACACAGGATTCACACATCTTGTGGTAGCACTCAGGGTTCACCAGGAACTTCATATCTGGCGATAAATATCGGTCTGTCTTACAGATAGGACACATGTCCTCTGTGTGCGTATCAATATTCACTGTGCTCATCTCTGGTCAGCGGAGCTTATTGTTGGTTGATGGTGTACCGGTAAACCAAAGAATATGTTTGAAAATAATACTACCAAATATGACATAAGCCGTTCGAACCTCCATTGGGGCCTCGGGAAAATAAGTAAACACACACTAAATAAAAGCAAAATAAGAAAAGCCAGCGCGCCCCTTGTGACACATATAAGAATATAAGAATAAGAACAAAAAGGTCTTCTTGAACACACACTCAAATGATGGAAGAGCTCCCTGTGATTTTGCCCGAATACATCTTAAAGCAGCCACTGGGTCGTCAGCTGTCACGTCAACTTCAACAACAGGAACAAAACCCTCAACTCGACTTTGGCCAACTTTCAAGAGCAGGGGTTCTGGGGTCACTCCCTGGACGGTTTAACGAGTATAGCCGTGGTCTTGTCTCTGGACTGAATGCAGCCACTGCTCCTAGCATATCTACTGATAAGGATCTCCTTGATAGCATCCATTATAATCGTGCAATGATGGACCTGGACTCGAGTGAGGATGAGCACCAACAACACCATGGACGACTCATCAACCAGGATGACGACGATCCAAACCAAGAAGATAATTCCAATGATGACGATGACGATGACGATGTTGACGACGGTGACGATGTTGACGATATTGATGAGGAGATGGAAGACCAACCAGTCCAGTTCAACGTGTCGAACCAGAGAAGAAACTATCGATCATCAACGTCATCAAAATCCAGACGAATTAGACGTAAATCCCTTGCTGCTATGGCCCCCGTATTCCACAACAAATGGGCAGAGTATCCTCTGCCTTATAGACTGGAGAGACCAAACACAAGTGTGGCATTCACACTATCTGCAAGTTGTGACACGATTAAATTCCCAGCGCTTAAGCCGAACGAATCCCTTCTTTTCAAGTCAAACAACTCTATTCCTTCCAAGCTGGGAGTTTTCTACTATGAAGTGCACATTCTCCCACCTGAGGCATGTCTAGGACAGCTTTTCCCACCACCAAACCTCACATTAGGACTCATACAGTCCAAGTTGCACTCACCTTCAAAAATCCCAGGAAATGAACCAAACTCTTTTGGTCTCAGTGCTTCAGACGGTTCAATCACTGCACATCAGACGAGTCATAGATCGTACTCTTCCAGTTTTGGTGTTGGAGATACGATTGGTGTGGGTGTGGACTGGAGCACAGGAGAGGTGTGGTTCACTAAGAATGGTGTCTCGTTGGGTGTGGCTTTCAGAGACCTGCATGATGTAGACCAAGGGGTCGAACAACCAGCACTTATTCCTGTTTTTGGGCTCAAAGGTGGCAGTGGCGGAATTGGTGGTGTACAGGTTAACTTTGGACTTGAAGGTTTCATTTATGACATTGATGGGTATGTTTCACAGCGCAAGAACTTGATACTTGGTGGAATCTTGGGGAAAGAAGTCAAGACAACCAAGGACCCATCTTTGCTGATGAAGGAGATTGTGTCTGAGTACTTTGACCATCTGGGGTGTGTGTCTGTTGCGGAGACGTTTCAGAAGGAGGTTAAGGAGGAAGGCACTGTTTTAGATCAGTTTGACTCTGCACATCTGAAGACCCGCCATGAGATCAACATGGCTCTCCAGAAGCTTGATTTTGCAAGTACCATAAGCCTAGTACAGGTGCACTTTCCGACTGTCTTTGTTAACAACCCTTACCTTCTTTTCAGATTGGAATCACTGACATTCTTGAAGTACATCAAACAGAATGATTTATCAACCGCTCTGGCATTGGGTCAGGAGTTGAGAACAAGGTACCCGGACCCTCAGCATCAGGAACGTATCAACGACATGACGTCTCTCCTGGCATATCCCAACCCGGAAGAATCTGAATTCGGATACCTGTTGGGCCGGGAGGAAGTTGAACGAACCCACGAGATGGTGAATGCTGAAGTGCTAAAGACCCTGGGTCGAGGTGGGAGAAGCAAGTTGGAGAAACTAATGAATTGTGAGTCACTGATGCTAAAGCACAGAAAAGAAGGCGTTTTGTTGGATAGCTTTCGATAACTTACAATATGTACAATACAAATAGTTCATGGTATGGTTATGTGATGTAAAGCCCCCATCATTTAAGTGTACACGCCAAAGACAGCAGTCCAGAAAACAATGCTGACACCAAGACTCAAACTTGCCAATCCCATAGTGGCAACCTGTTTAACGCTGCTGTGAACCATACTGGATGATGAATCAGACGACAAAAGCACAATGGAGAAAACAAGTGATACAACTGCCAATGCCATTTCATTTGGGGGTGTTGGTGCGCGGAATTGGTTCCCCTTATCAAACAGCTCCTATCAAACAGATGTTAGTAAATCTTCATAACCACACTCACACACCGATTCGGGTGTGCGGCTGTCCCTCACTCACAGCTAAACTCATTTTGTTAAGACGATTTGCTTTCTTTCCCCTGTTGCTGTTGTTGTTGCTGTTGTTGATGTACTAAAAAAAAAACACAAAAGCTGCCAGATCATTCATTAACTTGAAAACAACAACAACAACAACAACAACAACAACAACAACAGTCAATGCTCGCCCGAATTTCTCTGAGTGGAAGACTCTACTCGACCGCGCAACTTACAGCGCCTGCATTGCATCAGATTCCACAACGCTGGGCCAAATTGAAGGAGCTCGATCAGGCAGATATCGTGGACTACCTAGCGTTGCGGAACCAGAAGCCATGGACCCAGCTGACAACAGACGAAAAGCGTGCAATGTACTACATTTCCTTTGGTGAATGGGGGCCTAGAGGTAAAGAACAAAAGGCTATCGCATCAACTGTGCTGAGGGGTCTCTTCGGTAGTGTCTTGGCGATTGCGATTGGTGTGGCGCTGTTCAACTACACTCTGGATGTAGAGGAGCAGAATCGTTTAGATCAGACAATTGCCCGTGTTAAGGAAATCAAGGAGAAAGAGGCAGTAGAACAGCAGCAGCAGCAGCTTGATACCGCGATTAAGAAAAATAAGAGTTGGCGGTGGTGATTATTTGCTTGATATACACAAGTCTTGAAAAAGTCATAAAAAAGTGTGTAAGCCTTCTTTATTCATATCGATCTTTTTTTCTTCTGACTATGTAAGTTTTCTGGAAGGAAAAAAATATAAGATAAATGATAACCGCGAGGTTCGAACTCGCGCCTCCGAAGAGACCAGGACCTTAACCTGGCGCCTTAGACCACTCGGCCAGGTTACCACTTTCTTGTATGGGTGTGGTTTTATACATACTATATGGAATAGTTTTGGACTAGCTTCCTTATTTGTTACCGAAGTGCACACTGTGTCACCGACCTGGACTGCGACCAGTCTGGGCTGGATGTATTTAACTTGAATACATCGATACAATTGATGAGAGCCTTTCTATTATAGTTAACCATAAAAATGGGTTTCTTTGCCTTGCCTTGCCTTGCCTTGCCTTGCCCTGCTTTGTGTTGTGTTGTGTTGTGTTGTGATCAGGTAGCAGCCAACGCGTTAATATACTTCCCAGCCTCAGCAAAACTGAAAGAACACAACAGCGTCACACCAGAATAGAGACACAGTTTATTTATTTCCTTCATTAGTCCTGGGACATTAGGCACATCCACGAGCAGAATCAGCACCACCCCGACAGAACTTCCAGTGTCCAGACTGCTTCCATCTCTTGCATTCACGGGCCTCTCTGAGCCATGTCTCGCAGCATCGGCTCGTCTTTCAAGATACTCCGGATGCAGCTTGTGATACTTTAAACTGAGGAACAACACACGTCTTGAACGGATAAGGTAATCGTATGGCTGAGCATTGTGTACTTCTGTCCAGGCAACTTTGACGGATTTCAAAAGCGGATTGCCCTTCTGCGTCTTGCTCACTTTGATGGGCGGGATACTTCTCGTAGCAAGATCCGTCGCCGCCAATTCCGTCTGAGGCTGAGGGTTGAACGAATTGATTCGGGGCTTCTTCAGTGCTGGCCACCCATCATCTTCTCCTGTATCTGATGGCGTATGCGACGGCGACGGCGACGGCGACGACGGCTGTCTGCGCTGTGGTTGTGCTTGTGCTTGCAACAATGTACTTCGCTCCTGCTGTTTACTCTGTATATGGGCCTTAATGGCCTCAAAAGATGATGAATCCATCTGCTTATTGCTGCTGCTCATGACACAAAAAAGTTTGGAGAGTCGTCTTCCAGTCTTTTTGAAAGAAAGCCAAACCCCGGTTCCCGGGTAATTTTTTCTTTAATTCAAACAGCGGCCGGGTAACCGTCCACCAGACGACAGACACGAGCCCCCATTAAAGAGAGAAAAACCTTCCTACCCATTCACTTCCCGTTTTACTTAGAAAGCAATACCTACGTACAAAACTTATACACAAATGTCCGGCCGTTATCCATGGTACACGAAGGTTGCTGATGCTGTGCATCGTCTCACTGTCCTATCCCTTGTGGGTGGCTCTCTTTACATCATTGGTGGTCTCAGTTGGCAAATATACCTGAACGGGAAGAAGTACGAACAGCAGGTTATTGAAAAGGAGGCTGCTGCCGAAGAGAACTAAGTTAAATGTTTTTTTGATTTGGTTGGCGAAGAACTCTTTGTGCTTTGAGGAGAGTGGAGATGGTTGGGTGGTAGAAAGAGTCATTGTCTGTGAATCAGACAGAGTTTAAGGTCTTATTTGATACAACAAAAAAAAGAAGAAAAGGCCCCAAGGTAATCTGTGAATAGTTTTATTGTCTTGTATTTATCATTATATGCTTGTCGTTGACACACCTGTTGTTGTAGTTGTGGTGGTGGTGGTACTTTTTCTTTTCTTCCTCGTCCCGTCTTTGTCACCGCAATCCTTCTTCCTCTTCTTGAGCGAATGTGTCAATCCCTTCTCTCTCAACTTTGACATTCTCATTTCCATATCACTCAAGTCATTTCCGCTTGCACCAATGAATACCAATTCCTGTTCCTGGTATCCCTTGTCACAAACAGGACACGTCTTCCTGTCCCCGCCGCAGTCTTTGTTCAACTCTTTCAGTGCACGAAAACTAAAGATATCACCACATTGCACAGGATACACAAACTGCACACCTTTCATTCCCAAGAGGTCCCCTGTAATAGGGCATTTCAACCGTCCATCAGGCTCCAATTGGCACTTCACCTCCACCACATCCCGTTTGGTAGTAATGTGGGACACCAGCTGTCGTTGTGCCTCACTGAAATCGGATGGTGAAACAAGGTACTCGAGTATGGCAAGTTTGTTGTATAGCTGCCCTCTGTAATCAGCAAACAAGGGTTGAGATAAACTATCGTTTGACAAGTGGCATGTTATCTGCGCAGCTTGGTGCGATATCTCGGTGGTGGATTTAGCTGTCGGCTTTTGGATAAGGTCCTTCCTGCTGAGCTTCAGTGATCCATCATTCTTAGAGAGATGTTAGCACTTCTGTTATTAGCAATACCACACTGTCTCTACTTACACCCATCCTTCTTTGCAACTCTCTGGGGGTATATATTTTTCTTTGTGTGATTGTGTTTTTTTTTAATGTATATATTTGACAGAAACAAAAAAAGAAGACCATTCATTGCCACCATCGCCACCACCGATGGATTCCTGCCAATTTTACACAAAGATCGGTGCTTGTCGTCATGGAGAGAAGTGCTCCCGTGAACATACAATCCCAACGCGCTCGAAAACAGTGCTTTTCACAAACCTTTATCACCCACCAGAGACCACTGACAAGGACGAACTAGATTCACACTTCCTGAACTTTTACAAGGACGTGTTCATTGAATGCTATAAAGTTAGCGATTCGCCCATAGTGGCTCTCTCAGTCTGTGAGAACGGGAACACCCATCTCCAAGGTAATGTGTACGTTCAGTTCACCACGCCCGACGCCGCACAGAAAGTGAGAGATGTGTTTGGTGGGAGATGGTATGCTGCGAGACCGGTCTACTGCGAGTTGTCGCCTGTAAGGGACTTCAGCGAGGCCAGCTGCAGGCAACATGACGAGACAAGCTGTGATAGAGGCGAGGCCTGTAACTTCTGGCATGTGCGGAAAGCTGGGACGTCTACTGATGCTGAATTGGGCAAAGCGATGTGGAAAGATATCAAATCTAAACCTAAACCTGTAACTGTGTGAATAAACTTTTGCCACCATAGTCACCACCCAGTAGTAATGTACAGATAAGCCACAGCTGGATCAGGTATTCTCAAGACTTTGACAAGAGCAAGCGATGACACTGCTTAAATACGCTTATATTAGAATACATCTGCTTATATAAGTTCTTACAAAGAAATTTCTGCGAGGGCAAAAAAAAAACACAACCAAAACAATCCATTTTGCCACCAGATATCGACCAGCTCTACTTCTTCTTCCCGGCAGCGTGCAAGAGTCAATTGCAACTTAACCTTACCGCCATGGCTGACAGATATTCATTCTCCCTGACAACATTTTCCCCTTCTGGTAAGCTTGTACAAATTGAGTACGCTCTTAATGCGGTGAAGCAAGGTGTGACCTCCTTGGGCATCAAGGCGACGAATGGTATTGTGCTCGCAACAGAGAAGAAGTCCACCTCAAGTCTCAACAATTCAGACTCTCTTTCTAAGATCTCTCTAATCACTCCAGATATTGGTGCTGTCTACTCTGGCATGGGTCCGGATTTCCGCGTATTGGTGGACAAGAGCAGAAAAGTGGCACATTCAAACTACAAGCGTGTGTATAACGAGTATCCTCCAACGGGGATTCTCGTCTCTGAGGTGGCTAAGATCATGCAAGAATCAACGCAGAGTGGTGGTGTGAGACCATATGGTGTGTCTCTCCTGGTTGCAGGCCATGACGATGCGAATGGGTTTGGATTGTACCAAGTGGATCCGTCAGGATCATATTTCCCATGGAAGGCCACTGCCATTGGTAAAGGGTCTGTAGGTGCGAAGACATTTTTGGAAAAGAGATGGAACGATGAACTTGAGCTGGAAGACGCCATTCATATTGCATTGCTGACTTTGAAAGAGAGCATTGAAGGTGAGATGAATGGTGACAATGTCGAAATTGCCGTTGTAGGTGCTGAGAATCCTGATCTGTTGGGATACAATGGTGTTGAAGGTGCTAAAGGTCCAAGATTCAGAAAGCTAACTAAACAAGAGATTGACGATAGATTGGAGAGTTTATGATATGTATGTGTCGATGTCGCTGTCGCTTTTTAGACAAACATAATGCACACTACGAACGAACGAACAAGCTATTGTAACGATTGTAGATCAATGCACTTTGTTTCTTTAAGGTAATATACATGCTAGCTACTGCTTCTTCTTCATTGGATCAATGACAACACCTCTCTTTGCAATAACCTTTGGCATTGTAAGCCTCTGGTGTGATTCTCTAGAGGTCCATTCTTGCCCAATCGGCATTCTAAGACTCCGCTCATACTGTTCTCTGCTCTCAAATGGGAACGGAACAGTACTTGATTGGTACTTCGCATTCTTCTTCAGGGTTTTCTCGTTGATAATCACATTCTTCAACTTCTTGTCTTTACGATCATCGGCATGAATACCCTTGGTGACTTTCACAATCTTCTGCTTCGTATTGTTATTGGTCTTACGACGCTTGTTGGTGGACCCACCGGCCCAGCTACCCCAACCAGGAAGTGTGAGGTCCTCCACCTGGTCTCCCTCATCACGTATAACCTGATGCTTTTCAGCTTTGAAATCAGCAACAACGTCGTCACCAGCAAATGCCTGAGCAATCAGATTTGTTTGCTTAAACATGTGAATGTTTGCTTGATCCTCGTCGTCGTCGTCGTCAGGGTTTTGTGCATGTGGGTCTGTGATGGCAAGAGTCTCATTCATATCAATTAGGGAATCAGCATCATTAGCTGAAGAGGAAGACATCACCACCGCTCCTGCTCCTGCTCCCGTTTGAGCCTGTCGCTTCTTGTTGATTTTGGCAGCTGACTTTTCCAGTTTGGATGAACTAGAGTCCACCACTTTTACCTTGTTTGACTTCTTTACAGTGTCAGTGCCAGTAGTGAGCCATGGATTGGCTATTTCTTCCTCTTCTTGACTCTTATTCCCTGTGTCGATGTTTGTGGACTGCAATGGTTTCTTCTTCTTGTTGTTATTGCGTCTTCCTTCCTTCATCTGGTTATTCAAGGATGTCGATTGATCAACCAAATCCTCCTCCAGCACAGCTTCGTTCATACTCTCCATCTCTCTCGATGCTGCATAAGAGCCTGGAGTATATATTCTTCTTCCTCCTCCCAGTGTCACACTGACACCACTAGACTCCACATTTTCACGTTCAAACTCGGCAATATCATCATCACGCTCAAGCTGTCTCAGCCTATTTTTATACTCTTCATTTGCTGTCTTTTCTCTGGCCTCAGCGTTGCGCATAAACGCCATGTTCATGACACCTGTCTTGCCCACTTCGGCTTTTCCTTCCTGGTCATCATCATAAGACTCTGGGTGAGCTTCATGATCAATGTTCATGTCGTTCATGTCGTTGAACTCATCAAGATCACCTTCTTCACGGTCTAGGATCTTGGCCTTGAGTCTCTCTCCCTGTTGCAGCATCGACTCCAGCTCTTCTCTGTTGGCACCATCCTTCGAGAGACCTGAGCGAATCATGCTCTGAGCCCACTTAGAGTTGGTTTTGTGCTTCAATTGCATTCTCTGTTCAGCACGACGTTGCTCCTGCTCGTCGTCGTCGTCACGACCAAGCCCAGCAAATTCCTCATCGTTCTCCTCCACAAGCTGTTTATTCTTAATGAGTTCCTTCTTCTTGATACGACGGTATGATTTAGATTTGATCTTCTTGATCCGTTTGGCCTCACGTTCTTGTCTAAACATCAGCTCTCTCATCTTTCTCAATTCACCTTGACGTTTTTGTAACTCTTCTTTGGAAAGTTTGGCTGTAGCAATCTCCTCAAACTTAGACTCGGCGTCTTCATCCAAGAGCTTAGACTCATCCAAGATGGAGTTAATACGTGATTCAAGGTCATTGATAGGTTTCGTCTCGCCAAAGGTGGATGTCTCCTTGGTTGGCTCTTCGTCTTCTGGTCGTGCCAGTGGAAATTGAAGCACATCTGCTCGCTTCAGTTCCGATACCTGTTCCTGCCACTTGTCAACCTCATCCTTGGAGATCCCGTATGCTGCTTTTCTCTCGTTTCTCTCTTGGATTCGCATTGGAAGTGGGACAGCAACAGCGTGGTTTTTGTCCTCCTCCAGGTCTCTGTTGATTAGGATGGCGGACTGGGAGGACGCTGGGTCCACAACGGAAAGCATATCTGAGAGTGTGATTCCTGCACCACCACCAGGCAGAGCAAGTTCGTTCTCTGGAACGGTGGAAGATGTGTAGTGTCTCTTGTCCTTCTTCATCGGGGCAGCCAGGGTAGCCTTCAATGTCTTTAGATCAATCTCATCGTCACCACCAGAAGCAGTAGCAGCGTCATCATCATCATCATTATCAGGGAATAAGTCATCTTCTGACTCATCGTCAGCTTCTGATTCACTCTCAGAGTCGTCTTCTGATTCAGACTCCCACTCGTCGTCAAGCACAACATCCCTGTGGTCGCCAGTCTTTGCAACATCCTTGTCATCAAGATCCCACACCTCACTCAGGCTCACAAAATCACCCTCATCCACACTCTGTTCCCCGTCACTTCCTTCATCATCATCATCATCATCAGAACTCACCTCTTCGCCTTTCTTCAATGCCTTCTTTCTCCTTCTCTCGCGGTCAGCCTTATCACGCAACGTCTGAGAGAACTTAGAGTTCAGGATATCAAACTCATCAGCAGATCCCATGGCTTCATCAGAGTCAATCTCCTCGTCCACAAAATCGACATCACCGTCTCCTCCTTCTCGATTAACAGTGAACCTCCCAGCGTTTACAATAGCACCATCATCACCAGAATCCTCAGAGTCGGAACCACGGGCCCCACGCTCCTGAGCGAGCGCAATCTCAAACGCATTCTGTACACGTTTGGCAGCCTTCTTCTTTGTATGATGCTTGGCCGGAGCCCTGGATTTCGGTTGCTTCACCATAGTCTCTCTCACTCTTTGATCTGTGTGTTTTGATGTCTTTAAAGTAGATTGGAAATTTTTTTTTTTGAGCCGGAAGGGCGATGAGCCCTCGGAATTGAGTCTATCTATTTCCGAGGTCTTTCCACTCTCTAAAATCAAACCAAACCAAACCAAATCAGCTAATCCAACTAAAGCAATCGGCTGATCCTGGAGACACAGGAAGCACAGACGGGACAGTGCGGATTAAGACATACATCTAATAGTTTCATAGAGGTGTTTTGATACCTACGATTAAAGCAAAGAACAACGAACAAAAAAGAGAGAAAAAATGGCCAACAGAATCGATATCACCTCTCTCCCACCACAGCAGCTGCTCCAGTTCCGCAAGGATCTACACAGCGAAACAGAGCATTTCCATGCGTCTCTGTCAGCACTATCTGTCGCCACTCAAAAGTACCAGCAGAACCTGGGCAATCTGTCGTCTCTAAAGCCGCAGCAGCAGATTCTGGTTCCATTGTCCTCGTCTCTGTACGTGCCAGGCACTGTGAAAGACGAAGGAGAAGACGGCAAGTTCTTGGTGGATGTTGGCACAGGATATTTTGTCGAGAAGACTCGTGCGCAGGCGGAGGTGTTCTATGAGGCAAAGTTGAAGCAACTTCAAGAAGACAGAGTTAAGTTGGAGGGAATCATTGGTGAAAAGGAAAGTGTGCTGCAAAGAGTGGATGCTGTTCTTAGACAGAAGATGGAGGAACAAGAAAAGGCACAAGAGACTGCACAAAAGCAGAAGCCGGTGCAGGCAGCCTAGATATATTTACATATATATATTGCTTACTACGCTCATAAAACTAGTAAAGTCAATTCACTTCTTGCTAAAAACAACACAGCATTCAACCTACCACTCGCCCAATCAAGCAGACTTAAGCCACATCCAGTTCATCAACTGTCTGTAGCTGTTTCCAACCCAACTCCAGATGTTGGTACAATGGTGCTTCAAGTTGGAAATATGTCCACCACCACCAGTGGAATCATAACTTGCACCACTGACAAACCATCTAGTATTATCCTTAGCCAGTTTGACCAGTTTCTCACGGTTAGTATTGTGGGTCTTGATTCCAAATGACTTCTTCAAGTAGCTCTGCAGCTCAAAATCAGTCCAATAATCAAAAAAGGAGTCCTTAGCATCCAAAACCTGGTGTCTCGTTCCCTTGGCCTTGTCCTTCACATCTGTTGCAGCAGTGTCGACAGTGTCAGAAACTTTGGCAGCATAAAAGCCAATCCCGTCAACAAACTGTTTATAATAATCACCAGACTTTTCCCATAAGTCCTTCCCAGCAGCCTGGGCTGCACCACCTTGTTGATACAGCCATTTCTGTACATTATCTCCACTCCAACCCTTGAAGAAATCCTCTTTGTTGAAAACAGTGATTGGTTTGTACTTGCTCTCCTTGACAAGCTGGATCAGTTGCCATCTTGTCGCAAACGGAGGTATACCAACACCACGGGATAACAAGAATTGCTTCAAGCGATCACGGCTCCAACTCTCAACTCCAACCAAAAAGGTGTCATTGATGACAGTGTCCACTTTCTCCTTCGAGCCTTTCGAAAGAAGAGGAGGAATGGAGCCCTTGACCCTTTGAGCCCAAGACTCAACATCCTTCTTGAACTCGTGCTTGTTCTTCTGTGCCAAAAGAGCAAGCTCCTCCTTGTTTTCCCTCAGCGACTCTTCAACATCAACCTCATGGGATTTCAACCACTGGTACAAATCGGATGACGACCATGTGTTAAACACATCATCTCTGATCTCACCGCTCTTGTCAAACAATTGCTTCTTGTTGGTCAAGTCCAAACTGTCAAGAATAGAATCACGTGCATCAGACACATAATGTCCCACATCATAACTGGACTCCTTCACCTGCTTCAGCAATGATTCACGATCGCTGCTCTTCTTATTCTTCATCTGCTTGATAGGAATATCATGATCCTTGAGCCATTTCTTGAGTGACTTGGTGTCCCAACTAGAATACAACCAGTCACCAGTGTACCTACCACTGGAACCAAAGTGCTTAGCAATGTCATCGTAGGAATCCTGGACAATCTGAACCAACTCTGACTGACTAGTGGTCTTGGAAGTATTGTACTTAACAGCAGCTCTCTTTAGTAGCGCCTCCAGCTTGTCAGAGGGCCAGGTATCAAAGACCCAGGATTTTGTGTCACCATAGTTCTTCCAAACATTGTGTCTTGGAAGTGTTTCACCGCCACCAACAACCTTTTGTTTCAAGTTTTGCAACTCCCTAGTCAGGCTAGGAATCCAGCCTTGGTCATAGCCACTAAACCAAGAGCCATCCCTGAAGCCATATTCCCCATAACTGTCTTTGCCCACCCAATCCTTCTTGGTTTCTTGCCAGTGTGAAAGCGCAAGATTCTTTAATTCCTCCAACTTAGACTTCTTGTTAAAGGAAATGGCATTGTCATGAAGATAGTCTTGGAGATCCCTCTTGTCCCATCCCTCAAATACTGAAGGTGAACTGGACCATGGTGCATACCAAGGAGCGGATGCCTGCGAGGCAGCAATTAGAAGGGAACCTATCCAGTAGTAGTAGTAGTAAGTGACCTTCATCGCGATGTTTCCGTGCTGGAATCAAGGATAATCACTATTTGCAATACATCTATATATATATATATATATATCCTCTTTTTCTCATATGTATAGCAATGTATGATGATGATGAGAGCAAGGTAGCAATAATGATGACGAAATGTAGAAGGACTAAAACCTGTTGGGAAAACGAGAGTGAACTCCGGATTCAAACAGGGAAGTTTGCACATCCTCTCAGTAATGAATATATATATATCAGAGATACAGAATATATGTGAACCATCTGCCTCATACACATCTTCATATACAAACAACAAGGTGCCTATCTAAAAAAGGGGGTAGAGAAAAAACAAACTTCTCACGTGATTACGTTGTGTGCGCTTTAAAATTCCGACTTCTAAACATATCACGTGATAAGATGACGTAAAGTTCCGACTGACCGCCGTGAACACGAAAAAAAAAAGTTCTGGAAATCAAAACAATGATTTTTACCTAGATCACGAAAACAGAAACAACATCAATCTGATTATCTCGATTGCTAACATAATGAACCCATTCAATCTGGTTGTGCCTACACCGGTGCAGGTACCGCCGCAATCCAGCACTCCGGTGGTGAATGCTGCGAACGCGTACATTTACAACCTGCCTGGTACAAACCAACAGGGTGTTGACCTATTGACCCATCTTGAGATGAACATCCGTGCGCGTCTCAATTTGGAGTGGTGCTCCCGTACACTGCTGTCATTCAGTAACTCTGCAAGTTTCCTAATCAGTAAGAATTGGGTGTTGGATTTCCTGCTCGATACCCTCACTGAAATTGGTGAAGATCCACGAGAAGGTATGGTGAATGGTATTGGGAAAGATAGCGCATTGGTGCTCAGGAACTTGGTTCAAGATGTGGAATTCACACAAATGCTTGCGTTGAGTCCGCGTACGAAGAAAGTGCTGTACCGGATACTAAAGAAATATGAACAAGGGTCACTGGATGAAGGTTTTGACAATGAATTGTTGTTCTATGTGGTTGAGGTTGTCGAAAACGTCAGTTCTTACTATGCGCCATGCCCCAAGGATGATGAACTGTTTCTCTCGTTGGTCAAGATCTTCGAATGGAACAATGATAGAAGTCTATTGATTTCAATAATGAGAGCGTTTGCAAGATTTCTCGTGCGTTCCCAACTCAGCAATGAGAACTGCTGCTCTGATGATTTAAACCCACATGTCCTGGACAAGGTGACATCGTTCCTTCTTGTGGATGATTTTGAGCTGATCTTGACTTCATTAGATCTTTTATATCAATTCACACTTCCTGGTTCCACAAGAATATCCCATCTGTTGAAAGGGTCCACCAGAAAGGAAATCCTCAGATCCAAAACCATCAATCTCCTCACCTATCAACAAACAACTCTCAATAACCCTAATGATTTTGCCAATCTCAAGCCCCTCAAGTTGATAAAACGCACCAAACCACCAGTTCCAGCCCAGGCACCGAAGCTTTCATCGGAACACTTTGCCGATGTTACAAGCCTCAATGAACCACTCCGCGCAACTGCATGGATGAGATCATGTTATCGTCCATCTCTGGATGGCGAAGTCACCCAGATCTCTCTCTGGAAATCGTATGAGTCACAGTTTGATGGCGAGGTGAAGAATAAGAAGAAGCTTTTACCTGCAGTGGACTTTATCAAGAATGTCAACCACGCGTTTGTTAACTCCAGTGCGATGGTTATTAACTTGAACAACGGCCAGAGAAAGTTTATTATTAAGGGTATTGAACCACGTTTCCACTCCGTGGACAAGCTGACTGCAGACTATGAAGCTCTTAATCCATCAAACATGAGAAATGACAACCTCTTGAATGGGGAGATAACAACTACATCACAGCAAGAACCACTAGCAGTGTATTCTGCCCCATCCAAAGCTAATGATGTAAACAAGTCCGCAGTGCAGCTGCTCGCCAACTTTATAGGTGACGACTTGGGAAAAGAAGTTTTCAGATCCAAGGAGGAGAAGATCTTTGCAAAGAGTGTCGAGATGCCCTCGCTGAATGACACTTTGAGAGATCTTCTTTAACCACTCCAGATTTATTAGCGAAACAATAATACGTCCAGTATCTACTTTACTTAGTGTATCAATCTGTATTTCGTATATCTCATCAAACACTGCAATGCAAAGCAATGTACACTATTATCTCTGTGAGCATAGCTTCATTCTATACTTATAAGTTATCCCAACAATAATGCAATAATAAACCCATTCTCTTTTCAGAGCCAGCCAACCAACCAATAATTAATAAATAAATAATACTCCAAGTATCTCACAATAAAGCCACAGCATCACCAGCTACAAGCGACAAGTCGTCTCTGCTTTCCTCTCTCAACACACCATTCACAGCCTTGAAGAACCTTGTTAAGCCCTTCATGAACTCAATAGTGTCAGTGGTGTCAAACTCGGTGTAATAATTGTTCAAGTCATGGAATTCCACCATCAATGGTGCCACGAGCTCTATCCACTCTTTGGCCTCCTCCTGTGAGAGCTCACCTGTATTCACAGACTTGAATATGGCACCAAACACAGCATAGAACCCAGTGTGGTCAGTGCCAGCACCGGCTTTTTGCATATCATATGAGTGCACCAGTTTCTTAAAGAAAGTGGTTTTCGAAACCTCAAAGATTGGCAAGTTAGGAACTGTCCGGGCCAAAGCGGTGAGGAACTCAAATGGATGAGTTGTAGAGAGGCCATGGTTGTTAATAATCTTCACCATCAGTTCCTCGTTGTTGAGGAATTGGAACAGTTGTGGGTATGACTCCAGCGAGAATGAAGTACCTCTGACAAAGGACTCTTTCAACATCTTCAAAACAGTAGCCTTGTCATTCTCCGAGATGGCAACTGCCAGTAAACCAGAGAGGGCAAGTGGGCGGGCAGGGGTGACAAAGTAGTTGTCTGGAGTCACCTCTGCCGTGCTGCGTGGCACAGCAACCATGTAGTTATACAGCTTGATGCTGGCTTGGTAATCGCTGGAGGACGCATCTTCGAGAAAGTTCAGATAAAACTCAACGGAGAATTCAGGGATCCACTCAATAGAGTTGAATTGGAACCAGATCTCCAATGCCTTTGGGAAGTTGATCTTTGAGAGGGCCAAGAGGTACGACGATAGCAACATTGTGATCTTGGTTTCGTAATCATCATAATTCTTAATAGTGGTCAAAATTCTATCGAAAAACTTGGTTGCTAAAGAAACCTCATTTGTGTGAACCAAAGTGGAAATGAAACTGGAGTAAATCTTGAATTGCTCCTGGTTCAATTCATCATCCTTCTCAGACATGCATTTGAACTCTTCGTAAAGCCTGATCGCAGACTTGGAGTCGCCTGTGAATCGGCAGTAGTGGATCAAAGACGCATAGTATGTCGAGTTTTTAACAAAATTCTGTTGCTTTCCCAGCATTTCAACCAGGGCCTTCACATTCACGATTTCAGGGTACATGTTCATACCAACCATCATCTTGTCAATAGTCTCGAGACTGTATTGGTGCAACTGAGAGCAGTTGGAGGCATTGAAAATGTCGGTAGCGATCTTGAAGAAATCAGCTCCATTACAAGAGACGTCAGGAATCATTGCCGCATTGATGGATGATTCAAGCAATTCGTTGACAACAACGGAGTATATCTCGCTGTTCGGTCTCACGCGTTGTTGAATCATGTCCTGATAAATGTTCAGAAGGACAGACAACTTGTCATCTAGTGAGTCGTCAATGCTTCTGAGACAAATGGACTTCAGCACCAGACCATAAATGCGTAGAGATGGAACTATGTCATTTCTCTTGATGGCCATGTACAAAGAGTTGATCTTTTCGAATTGGCCAGATGCAAACGCGGTCTCAATCTCAACAGTCTGTTGGTTGAGGAAAGTCTCTGGAGTTTGTTCCGCTGGAGGGAGGCTATCTTCAATGCTTGGTTGGTAGAACCTCAGCACTTCCTCCTTTGGTTCCTCCTTGTTGCTGTTCTCGATAAATCTAGTCTCTTTGAGCTCAACGATTCTATCAGACTTCTTATTCGTCTGTTGTTGTTGTATCGATGCAGATGTGTGATAGGCCCTCTTCTGTAAAATATTGGTAGATATGATAGAGTGGGTGAGTTTGGCAGTATTGTCTAGTGCTTTTTTCAAATCTACTGATGGAAACTGCTCCACGATTAGCTGATAGCTGTTAATAGAAAGAATGACATGTCCTTGGTTCAGTGGGAGAACAATGTTGATTGGGTTCTTGAAATGGTGCAAGGACCCATTGGCAGAGTTCTTATTGTTCTCCTCATCTTGCACAATTGCACTCCCCTGTTGCCCCAGGTCAAGCTGGAGGTAGTTGGAAGTGGCAGAAGAGGCAGGGTGTGGGCTTGGAAACTTTCCAGTTTTATGAGTCAGGCCTTCAAAGTTGACAAGCTGGCTGTTTTGCTTGACAAAGTTGAACGATGAGTCAAAGAAGGAGGTTGGTGCCTGCTTCGCCACCGTGTGGTAACTCTTTGAAGAGATGTAGAAGAATCTATATCTGAAGCAACTAAACGGCATTATGGAATGAATGTTGTAGGTCACCATATTGTGTTCTTTCTATATGACACCCCCAAACGGCCTTAGCAATTTTGTTTATTAGCAACTGTTGCACGAAGAAGAAACTGTCCAGCCGGGTCTGCTTGGAGCTATTCCTCGATTCAACACAGACTGTGAGTAGTAGTGGTGTGGAGGCGGGAGCGGCGGTGGTGTGTGAAGAGCAGAAGCTGAGATAGATCGGATGGGTGTTGTGAATGGTTGATGGGCCCAGTAACAAAAAAAAAGAAGAATACACCACGATTTTTCAAAAGCCGATCCCCGGAAATTGCCCCACTTCCGACCCCAACAAGTAAAAACAGTCGGAAAAAAAAAAGGAAAAACAAAATCGGATTTTTTTGGCCGCGATTTGATTGGCTGGTTCGGGGTTTGACACAAAGTTCCCAACCCAATAAATATATGGGGTCGGTGTATGGGTGTTTATGTAAGTACAACTTTGAAGCAACCATATATATACAAAACAGATGTGTAATAAAATCAACATATAAACGAGTTGTTCCATGCAAAATGAGTTTCTAGAAAGCTGTGATATAGCCCATTGATAAATAAGGCAGAGTTATCAGAGGTTTGTTTCTTGTTTGGTTTTGTTTTCTGTGTTTTGTGTTGGGGGGTCTGGTGTGTTGCGTTGCATTACTCCTTGATGGCATAAGAACGCTGGTATCTGTCATTGATCTCAGTCAAGTAGTAGACACCAGTTTTCAAGTGCTCGATTGAACCCTTTGGAGTGTAGTCCTTCTGACCGTGCAGTTGCTCTCTCAAAGCAATGGCAGCCTCGTACTGTTCTGGAGTGACAGTCTCTCTGTCAGCCAATTTTGCATCAAAGTCCAAGTTCTTGATGATGGCAGAAACGTCACCTGCAACAACAGCAGAGAAGAAAGTCGACGCTAGACCAGAACCGTAGGAGAAAAGACCGATTCTCTTGCCTTGGAGGGAATCATTACCAACGTAGTACAGCAAGGAGGACAAGGCAGCCCATAGAGAACCAGTGTACAAGTTACCAGTGTTGGTTGGGACTTGTAGAGATTGGGAGACACGCTCTTTAGTCGCCTGCTTAGCCAAAGTGACAAATGTCTTCTCAATAGTCTTGTCAGTGAGGGATGTCTCGTAGTCAATCTCTGCAAGAGATGGGTCAACCTCTGGATACAAAGCTGGGTTTGCTCTGAAGTCATTGTAGAGGAGTCTGGCGTAAGATTTGGTAACAAGCTTGCAGGTTGGGACGTGGAAGGCATTGTAGTCAAATCTCTTGATGGTACCGACAGCCTTCTCAGAAACACCCTCGACGCCCTGCTTGGCAGCCTTCTTGGAGTATGCAGCGTAGGCTTTGTCTAGAGCCTCAACATAACAGGAAAGGGAAAAGTGGCCATCGACAACTGGGTACTCCTGGTGGAAGTTCGGCTTGTAAAAGTCGTAAACATGGGACATGTACGAACCTCTGATGTTGTCGAAGACAATTGGAGCGTCTGGACCAATCAACAGAGCAACGGCACCAGCACCACCGGTAGGACGTGCTGGACCTGGCTCGTATAGGGCAATGTCAGCAGCAACGACAACGGCATCACGACCATCCCAGGCAGAGGATTCAACCCAGTTGATGGAGTTGAAGACAGCGTTAGTAGCACCGTAACAGGCATTGATGGTATCGACACCTTCAACATCAGTGTTATCGCCTAAAAGTTGGGTCAAGACGGACTTGACAGACTTGGACTTGTCAACTAGAGTCTCAGTACCAACCTCCAATCTACCAATACTGTTGACATCGAGGTTGTAGTTCTTGATCAGGCGGGAAAGCACAGTCAAGGCAATGGAGTTGGTGTCTTCTCTGTCGTTGACAAACGCCATATTGGTTTGACCTAGACCAATTGTGTATTTACCAGCTGCGATACTGTGAGCGGTTTCCAAGTCGGATTGGTTAACAATCTAAGTAAGCAGGAGTCCTGTTAGTATACCTTCTAATCGACTTTTGAAGTAATAGTGCGTTCTCGTTTCTGAGCTAGAGCACAACAACAGAGAATCTGCATCTCTACACAGATCATCCGACAAGATTGATCTTGGGGAGAAAAACAGAGGCGCTGCTGGTTGGAAAGTTTTTGGACATACTTGGGAAGGAATGTAGACCTCAATGGCCTTGATACCAACATTCTGAGGACGGGACATTACTGCAATAATTCGATTCGATGATGGTGATGATGATGATGACAGAAGTGGCAAAGGGGTTGAAAAAATGGAGGCTTCTTAATTTTTCGTTCGTTTCGTTCTGTTCGTCTAAACGACGATCGTACAACTTTTTTTTTTCAAACGAACGCGACAAAGACCAAAAAAAAAACGCGAAGATATATTACCTAATACATTACCTAATTATATGCTTATCTAATAGAGAGGGAGTCTCTTTGTATGTTGTCTTACTCTGTTCAGACTCACTCTCACTCATAAAGAGAGCGTCTGAGTGCCTCCTGTAGTTGCTCAGCGTAATCACCTTCAAGAGCATGATCATCTAAAGCCTGCTCTTCTAGTAGGAATTGCTGGTGGTTGTCCTCCACTTCTTCTACCTCTTGCTCTTGCTCCTGCTCTAATCTCGACATTGCCAATACATGTGCCAACTCATCATCAATCTCGTCGTCATCGTCACCACTATTGTTGTCAATCTCTTTGCCAACCTTCACATCCCGTCTCTGTTGTTTATGCTCCTCCAATGAATTGTTAAGTACCATTGCCAGCTCCATCTGCTCCTGTTCTGTCAACTCGTCTCCACCATTGTACTTGCTCAAAAATTGTTCCTTCTTGTGCTCTTCGTACTCCAAACGCTCCAACTCCTTCACCTCACCCCATATCGTCTTTTTTAACTTGTTCTTTCTGTCTCCAGAAACCCCCACCAGAGCCTTCTTTGCTTTCTTCTTTTGTTCAGCACTTGTTGGCTTGTAGTTGTTCAGCTCGCCAAATCGGAAGTACTGAACAACATTGTTCACCACAATGATCCCATGATGCTCATCAGACGTTCCCAAATGCACTGAGGACACAGGGATGAGCAAGTTGTTCTCTCCGGTGAATGTCAAGTACTTCTTTGGGATCCTTACACTGGCCAGTCGAAGTAGCTCTCCAGTCAGTACGTCATAAACAGCAGCAAACCCATTGTAACTGCCCAGCAGGATCACAGTTGAATTCAGAGCAAGTGACCTTAGTGGTGGGATAATACCCCCAACTTCAGCCAGATTCAGTTTATCAAAAGTTGGCTTGAATATGAGATGAGGCTGTATCTGTCCATTAGCGACATTGATATCTCTAATGTTAATGCATATCACATTCCCTGAACAAGTGATCAGTCCCAGATTGCAACCATCTCTACCTGCAATTCTATAATCTGTAGGTGAGGAACTTGAAGCCTTGTCCTCAATCGAAACGCACAGAATTTGATCCAATCCTGCAAAGTCAAGACGGTGTATAGTGGTGTCAAAAGATGGTGGTGATGACGACGATGAGCCGCCTGGTACAAATGAAATGATCTTAAGAGTATCCAAAGACCCCACAACCACTAATCTCCCACCAAAATCCACTTCAAAGAAGCTCACATCGACTAAACCAATATCAACCTTTTGCACCTTGCCGTTATCTATAATACTGAGGGCAGAATGATCCAACGTGAGAATCAAATTATCGTTCAAAGCTGCTCTGATCTTCAGAATCGCACTATTGCCAACCTTGTGCCTTCCAACTCTCTCCCGGGTCTTCAAATCCCATACATGCACCTCTCCATGTTCATCACCACTCCAAGCGCTTGTTCCATCGTTGTAGATCGCAGTGACAGCCACCCCGTCGTGCTGCTCATTAAACTCCGTGATGGGACCCAAGTAAGCTGCTGCTTTTCCCAGCAGCTTGGAGAAAATACGCCCATCAAACCGGCCAAAGACAGCACCAGTCTTGTTGAAATGGTATGCAGTGCACCCCTGTGGTGTTGTCACTGGAATCGTAGCCTCAGTCTTTATTTTCTCCAGTGAGGTGATGCTGATGCTGCCTTGGTCACTGAAGGCGAGGACCCTCGGGTATTGAAACACAACCTTCTCTGCAGTCAGCACGTCCAGAACGGCACTCTTGTGCAGTGAGCTGCCCTTTCGCCACTGATGCTGAGCTGACTGTCTCCTGTTCAGCTCAATGCTGAAATGCAGGGCCCGTGACAGGGAACTAAAGCGTGTTTGGTGGAATTTCTGGAGAAACACACGTCGCCACAGCTCATCGTCATCAATTATGTGCCGGAGTGGCGCACAAGTGGCGTGCAACGAGTTGATGTCGGCCACTTCCAGATGTGAGAGGATCTGAATAATGATTTCAGTCGGCAATGAGAGCAATGTGGTCATTACTTTTATTTCCTTGTTGTTTTAACATTGTGAGAGAAGAGGCTATTAATTTGTTTGTTTTTTTTCCTTTAAACGTGGTGATCTTCTATAATGTCAGTCTATATACATTTATGCTAATAGTTTATGGAGTGTTTGGTGGATGAGCATTGCATCAGGGACTGTCACAATGGCTCCAAGGTTTGTGGTGGCAGTGATGTGTTGTTTACGGAGGTAAAACACAATGTAAAGCTGTTCAAATAGCACATTATTGTTACCCCAGCCAAGGATATCATCAGGGCCAATGGTCGAAACAAAGGTGAGACCTCTGGTGAATTCATGTTTGATATGTTCAATGACTTCGTTTTGTATTCCTGGGGAGAGGAAGCTCCATGCGTTGGTCAACATCTGTGACAACTGTGTAATCTGTTCAATGTTGTTTCTGTAAAGATTCTTCTTCTCTACTGAAAACACAACGTTTGATCCCCCAGACAGTGGAGGAGGGCTAAATACCACCTTCATGACCTCTTGAACAATGACAAAAGCGGACTCTTGATTCTGAGCAAAAGACAGCGTGAAATCTTTGGCACTGATCCATGGAACCACGTCAATATTGAAAAAATTGGAGGCAAGCTCACGGACCTCATCATCATCATCACTCAAGAACCCATAGACCAGAAACTCAGCCCTGGACGATTTACTAATGGAGAGGAATCTCAGAACAGACGTCAATGCTGCAAATCTAACAGGGAATGGCTCGTCGTCATTAGAATTGCGGATAATCAATTCTGTCCACCTTTTAAACACTTCAGTGTTTTCAGTCTGGGAAGCCACCAATGTACCGAGGAGCTCCAATCCTGAGCATTTAATGTCCTCACCGTATACATCCTGTTTCACGACAAACTCAAAAGCTTTCTCAACTGAGAAGTCAGAAGCCAGAGGAATAGCTTTGGAACGAACATGTATCCACTCCTCTTCATCCCGTGCAATAGATGGTAATAATGGGTGGTTTATCTCGGAGTCTGTACAGTGTTGAATCGCTTCAAGTTTAACCTCATAAAACCGGGAAGATAAGCCAATGGTCAATAATTGTTCATCCCTCTGGCAATTGTTGCACAATAAGTGGAAAAGTGCCTTCAAGTAAAGTTGTTTGGAACCGTCAATCTCGTACTCTTCATTGTCCAAAACAAACAGCTCCTTCAAAAATGCTAGCAAATCATCATGGTGGATATTTACAAACTTAAGAACCTCCAAGTATGCCTTTTTGGTAACAAAGGACGGATTGAAAACTAATAAATCCACGCTTTTAGACACAATCAGTTTTCTAAACTCCTCATCATCAGCAGCGAAGTTGGTTTCCTCTAAAAGTTTTGATATAGCCAAAAGGTGGCCATGCAGCTGGTTCTGTTCAGTTGTTGAACATGTTTCCAACAGAAGTAAGGCCTCATCCCTATACGATGGTACCAGGGCAGGTAGGGCCCAAGAAGCACATTCTCTCACCTTCCAATATTTTGCCCGCAAGCAGCCTCTCAGTAAAGGAAGGAACTCATTCAGACCAGTGTATCCAGGAGTTGGCTGTAACTTCGACAATATGGTTAAAACAGGGAACAGGGTCTCAAGGTTCTCAATCTCACCTGTAGTTGAGTTCTTCAAGATTCTGATCAAGATTTGTTTAATACCCTTGAATCTAGAGAAGAAGACCCCAGCACTCATCTTTTTATAACCAAACAGCCTATTCTGCAAAGCAGTGAACAACATTATGGAGCAGTTTCTGACAGACCAAATCTTAGATGAGAAAGACGATAAGGAGAGTTGTAGAGCTTCATAAATGTAAGGAGCACATGAACTGGACAATTGGGCTTCGATAAATAAAGTTTTGATACAGTTGAAGGCATGGACTTGTGCGATATCCATCTTCTCACTCTCATCTTTTTCATTTACAGGGACCCTCGCAATATCAAGCAATCTCTCAAAGGCATATTTGAATAAATCACGATCCACTGTGAGCACTGCCGTGATCAAGAATGGGAGGCCACCTGATCTTCTTGTGATCAGTTGAGCTTTAGTTTGAATCAACGAAATATTTGAGTCCAACCATCTTTGGTTCTGGCCAGGTATCTGTTTAGCACAGATCGACGCCAGCTTCATGAAAGCTGGATACACAGAGGAAAATGCACCTCGGTGACGAACGGTACCCAATTGGTCCAATGTCAACTCTCCAATTCTAATTAATTCTTCATTTGAAAATTGACAAGTCTCCAAAAGTTTAGTCAATAAGAAACTTGCCTCTTTGGTAGATCTCCAGCCATAACTCAGGACCAACTGGGCCGAACCAACATTGTACTGATCACAGCCTTCTGGAGAATCATTACTCAGAATTTCCTTCACGTTCCTCCAATTACGTTCAATCACTTCAAGTATTCTGGTTGGCTGGGCATTGTTCTTATCAAATAATTGGGGAAGCGTTAATGCCATTGCATGAAAGAAGCCATCAACGGGATTTTTTACTGCCTCAAAAATATCGCTCATCAGGGGTATAGTTTCAAGCAGTGTGGTAAATATTGCATCGTCCTTGAATAAAGAGTGACAAAGTTGTAAAACTTTAGCACCTGCTTCTGATTTTCCATAGTCTTTCAATAGGTCGAATGACTTGTTGACTAATTCTTCCCTCTCGAATTCGGCAATCTTTGGCTTTGAAAGAACCAGGAGATTGGTGGAAATCTCTCTAATGTCATCATAAGTGCTCAACACATTATTAAATAAAAGTCTGATTAGTTCTTCGTCTGCGAGGATTGGCATTTGAAAGATATTTGGGATATCCACGTTAAAGAATATATCAGTGTCAAAGTTGGACTCCACCAACTGTGTCAAGAATTTCAAACCTGTGATAACTCTTTGATAAGGAGCTCCTGGAACCAATTGAGCCTTCACCAATCTTATAAACCAGTTTAAGAACTCCTTGTATGATTGAACAATTTCAAGCTTTCCATTAGCCTCTTCCACAAACTTGTTTGCGCTTAATAGTTTTTGTGCATCTCTGTTCAACGCATACCCTGAATCTTTGATTCTGTATAAGAATTGTTTGAACTGGCTGATGAACTCATTTCTAGTCTCAACCTCGACATCTATCATGAACAACTCTAGGTTATCTCTCAGGATTTCGAGAATGTGCAAGTGGATCGTTTTAGACCCCTTTGGAGAAAAAGTCAAAATCTGGAAAACTTTGAGTTTATAGTCATTGTGTGTCAACAGACGTTCAATTGTGGTTCTATCCACAAGATTTGGGTATGGGTCTTCTTCGATGACTAATTGTTGTCCAATGTTCAAAAAAGTGACAAATATCTCAACATCATTCTGGAATTCATTGACAATCGACCTGAAGGCTGACTTTGACAATTTAAACAAATGTGGTAGCAGATTGGATACAACACCTGGTCGCAATCGATCATTCTTGATTGCCATTTTGATAGCAGGCCAGTATTTTTCAATCCATTCATGCGACTCGTCCTCGTTCGTATAGAGTCTTGTCAAGATTGAGGCAATCGACTTCCCAATCAAATTACCGAGGGCATTCGATGATATATGGCTTAGTGAGTGCTCAATGAAAAGTGGATATTTGTTCAGGATATAGTGCTGATCTTCAAGCTCCTTGGATAGAGCCTCAACAAGGTAGTACAACACACGTCTCTCCTGTTGGATCTGGAGAGTGGTATCCGTCCACTTTTGGAACAAGTGCTGGTGGAAATCATATTTTTTCAAAAGATTTACAAGTTTTGAGAACACGTCTTTCAACGAGTTTGAGAGTGGAGCGCCAGACTCATCCCAGTAATCCACAATGTATCTGAACAACTCATCAAGTCGATCTTGATCCTGCAAGAGAACAGGCTGGTACTTGGCAGCAAACTCTGGAGACTGAGCAACAAGTTGATTCGCCCTCAATAGGCAAATTGCTAGAGTATCAGAGCATGTGACTCGCAGAGCGCCAGCCTCCGTCGTGTTCCTAAGGTTCTTCAACAGAACAGGAAAAAGCCATGGAAGCACCTCATCGTATTCACTGTTGAAGCCGCTGACCTTCTGTCTAATCAACAACTGTCTCGCAGCTCTTGTTCGCATGAGATCATTCTCCCCTTCAGCGAGTAGATTCCGCTTCAGCTGTTCGTTCAGCGACATTCTGCGCGGGCGGGCGGGTAAAACTTGTGTAAACAGAAAACATTCTCTGTTGTGTTTTTTTTTAGTTCTGCTTTTGTTTTTGTTTATTTCTTATAGTGCCCAAACCACAATTTTCGTTTAAGCGAAAATTGATAAAAATAAATAAATAAAGCGAAAAAGAAAATGTGTCTGCTGGTGGTGATCTCGACAGACGGCGGCCACTCCATCGGAAAAAAGACTCACAACAAAAAGCAAAACCGGTAAAGGAGGATGGTTGCAGACAAATACATTGGCCTTGCGCTCGCTATTTCTTCGTCGTTCGCTATCGGCACGTCGTTCATTATTACTAAAGTTGGGCTGAAAGACGCTTCAAAGAACGGATTCGATGGTGACGGCCATGAATACCTAAAGAACCCTATCTGGTGGGCAGGCATGATCACAATGGCTGTTGGTGAAGTGGCAAACTTTGCGGCATATACCTTTGCACCAGCGATCCTCGTCACTCCGCTCGGAGCGCTATCTGTCATCATTGGTGCTGTACTTGCTGCAGTGTTTTTACGTGAAGAATTGGGCACATTGGGTAAAATGGGCTGTGCGATCTGCCTGCTCGGAAGTGTCGTCATTGTTCTCCATGCGCCGTCAGACAAGGAAATCGACACTGTTGATGAGATTCTCGAATACGCAATGACTCCACTCTTCCTGTCGTATTGTTTTATGGTTACAGTCTTTGCTCTGGTTATGATTTACAAGATTGCCCCTATCTATGGAACCAAGAACCCAATTTACTACATTTCCATTTGCTCATCTGTGGGGTCTATATCCATCGTCAGCATCAAGGCATTCGGGATTGCATTGAAGCTTACGCTTAGTGGCAACAACCAGTTCACCCATTTCTCGACATATCTTTTCATCACTGTTGTCGTGGTGTGCATCATGACCCAAATGAACTACTTCAACAAGGCCCTAGACCAGTTTGACACATCAATTGTGAATCCACTGTACTATGTCACTTTCACAACAGCAACACTGGCAGCCAACTTTATCCTATTCAGAAACTACAATGATGCTGGTCCAAAAGACTCTATCAGTTTGATCTGTGGCTTCTTGATCATCTTCTCTGGTGTCTATTTGTTGAACATCTCTAGAAAGAAGGCGGCACAAACACATCAGCAACTGTTCACCCAGCAAGAAGACCTTGGTGATATTCCAATGGAAGGTGGGGTTGGTGCATTCCAAACTAGAAGATCTATGAACTTGCAGAGATCTCGTGCCCCATCGCATAATGATATTGACGAATCTGTGGGCTTGAGAAGATTTGACAGTTTAAGCATTGGTGAAAACGAAGAGGATAGATTCCGTGTCTAGAAGAACGAAAACGAAATATAAAAGAAGCTCTAACTCTTCACAACAGTAGTTACCAACAAATCTATATATATATAAATTCCATTAAAATAACGATGCAGAAGTAAGTACACAAATATATATATATAAACAACCCAAAACAAATAATATTAATAATAACAATAAAAACCAAGACTTAGATATCATCAATATCCAATTCATCTTCTTCTTCTTCATCACCCTCATCTGCTGCACCGAATTCAAAGTTAACGTCTTCATCATCCTCGTGGCCAAAGGTATCAGTCTCGTTAATCTTCGCAGACTCTGGCAATTCGCCTTGAGACTTCAAAGCTCTGGCCTCATCTGAGTTGAACTTGTGAACAACATCACATTGCTCATCTTGGAAGTCCCTCAAGGAAACCAAGATAATGTCACCTTGGGCCATCCAGACCTTGTTTCTCAATTTACCTCTGATGTGGGCAATTCTCTTTATGTCATCAAAACAGGAAGCCTCAACACGACCATTACCCAACATCTTGGTGATTTGAGCGTACTCTTGACCTTCATCCTTGTAAATCAACTCTCTCTTTTGAGAGAAGTTGTCGTTCTTACCTCTTCTTCTGTTCTTACCACCTTTACCCTTAGCTTTTGGCATCTTTTCTCTTTTCCTTGTTAGTGTGTGTTTGTGACTGGACATATAAAAAAAGTGAAAAATTTTGTGTGGAAAAAAAAAGAAAAAGCGCGAAATCTGCTTATCTAATGGTTTATGTCATCAAATATACTTCACCCAGACATCACTTTTATATATCAAATTAATCTCTGCACACCACAATACATAAACGTTTAATACCACAAACAACAACAAGAACAACCCTCTCTAGCACGATGGATCCCTTTGAAGCGAGGCTACAATTCATTCAAGTGCTAGAGCTGATGAACCCCTCTCAGGCCACCATCAATAAAGCCATCCAGTTCTCACTCAAAAACCAAGAACTTCATGAGGACTTCCATTCATGTATCCTTGAAGTTCTGAGTCGCATAGACCTCAACACTCGTATCAATGTACTGTACTTCCTTCAGGGACTTATAGCAGTCATTCTGGGGAGTAATAATGGACAGGACTTGGAGAGTAGACCCTATGTGAAACATATCAAAAGGGACATCGCTGAGATCCTCCAGTTGGTGCTACCAGAAGATAACCTCGTCAACCTAAGAAACTGTGTGGATATTTTCATCAATACAGAGAAACTATACGGAGTAAGGAATGAGGATCGAGTGAAGAAATATCTCAAGTTAGGGCTAAGTGACGACGGACTTTCCCTGTCTGATTCTGAAGACGACCAGGATGAGGACTTTATCAAGGGATGGCGTTTTCTCATATCCTGCAAACACAAAAGTCTTGTCGATCGTGATACTCAACTTAAGACGAGGGGAAACTTTGATGATAAACATACCCTTCTAACAAAGGAACAGATACTCCATAGAATGGAAACAGATAGGGAACGCCACAAAAGATCAAAAGAGACCAGTTGGATAGTTAACAGAGGTGCCTCTCAGTCGCTCACAGTGAACAAAAACGGTATTGATCTGACCGAATTCGATAACATATGGAATAAGTTTGGGCCCATCACTAAGCAGGACCTGCGAGAGATGACAGAGATAAGCGAAGTTGCTAGACAAAGTTATCAACTGTAAGCCCCCCTGGTCCACTCCAATTCCTTTAATAATAATACACTTTGCATCCAGAGATGCTGATCAGCTTTTGTCTTTAGTAGGTCAATTGGTTCAATAGTGATAACAACTTGTTGAGGCCTTCAACATTTTCCATTGCTCCACGATTACCAGCACCAATATCATAGCCAATTGTAAAAATGCTTTCGACATTGTCGTTCCTCTTCAAATCACATGTCCTCTCATTGAGGTAGTCATAAATGGAGTCAAAAAAAATATCCCTATTACCAGCAACTGTCATCAACTCGATACTACCATTATCCTTTTTATCATTCAGTCCATCATCCACTTGATTGAGGTCAGTTTGTTGAACACGGATGGTGAGTGGTGTTTGTGGTGCAGCAATTGGTGAGGTTGTAGGACTGAACATTCCAGAGTAATCACCCACATCAATTGTGTCATTAGTGGCACTTAGTTTCAAGCTGTTGTCAACCAAATTCTGGACCTCGAGATTAGTGTAGTACTTGATAAGAAAAATAATCACCTTCAAGGAGATTTCCATTTGCTCAATGTATATCACCTCATTGTCGTTTAACGTAGCATGGATCTTCAACTCATCCAGCACCTCAACAGTATTCATGGTAGTGGATGTGTTTGTAGTGATGCTGCTAGAACTGGTGAAAGTGCTGGTAACACTGTCACTTCTACCTATTTGAACAGAGTCATTATCTTCATGGTCAAAGTCATTAATGTGTGAAATCAAATCTCCAATCAATGAGCTCATTCTTTCAGGATCAATTTTGGATCTGTCACGACAAGTTTTAGTGTGAAACTTGACAAAAGTCTCACCAACTTCATAGAAGGACCCAGGTAATCTTTCCTCAAATGACGTGAACAATTTCCTAGAGTCCTTGAACCATTTCTTGAAATTAGCAATGTTTACCAAAGAAATCCATGATTTGTTATTGTCAGCTAGTTTAACTAAACCTCCATTCTCTGCAATCAAACCGATCCTTGGTAGTAAAACTCTGTAAAATCTCTCTGCCTCATTTTTTTTGAAGTTGGTAAAGATGTAGACATCGTTGTTTGGGATCAGAGCGAGTCCATTTAAAACCTTAAGCATCCTCTCACTGGGAATAATGTTGGATAAATTCAAAATGAACAACTTTTTTCCTCCCGTAGTGCACTTGTTGTATGCATCGTAGAACTTACCAAAGTTGAATGGTTGGTAGTTTAGTTGTCGCTTGTCGTTCTCAAATTTCCATGTTTCCTGAATACAGTCTAGATTAGAGTTAACCCAATTAGAACAGTCCTGGTTCTTCACAACATTGATTAAATTCTCCCAATGTTTTCTTTTTACTTGTTCAGGAAGCTCCAATGCAGACTTGATGGCATGGGAAAACTGATTAATGTCCCACGGGTTGATCTTAAAGACATCCTCATCTGGAAAGACCGAGGCGGACCCGGTAAACTCGGAAATAATCAATGAAGACTTCTTGAATTCAGTAGCAACAATGAACTCATGACAAGTCAAATTCATGCCCTCTCTCATAGAACTGACAATAAAACAATCAGCCTCAGCTATTAAAGCCAGGTATTGTGTAAACTCAATATCTTGGTGTAATAGAACGACAGGCTGGGATGATGAGGAAATGTTTGGAGCCAAGGAATTGATTCTGTCAACAATGGACATAATCTCACTCTCCATTTTGACATCCTTGTGGGTTGATGATGTCAAGCAAATCTGAATCAAAGTACTGTTTTCAATATGTTGCGGGTTGTTCTTCAAGAATAATTCATATGATAGAAGCTTTTGTTTCACACCTCTAATTCTATCAAACTTATCTCTTCCGACAATTAACTTGACATCTTTCGGCCAGCGTTCTCTAATCATGGCTCTCCATAGCTTTATTCCTTCAGATGTGTGAAACTGATCAGAAAGGGCATTAGCATCAATTCCCACTGGGTATGATGCAATATGTGTTACAGAACCGCTATGTCTTATTTCATTCTTTGAGATATCAGCCAAAAGTAATTTGTTACATGTCTGTGCAAAATGTCTGCAGTACTCATCAGTCTGAAAACCGATGAAATTGGCTCCGAGGATTCCTTTTAACAAACACTCGCGCTGGGCAAAGCATTTGAACAGTTCAGATGATGGGAAAGACACATGAAGAAAGAATCCAATCTTAGCATATGGAAAATGCTCTCGAACCATCTGGGGAAGCAGAAACAAGTGATAGTCATGGATCCAAACAATGTCTCCCTCTTGGTAGATCTCAACCAACTTCTGAGCAAAATCTTGATTCAATTTTTTGTAAAATTCCCAAGAGTGGTCTTCAAATGCTTTTGAATTTGGATTGTCAGGAATTTGATAGTGTAAGGTTGGCCACAGGATCTGCTTGCAAAAATTCTTATAATGACCTTGGAACGTTGGGTCAGAAGGCAGCACAGACTCACAGTTGTAGAGCTTCGACAACTTTTCTGATATCTGTAACTTAGTTTCCTCTGGCAATCTGTCTGTTGGGATACCAATTGTTCCAAGCCACTTGTAATCAGTCAGTGTTGACTTCACCGCAGTCTTCAAGGCACCATTTCCCTTTGAGTAAGGAACAATGTTGAAATCTTTGAAAATAACCTCACTGGTGTCATCAGTAGTGCTCTTCAAGATATTTTTTCTCGAAAAGCCACCAAACTTTGGAACTTTATGGCTGTACAAGTTATCGAATCGGTCATCCTCATCATCTTCATCTTCATCTTCATCACTGCCAATATCACTAGATAGACCAGAATACATACCCTCAACAACATCATCATCATCATTATCATCATAGTTATGAATCACCTGCTCATACTTCAAAGCCGATTGTTTCTTCAAAGTTTTCTGCACCTTGGACAAATTTACATCAGATTTATTCAGGGACTTCTTCAGATTCGTTGGGTCCTTGACAGTGGTTTTTGGTACAAACGCAGAGCTTGATGATGATCTGTTTAAATTCATCAACCTATTGCTCAGTTCATTGTGGAATGATGCAGTGGAGTCATTCATAAGCTTGAGGTCCCCTGTTGGTTTTGGTGACCCTAGAGTAGAGCCTTGCAAGAAGAAGTCCTCCACTGAAGAGTTGTTTGTGTGATAATCACCAGTGTTAGGGAGGTTCACGTGGGATCTGCTCAAGATTGAGTTCGATGTATGTGAAGGAATTTGGGAAGATGAAGGTATCGAATGCCTTTTCTCCACCGTAAGGTCCTTGATGAGGTCCTTGTCTACTTCCTGATCGATCTTGAACTCGACTGAGTATGGAAGAAAGACGGAAGCAACAATAACGGTCATTGGCGGCTAAACTTCAACAGGAAACGAAATATTACTAGGCGTTGTGATCAATTGGGGTTAATGATTTTTTGATGATAGAAGACTAATTCCCTTGTAATTTTCACCAACGTTTGCCCCCCTGTTCTGATTTATTTTTGCTTTGATTGGATGAAATGTCTCCGATTCCCACTCTTCAATAGTTTGGAACCTAAACTGGATTGCTACAAGAACATTTAAATAAAGATATAAAAACTGATTTATTTTCGCGAAGAAATATGTCACTTTTTTTTGATTGTGTGTGTATGGTTGCCGCGGTTACTTTCTTCCCAAAGGATAGTGGACTGGTGTTGGCCTGTGGTGTATTTTGTTTTCTGTTGATCACTGCTGTTCTAGTTTTGGTTTTAATGAGGTTCTACTGGCCAGGAGTTTCTGTATGAAACTCTTGATTAATGGTGGAAGGGAAAATGGGAATCGGAAAGAATTCATCTTTTCAGAGAACGACAACTCCACACACGGCAAGTTAATGTTTCTTCTTTTTTTGATTGTCTTGGTGGTTAATCACTTCTCTTTTACTCTCCAAGCTCACAGGGAAATAATGGAGTATCTCTTGGACTATTTGAAAGAGAGCAAGTTTCAGAAGAGATATTATTAAAGAAACACCAGCACCCTTTTATGAGAATTTGCTACTAACAACTATCGCACATTCTTCATAGAGGAAACGAACAGCTAAGAATCCTTCACGAACCATCTGTTTCTTCACAAAGCCTGTTCTCAGTTATCAATCTCAGTAACACCCAAAGGGAATAAAGTTGCCACTGTCATTGTCATCGCCATACAATACAAGGAAAAGGCACCTTTTTTTTTGTTGTTGTAGTGTTTGTTTGTTTTTTTTTGGTTTTTATTTTTCACAAGACCACAAGGACCTTGGACCCAACCAAGAAGAATCGAACCACGCACGCCTCACCGATGTTGGTCGACTCACACTGTCATATTGCCAAAGATCTTACCCAAGATCAGTGCTCACACATATGCGAATTCTATAAGGCCAATAGTATCGCCAAGGTTGTGTTGATGTCAAGTAATCATCTTGACTACGAATGGGTTCTCAACGCTTACAAAGGCATTGGCGAAGATATTGTTATTCCCTGTTTCGGTATCCACCCATGGTATGCACATCTATTCTCATTTTGTGAAGGTGTGGATAAGAGGGAGCATTATGAATCAGTGTTCAAGAAGGAAATCGATGATGCTGAATTTTTGGACGCTTTGCCGATTCCAATCAATTTCGAGCCATTTTTCAGAAACAACTTTGCAAAATTCCAACAGGCGACCGCGACAGCGGCTGCAGTTGGTGGTGAGGGAAAGCCATTAGTTATTGGTGAGATTGGGCTAGATAAGTTGTTCAAGATCCCCAACACAGGGTACTATGGGGGTGATGCGGGTACTATTGAACCACGTCTGACCAAATACCGAACTTCAATAGAGCATCAGCTCAAAGTGTTCAAGTTCCAAATGAATTTTGCCTTTCGGAGGAATCTACCCGTGAGCGTCCACAATGTGAAGGCAATCAGCTCCATCATAGATACCGTGCGTTCGGACTACGGAGATAGTGGCACGAAGATCATGCTGCACTCCTATACTGGATCCCCGGACTCCTTGAAGATGCTGCTCAAGTACATTCCACATGATCAAGTCTACATCAGCATATCATCGATCCTGAACAAAAAACGGTTCACAGAGTTTAACGAGGTGGTAAAAAACGTGCTCATTGAAAGCGACATCAGCGTGCACAAGTGTGAGTTGCAGTTGGAGCTTTTAGAAGATGTGGCAACGCTGTATGACCAGGCGGTGTTTGAACATTTCTTTGTCTAAATAGTTAGCGGGAGTATAATATTTACATAAGGGTGGGGCTGCAACTGGCACATTTTGGTGGGGCCTTCCGGTCAACCGTGTATTTTGACAGGTGAAAAGAGTGATGGAGGCCGATTGTTGGAACCGAAAGATCAGTTTCGATTTTGATGCATGTGATTGGCCATGGACACCGACCCGCCGGTGAAAGTGAATACCTTACCAAACAGTAGGCTTTCACTTGAATACTGCTCGAAGGGCTGAAAGCAGCAAGGCAAGTCGGCTCAAAGAGACAGCCGCCAGCGAGTTTTCTTCTGTCCCCCCATCAAAAATAAAAACAGCGGGGGCACTGCCCATCGGTTTCTTTAAACGAGCGGTGAGGGTCCAGACTTCAATTAGATTAGATAATTAGATGAGGTAAGCAGAACTTGAGCTAGGCCGCAGCGGCCACCGCTGCTGCCAGAAACCCAAAAAAAAAAAGTCCTGTGCGTGGCCGGCCCACTTTTTCCAGAGATTTCGCGTATAAAAGCTCCCGATCCCTTCCCCTCATCTGTTTCTCCAATTTGGGATTCCCCTCCCTCATCGCAGGTTAACGCTTCCTTATTCGGTATCTGACACAAACGAGCCTCCAACAGAACTCGCATCTGTGTTTTCCCAGCCCAACAAGAGAGATATATCCTGCTATTTAAGCTAACACTTTTCACCCCCAATTAGCGCCCTTCTTCCATTTTATACACCCCCTTAACTGCCGCCATGTCCCAAATATTGAAACAGAGAGTTAGATACGCGCCATACCTCCAGAAGTTGAGAACTGCAGAGGAATGTGTCGAGCTATTCAAGAATGGCCAGTACCTCGGTTGGTCTGGTTTCACTGGTGTTGGTTCTCCAAAGGTTGTTCCAACCGCTCTAGCCCAGCATGTTGAGGACAACAACCTACAAGGCAAGTTGCAGTTCAACTTGTTTGTCGGTGCCTCTGCCGGTCCAGAAGAGTCCAGATGGGCCACTAACAACATGATCAAGAGAAGAGCTCCTCACCAGGTTGGTAGACCAATTGCCGCCGGTATCAACGAGGGAAGAATTGACTTCTTTGACAAGCACTTGTCCATGTTTGCCCAGGACTTGACCTACGGCTTCTACACCAGAGAAAAATCCAACGATTTGCTTGACTACACCTTGATTGAGGCAACCGCCATTACAGAGGATGGTTCCATTATTCCAGGTCCAGCCGTTGGTGCCTCTCCAGAGATGATTTCCATCTCTGACAAGATTTTGATTGAGGTCAACACCTCCACTCCATCATTTGAAGGTATCCACGATATTGACATGCCAGTCAACCCACCATTTAGACAACCATACCCATACACAACCGTCTCACAAAAGTCTGGTGTCGTTGCCATTCCAGTGGATCCATCAAAGGTTGTTGCCATTGTTGAGTCCAACGCCAAGGATGTTGTTCCAGCAAACACTCCATCCGATGAGATGTCCAGAACCATTGCTTCTCACTTGGTCAAGTTCTTCAGAGATGAGGTTGCTGCCGGTAGAATGCCAGAGAATTTGCATCCTCTTCAATCCGGTATTGGTAACGTTGCCAATGCCATCATTGAAGGTTTGGCTGATGCCAAGTTCAAGGGCTTGAACGTGTGGACCGAAGTCTTGCAAGACTCTTTCTTGGAGTTGTTCCACAATGGCTCTTTGGACTACGCCACCGCCACTTCAATCAGATTGACCGATGAAGGTTTCCAAAGATTCTTTGCCAACTGGGATGAGTTCTCAGCCAAGCTATGTTTGAGATCACAAGTTGTTTCTAACTCTCCAGAGATTGTTAGAAGATTGGGAGTTATTGCCATGAACACACCAGTTGAAGTTGACATCTACGCCCACGCAAACTCCACCAATGTTTCTGGTTCCAAGATGTTGCACGGTCTAGGTGGTTCTGGTGACTTCTTGAGAAACGCTAAGCTATCCATCATGCACACTCCATCTGCTAGACCATCTAAGACTGACCCAACCGGTATCTCTTGTGTCGTTCCATTTGTTACCCACATTGATCACACAGAGCATGACTTGGATGTCATTGTCACTGACCATGGTCTAGCTGACTTGAGAGGTTTGTCACCAAAGGAGAGATCGCGTGTCATTATCAAGAACATTGCCCACCCAGACTACGTTGACCAATTGTTGGACTACGTCAACAGAGCTGAGCACTACGCCTTGAAGACCAAGTCTCTACACGAGCCACACTTGTTGGGTGACGCTTTCAAGATGCATTTGAACTTGGCTAAGAATGGTACAATGAAGTTGGACTCCTGGGACCAACAGATCTAAGGGAGATCACAGCATTTAACAAAACGAAACCTTTCAATCTTTTAATGCCTTTTAATGTTTGCTCTCCTTTTTTAATACCATCATACCCTTATGATGAATATACGATAGATTTTTTTTCCTGATTAATTGATACTGTATGAGTAGCTGAGACACCATGTGTCGCTATCAGGATCATCTGTGAGGCAAAAGGTTGTAAAAGGCTCTACATCTATACCATAATCTACATGAATGTCTTGGGTGTATTTTAGAAATTTGTGGATGTAAGAAAACAAATTATAGAATTTGCTTATATGAGATTGATTTTTCTTCAAACATTGTCTGAATGAAATCCGACGGGCCGACGGATATGTACACACGTCAAAAAATGGCCTGCTTACTGTGTGGCCATTGTTTTAACCGTTGAAGCTGTTGAATAATTTAACAGCTATATGTCTCAATTCATTGTACTCTTTCAAGAAGGTGTTCCAGAGAGAGTGTGTTATTTCGAATTTGAAACTGTAGAACTTGACTAAGTAACTGACGGCAACTTGTTACCTTAAAAAGGTTTAGTAGTGTAGTGGTTATCACGTCTGTTTCACCCACAGAATGTCACGAGTTCGACTCTCGTCTGAACCTTCATTTTTTCCCTATGGATTTTTTTTTTCAATATTCCAGTTTTTTTTTCTTTCCCAGAAAAGAGACTAACCGAACTTCCATATCAATAGTACTTTACCTTAAAGAAACGTTACACCAGAAAAGAAATGTGGAACGCGCGTCTTTTCAGCGGTCATATTGGAAGAGGCATTAGAAGGTACCATGACCTAAGGACATTAGAAGGTTCAATCACCAAGCAAGTTTTTGATTATGACAAGAGAGTTGTGGATGAAACAGTTGTTATATCGTCCATTAGATCCCTGATAAACTACCAAAAAACTTCTGATTCCAAAGAGCAAGAAGACGTTACTAGTCTATTCACCAAGGTTGTGGAGTCCCCTAATGTCGAGCTCTCAAATGAATTTCTTCTTAAAGTTGTTAAGGAGTTGAATGCGCCTACTGAACTTATTGTCGCACTGTTCCAAACATACAACAGCCGGTATCCATCCAACTACATCGATCAGGAGACCGCCCAGATAGCATTGCGGAAGTCATTATACCAGACTGTGAACCTGAACGATGCACTCAAAATTGTTGACTTGACAAGTGGGTCTTCCAACTACTTGGATCATCTTAGATCGGCGAGAAACCTCAGCATTTTGAAATACTTTACAGGTGGGTTTGTTGGAATCGGCGCCCTAGATGTCGCTTTGCGAGCCTTTAGTATGAACCCGAGTATTGGTGTTTACGCCATGTGCTTCACCTATGTTTTCAATGTAATGGCCTTTGGGTTCATGTCGTTTGGTGAGAGGTTCATCCCCATTGTGGATCACATTGAGTTCATACCTGGTTCTTCAACCAATGAGAGATACCTTCGCACTGATGAATTGAAGATGTTGTCAAAGGTGGCTGAGGTTGACGTCAACCTGAATGGCGTGGAGGGATTCGTCTCTGAGAATTTTGCTAAGAGCATCTTGCGGAAGAACATGGTTCCAATTCAACCAGAGAGTGACATTTTGATTCAAGAGTATTGGTTGACTGGTGGTAATAACTTTGAATGGACTGAACCTGACCAGGATCCAGCTGATATCATTTGGAGAAAGCGAGTTGAGCAACAGAAGCCTGTTTTGTTGAACGAAATTCAATGGACTGACAAACTCATTGAGGGCGAAAGCATAAGCGAAAGTCAACTCAGAGAGGCTTAGATGTGTTTTCATTTATCTACATCAATATTTATTCATGATCATATTTATTTACTATTTACAGATCTCAACCCCTATTGCGTAAGAGAGGAAACAAACGGTGGTCCGTTCCCATCATTCACAACAATTTCCCCCAAACATTAAAACACACACACACAATATACTCATAAACTTCATTCTTCTGGCGTCTCAATCACTGGATCCTGAGACTCAGAGTCATGGTTTGGTTTCACAAACAAATCGCCGCCCTTGACTTCAACGAGAACAGTCTCGTTGTTTCTGATTTGACCCTTCAACAAGTAAATGGCCATTGGGTTCAGCAACCTCTTTTGAATTAGTCTGTTCAAAGGTCTAGCACCATACAATGGATCATAACCGTTCTCGGTCAACCAGTCCTTGGCCTCATCAGTCAACTCCAATGTCATTCTCTTGTCAACCAACCTTTCTTGAACCTCCCTCAATCTGATGTCAACAATGCTTCTCAAGACCTCCTTAGATAATCTGTTGAAGACCAAGACATCATCGATACGATTGATAAACTCTGGAGGGTAGTGTCTCTTCATTTCGTCAATGACTTGCCGTTTGGTTTTTTCACTGACCTTACCAGATTCATTCTTGACTTCTTCATCATGAAGCAGGATATCTTGTCCAATGTTGGATGTCATCACAATGATACTGTTCTTGAAATCAACATGAGTGCCATGGGAGTCTGTCAATTGACCCTCGTCCAAGACTTGTAGCAAAACCTTGCAAACATCTGGGTGAGCTTTCTCAAATTCATCGAATAGGACAACACTGTATGGTTTTCTTCTAACAGCCTCAGTCAACTGACCACCACTTTCACTCATAACATAACCTGGTGGTGCACCAATCAACTTCGAGACAGTGTGCTTCTCTTGAAATTCAGACATATCAAATCTGACAACATTGTTCTCATCATCAAAGAGAAATTCAGCCAAACCTTTTGTTAATTCAGTCTTTCCAGTACCAGTTGGGCCCAAGAACATGAAACTTGCAATCGGACGCTTTTCGCTAGTCAAACCAGCTCTTTGCAATCTCACTGCATCAGAAATGGCGTGAATGGCCTCATCTTGGCCAACGACTCTTTCCTTCAATGAACCGTCCATGAATAACAAACGATCCTTGTCACCTTTTAAGACAGTATCTGTTGGGATACCAGTCATTTTGGAGATCACATGGGAAATATCATCTGAGGTGACGGATTCATGTAACAACGAGTTGTTCTTAGAAGCATTGTCACTCTCACCTAACTCCACCTTCTTCTCTAGTTCTGGGATCTTGGAATATCTCAACTCAGAGGCTCTTCCAAAGTTGTTTTCTCTTTGAGCAATTTCGAGGTCGACTCTAGCTTGTTCCAACTCCTTCTTCGCATTCTTGATCGATTCAATCTCTCCCTTTTCAGCCTCCCAAACCTCAGTCAACCTGCGTAACTCATCCAACTTTAAATTAAGTTCCTTTTCCAAGTTCTCTCTTCTCTCCACAGAGATAGGATCTGTTTCCTTCTTTAAAGATTCCAACTCAATTTGGATAGTCATGATGCTTCTATCCAAAATCTGAATAGAATCAGGCTTGGACTCATGCTGCAATCTCAGGACCGCACAAGCCTCATCAACTAGATCAATAGCTTTATCTGGTAAGAATCTGTCATTGATGTAACGATTACTCAGAATAGCAGCTGACACAAGGGCTGCATCAGTGATAGCAACACCGTGATGAACTTCATAACGTTCCTTCAAGCCTCTTAGAATACTGATTGTATCAGCAACACTTGGTTCGTTCAACAAAATTGGTTGAAATCTTCTGGATAAGGCAGGGTCCTTTTCAATGATCTTATACTCATCCAAAGTGGTGGCAGAAATACATCTCAAACCTCTTGCGAGCTTTGGCTTTAGGATGTTTGAGGCATCCATTGAACCATCACTCTTACCCAAACCTAGCAGCATGTGAACTTCATCAATGAAGACAATAATTTCGCCATTGGCCTGGTCAATCTCTTCTAGAACTTTCTTCAATCTCTCTTCAAACTCACCTCTGAACTTGGCACCGGCGATTAGTGCTCCCAAGTCTAACGTGATCAGCTGCTTATTCTTCAAACTTTCTGGAACTTCCCCATTCACAATACGTTGGGCTAGACCATCGATTAAACTGGTTTTACCAACACCGGCACGCCCAATAAGAACTGGATTGTTTTTGGTACGTCTCGAAAGGATCTGAACGGCTCTTTGGATCTCCTGATCTCTACCAATGACTGGGTCCAACTTACCTTGCTCTGCTAGCTTGGTAAGATTAGTACCGAATTGTTCAAGGGCAGGTACCTCTGGTTCTTGTTGTTGTGGATTCATGTTCATTTTAAAGTTACCACCACTGGCCATTCTCACAGAACGTAGTAGGACTGGGCGGGTGTTGGCGGCAATGGCGGGAGGCATCATTGTTAGCCTCAAACCCCGTGGTAGCGCACTGATGGCTCTGCGATCAGCTGAGGCAGTGGCAAAGCGACGGATCATAGCATTTCTGAATGTAGACTGCGACCGTAGCAACATATCTTGTAATTTGTATCTGTCTTTTCTTTTTAACGAGAAAAATGAATAAAGAGAAAGAGTAAAGGTTTTTTTGTTGGTTTGTTTTGTTTTTGTGTCAGGGGAGTCTTTCCTCTTTTTAAATAGTTGTCATTTTTCTGGTTGCGAGAAAGTTCGCGAAAATTCCTGATCAAAGCATCTTCAACAGAGGAGGAGTTTACTTTACTTGATACAAGTGAAATGTTACCTAAGGTTATCTTTGTTTCTTGGACAAATCGTCTTTTGACGCCACACAGAGGCATCCTTTACTATTATACTATTATTATTATTATTATTATTATTATTACTTTATATTCATAGGGTTCAAAAGCAAAAAAGGTGAAGAAATCAGTACTGCTGTAGGCGCATGTGGTGTGTGTGTGAGTGGATATATATGATCCATGTCACTAATTGACCATTTTATGAGGATGAGGGTCGTTGTGGCCTCCCGGAGGGACTTACAGGTGTAGCAATCCGGCTATTATAACCTGTCGATGGTGTATTTCTCAAAAATCTGTGGTCGACATTGAACTGTGGATAGTCTCCAACAAGGGATATGTTATCAGAGATCTGATCGTCTGGTGAATTGTGTGACATAGAGTTCCTGTTGGACGGGGAAAGTTCGTACAGCATTACTTCGTTGTCACCGGGGCTACTGGTGCCAGCACCAGCTGCTTCAGATTTCTTCTGAGAAGTTCTCTTGAATACCGTGTGGGATAGCGATTCAAATGCTCCACACAGCCTTGAATTCAAATAAGTGAAGAACGCAACAATGTTTGAAGACTTCAAGATGTAACCAGTACCGCTTGAAACAATCTTATTGTCAGCCTGGGCAAAACTGTCATTGGATATTCTTCTTCCTAGCACTGTTTTCCTCTCATACCTTTTTTCCAGTGTCTTGATAGTATGGAGCCATTCCCAAAAGACAATAGTGACGCACAAATTGGAAAAAATCGTTGCAAAAGTGCACCAACTTCTCAGCATATCAGAGATAATATCGATCATACCGAAAGCGTAAGGTGACATCAGGGTGAATATGGAAAAGAGAGCCAGAGCGATGGACTTTCTATGATAAGCAAACTTCCTCTTCTTAATAGTGAACCAAAGGATCTTGACGGTGAAAAGCACCAGACAGGTGAAGTTCAAAACATGGTGGAATATCTTAACCACCTTGAACTTGGTAGTGAAGTGAGATACCTCAGTGTAAAGGCAGTTGTAAGCCACGAGGAACGCAAATGCAATAAAACTCAACATCAAACCAACCGTTAGACATCTCTTTTTATGGTTGTACCTTGTGATCTGAACCAGCAGATCAACCCATGACACATAGATAAACAACATCATCAGGGATTTTACCACATTAATACCAGACGAGGAATAGAGCAGCGACTTCAGTTGTGCAGTGTCCTGGAAGTTACGACGCACTTGTATCTGAAGGTAGTTTGTCAACTTGGCAAGAATCACAGTGCTGCCCACTGCATGGAATAGATTTGCTAACAGCAAAGAGTTTGGAATGATGCTGGTACTCAGCAAAACCAGCATGAATAGCATCCAGCTCGCAGTGGCGATTCCTGAAACGACAAAGCAAAGAGATACCACCCCGCCAACAAACGGTTCCTTGTCTAACAGAGCAAGGTCCAGTGACTGGGTCATCAGGGTCACATTTTGTACAATATCAGGGAATACTTCTGTGAAATTTTCGTCTGTGAAGTTTGTGAGGAAGAATGTTGGGTGGAAGATGCTGTATACATTGGGGATGGATTCGTGGGAAAGGTTCCCAGGTGTTAGCTCATAAACGCTAAAGTTGCCCTGAAGGGCGGGCAGTGCGGTTTGAAAGAGCTCCAGCAAGTTGACGCGAGTAAACCCTGTGACTGAGGGCACCCCGTTGTCCATTTGAACCTTGCTCTGGACAGTTTATACTAGTGTTTGGGTTTCGTTGGTGTGCAACCAGAAAGAATCATCATGCAAGGTGCTGATTAATCCAGACATGGATGGTGCTTTTCTAGAAAAAGAATATTTTCGCGAACCAGGACTACGCAGCATTTATTTTGGACATTATTCAAATTGCTAAAGTAAATCCATCAAATGGAAGATTACCACCAACCAATTAATTATATATGCTGAATGAATAAATTAATGCAGAAATGGAAACAAACTCACACGTTGTAAGTCAGGGATCTGGAGAGCTTGTTTCTAACTATAGGAGTATCAGAATGAGCCTGTGTAGGCAATGCAACTTTGGAAGAGTTCGTGGATGATGACTTAGTAGTACTACTGACCACATATGGTGGTTGTGGTGGTGTATCAGTTGGCTTAGGGAACTTGAATGCAAAGTTCAAAGCGGCTGGTGGTCTATTGTCATCGTCAGTTTCATTGGCTGTCTTGAGGTTCGTAAAATCTGAAAATTGTGCCCTGAGACTTGGCTTTCTTGAAAAATTAATGGTGCCTGAAGTCATCGTTCTTCTATGCAAATGCTTTGTAGATGTTACAAATGATGAGGACGTGGTTGAAAATGAGGAAGTAGCGGTGTTGTTGACAGAAGCAGCAAATGATAAACTGTTGAATGAACTGGCTCTCTTCAGATCCCTCTTGAACCTTGTCAATTCCTTCTCACGTAGGGTTTTGTGATTATTGTCATCCATCTCAACATACTTCTGTGGGAAGCACCTGTGACTTTGAGAATCAAAAAATGTCTTGTACCCACCTTCCAAGATGAGGATATCTGGGTAATCCAAGTGTGGGTACTTGTCCTGGTTGATGTTTCTGTCACATGTTCTCAAGTGACATGCCAAAAGAGGACCCCTATATGAACTGAATTCGCAATGAAACACTATCAATCTCTTCTTACTGGAGCGGAGCAGGTTATCCTTGGCGTCCTTGCCCAAAAACTTCTCCTCCAATTCTTTCTGAGATGAAACATTGAGTGCACCATCGATATGTCCGCCCTTGAATTCGTACTCAAAGCGGCAATCCACCACGGTGATAGAATCAAAAAAATCACTGTAGCACCCATCGAGTATTTTGCACAATGTCGGCACGGTTATTCTAGGGATGGAATCATTCTTAACATTAAAGGTCTCAATGTTGGACTTCTTCAACATGGTGCGTGGCAGAGAATCGTTCTCAATGTCATCAGAGGTGGTGTCATGATGGACTTCTTCCAGATTTGGGGAGGTAGAGCACATCAGGTTCCCAAACATGTTGGTAGTGCCAGTAATTTCCTTCTTGGAGTCAAACATCGAATGGATACGACGTACTTTCGCTCTGATTGGGGGTTTCTGAATAGGAGAGCCAATCTCACGCTTGTGGAGGTCCAGTTCCTGTCCATTGTCATCCATAGTAAAACTTCTTTCAGCTATAGGAGATGGGACACAAAGCCTGTCTAGCAAGCTCATCTGGTCATTATTGACGTCATCATCATCATCATCATTACCATCCCGCCCTTGTCCAAATCCAGATTTACCGCTGCCGCCGTTAAAGGTCACAGAACCACATAGCGAGTTTACACTTCCTCCTCTATGGCTGTTGGCGGCTGTTGTATGTGATCTGCGCAGAGTCTTCCTTACAGCATGTTGTTGTTGTTGTGGTAGTGGTGGTTGCAACGAGGATAAAGATGGGGCGTTAAAAAGCTGCATTGATCCCACAGAGTCCACGCTGGAGAAGGAACTGAATGAGTAGACTGAGGAGATGGATGTGTTGGACGGGGTGCGCGAGCTCCTGGTTGAAATCTCACTGTTGCTTTGAAAAGGCGCACGAGCTGCTTGAATTGAGTCCATATCAGCGTGTAGAGAGCCTCCCTTCAGCAGTCTAAATTGTGGCCTGATAAGCAAAAGAGTTAGTAATGTTGTAACTAAAGAACGAAAGGCCCTATGTGGGATCCTTTTTTTTTCTGTTTGTGCGTCTGTGGTGTGTAAAAAAAAAAAAAAAACTCCTCAGGGCAACAAACCAGGTCTTTCTATAAAGAGTTTAGGACTTACTTGGAGGAATCGATGTGGAAGTTCTCACTGAGGTCTGCAGCAAGTGTCGATGTTGGTGAATCGAAACATGTCTCTTCGAGTGAGGCAAGTGTATTTAAACTGTGTGTAGCTAATGGTAGTGGTAGTGGTGGAGGTCTCTTGCCATTTTGGCCAGATCTCTTGGTGGTGCTTTTTCTCCTGAGGATACTTGGTAGGGCACAAGGGGAGCCTGGAGAGCAGGGAGGGCTGTGAGAGAAGAAGTGTTCAATGGATTGCATGACTCTTTGATGGATGGAACCCCTAGGTCAAAGTATTGGGAATTGACAGACTTGCTGTTTTATATGAGGGTTAGCAAAAACTTGAAACGTATTTCCGTATTTCGTATTTCTCTTTTACCCTTTTCAGCCAGTGTTTTTCTCAAAAGAAAGATCAACACTTTTCTTTTCTTTCTTATTCCTTGCCCTTGACCTCGGAGTATCTTCAAGATATTTGGATTTGACAAGCAATTTCTTGCATGAACTGGAGTTTCGATGTTACATCCGTGGAAAGTGCCCGAGTCACTCACCACGTCAGCTGAATATAGAACGGTGCATTCCCTACAGTGAGAGAGCGAGAGAGAAAGAGAAAGAGAAAGAGAAAGAGGTCTACACTACTGGGTGACACCTCTCTACCAAATAGATATGCATAGTGGACTATATCGTCAATCCCAGCCATTCTCTACCAAATTCACAACTAAACATACCCCTGAAAGTGAAGTGTTCAACTTCTTGGGTTTTATGATCCCAAAGAGGGAAAATCAAAATACTCAGATTCATGTCAAAATATGCAAGACTATGCACCACAGGACCATATTTTCTACAAGAAGACATTCAAATTACTAAAAGGGAAGTTTGTAAATAGTTCGCACCTCCGCTAGGTTAGGTATCATCTTTTGGAGAGATGTTGATACCCGCAATGAGAAGATGACACAAATTGGTGATCCACACTAACAAGAGACTTGGGGTTAGAATAAAATCGTCTCTGTGTGGTATGTGTCTGGTGTCAGCTCATTTTTGTTTGAGGGCCTCTCTTTGTGTGGCGCATGATTATTTTGATATGCCGCTCACCACCCAAGTTAAAGTTTTTGTGGGTGTGTTGATGGCGGCGGCTATGCAAAGCTCGGCGGACACTACGAGTGCAGCTGTACCCCCATTTGGAAGGTTAAGGCGCTTTCCTCCGTAATACCATTCGAAGGGAAGTGGGTAGGCTGCTAGAGTTGCGGGTGATTGATTGGTTCATTGGAGTGTTCATTAGAAACTGGAGGTGGTGTACGCGTGTGTCAAGGTTTGTTTCTTAACCCCAAACCAAACTTAAAAAAGACACCGCCGCATGACGCACCATATTTTGCCCCATATCATCATTACGATCACCGGTTTTGCCCCAAAAAGTCTCTCAACAGAGGGGGCAGACTAGATTTTGAGGATCAATTGGTTTAAGGTTAAGGTTAGGATTAATAGACACCGGATTATTGCTGCCGGATGACCTCCGATGTAGAGTATGCATCTTTAAAACCTTGTGGTGGTTGAAGAGTGCCATTGTTGTTACTGGTGTCGGTGTTGGTGTTGGGGTGTTGGGGTGTTGGGGATCAACTCCTGCCTGCTTAGGGAAGGGAGGAACAACTAAACTATATAATTGATTCCTATATAGTAGGATATAAGTTGGTTTCTTCTATAGTTGAAGGATCAGCTGGCACAGAGGCTATAAGATCCACCTAAAGTGCCTCCCCCCGAGCTGTGAGTGGCTCATCACCGTCTTCCTTCTAGAAGCGTTTTCCACCATGTTTGTTTGTGGCGTGCTTCAAACTGCATGAACACGTGAAACGTGAAGAATATAGGAGGGATGGTTCGTGTGGGTTGTCCAATTCTGCAACCGACCCGGCACAGCAGCGGCTGAACAGCTGTTAGGATTCTACAGGTGGTGGTGGTGTAACCAGTATGAATTAATAGTTATTTATCTATAGGCAAAAAGAAGAAGGACCAAAGGCCTTCTATATTCCCAAGTACTCATTAACGCTCTTATACGTGTCCAGCTCTTTCTTTTCAATAGGAATTGTTGTTGTTGATGAATCAACACCTCTGTTATCATTCAAATCTTCACCACCGTCTCCAAATTGGTGATCACCGTTGAAACCATGGTATACATCGTTTCCATAGCGGTAGTAATCCTCCATGCTAGCAATACTGTTCTCCTCATCATCATCTGAATCTTCATCATCAGTGCCAAAAGACTGATAAATTGAGAATCCAAAGTTTTCAGATTTCTTTGTTGTCAACAACACTGAGTTCAGGTTTAGAGAGTTGGTGGAGTTAGGAATAGAAGCCTTTTTTTCTTGTGTAACAAGTGCATCCTGAGGCAGAATCGTGAATGAATGTTGCTCTTTGTCAAGTCGGGGTCTGTCCACCACCGCCGTTGGGTTCATGATAACGCTTTGCGAGGATTTCTTCTGTGGAGATGGAGTGCTGAAGTTATGCGTAGATAGTTGATTCAGCTGTGTAGAAAGATGTGATGGCACAGGCATTGAATCACTATTGTTGTCATCATCGTCCAGAATGAATGAAGGAGGTTCTGGATCGGCAATGACTGGTATACTGTGTGACGCCGCCGAGACGCTTTCTGTAGAGTATGTTGTTGGCCGTGAAGAAGAAGAAGCAGTTGATGATGATGAAGAAGCTCTTCTTTTGAATAAGGACTTGAACTTTCTCTGGATAGAATTCGTCTTGCCAAGCTTGGAACCCCAACTGGCGGACTCTGTAGTAGTTGTTGGTTTTTGACTGAATTTCTTATTAAAGTCTTGAAACTCACTTCTCTCAGTATGGGTTAAATTCTCAGTTACAAACCTGTGACTCTTTATCTCACTAATCGTGATTCTCCTCTTCTGATCCTTTTCAAGCATGCCCTCAAGCAAGTCGACCAGCGACTGCTTTTCTTCTGAAGCAACATCATCCTGAAATATCATCCTCTCCAGTGAGAAATCAATGTCGTCGTTGATGATCTTGTTGAACAAATCGTATTCATTTGTTCCGTTGAATGGCAGTTCACCATACACAAGACAGTAGACGGTGACACCAAATGCCCACACGTCGACTTGTCCATTCAGTAGCTCTGCTACTTCTTCTGTTGCATGACAGTTGCATAGTTCTGGTGACAAGAAAGCCGGTGTCCCAAATCCATTGTTGATACCTTTTCCCTTAGTCTCTTTCACCAATGAGGTGGATGACGAACCTACTGAGTTTGTAGGGGTTCGTAGTAATTGTGATATGCCAAAATCTGATATCTTGACTTTGTTGTCCTTGGTACAAAGCAAGTTTGATGGTTTGATATCACGATGCACAATGCTCAAGGAGTGAATGTATTCCAGACCCAGTGACACGTCTCTAATCATTGACCTTATGAAGTGAAGGTGGTATTTTTGGTAGGCACTAAACTTTAGGTCACCCAGAGCGCAGTATTCCAGCACCAGATAGATCTTATTGCTTTGGAAGTCATTCAGAGTTTTCCAAAGCCTCAGAATACTGGGATGATCAAGAATCACCTTCATGATGCCAATCTCGTTCAGGATCTTGTTTATCTGGAGGTCAGGATCCTTGTTGTGAATGCTCAGCTTAGTAACCTTGGAAATCTCCTTGATGGCGACTTGCCGCCCACTTGTTTGCGACTTTGCAAGGTAAACCTTGCCATGGTGGCCATGTCCTAGCCGCTGTTGTATCTGGTATTCGTTGATAGACCTCGTGGATGTGATAGGGTCCCTTGTGATCTTTACCGACTTGATGGTGGGTATGTCGTCAATGGTCATCAAATTCTGGTTGAAGGGAAGTGTGTGTCTTGAACGAGTTTTCTGTGTTGATCCTGTTCTTCTTGTTCTTGTTTGAGCGAAATCGAGAAAAAGAGAGAGGTGACAGTGTGTGTGTGTGAGTGAGTTGGGTGATGGCGGCAAAGTGAGAGAAAGAAACGAACAGGGAGCTTTTTTTTTCTCGCACAAAACACCGGGTAACCTCTGTGCAGTCTCCCAAAAAAGTGACTGACAAACACAACACACAGAAACAAAACACAAAATGCTGATTAGAGCTGAGAGTAGTTTACCACCACCACGGCCAAACAGCAAACGAGGCGACATGTCTAGAATCAAGAGAATATTAAAGGAATTAGATGATGTCGAGAAGGACACGCAAGCGTCAATTACTTTGAAGCTGGTATCCGAAGATGATTTGAGTCACTTGACAGGTGCCTTTTTAGGGCCTCCAGACACACCTTACGCTGGTGGAAAATTCATTGTGGACATCAAGATTCCAAATGAGTATCCATTTAAGCCTCCTATCATGAAGTTTGAAACCAAGGTGTATCACCCAAACATCTCATCTGTCACTGGAGCGATCTGTCTTGACATATTGAAGGACAACTGGACCCCAATCTTGACTTTGAAATCCAGTTTGATCTCGTTGCAGTCGCTCTTCCAATCCCCTGAGCCAAATGATCCTCAGGATGCAGAAGTGGCGAAACACTACTTGTCCGATCTTGAAGGGTTTAAAACGACAGCCAAGTACTGGACATCGATTTATGCTAGTGATAGTACTGGCAAGGCTGTTAATGACGCTGAACTATACGGGATCGACGAGGACACAGTGAAGAACTTTGAAAACATGGGCTTTCCAAGAGACAAAATCATTGAGGTGTTGAGAAGATTGGGATTGAAGGCGGTTGATCCAGACGAGCCAAGGACAGAAAACAAAATCATTGAAGAATTGTTGAAGTAATTTAATATATATAAAATTCACATTCCCTTGCAGTTTATTCATTAAAGCTTCTAATAGCGTATACAATCATTACATTTCTTTAATATCTTCTTCACAACTCACCTCCTTTGTTCAAGCAGTCTGCTTGGCTGTAGGTCTTCTACTACCTCTGTTAAACGAAGTGTTGTTGTTGTTGTTGTTGTTGCTGTTGCTGTTGCTGTTGCTGTTGCTGTTGCTGCTGTTGTTATTATTATTGTTGTTGTTGTTGTTTTGCTTTTGGTTAGACTTGTTATTGTTTTGCTTCGAAGGAGCTTTCTTGAACTCCAGATCACCTGGTTTTTCATCAATCTTCACAGTAGATCCCTTTATAACAATAATCTTCTTCTTTAGAGCCCTTTGTTGGGACTCTTGGGTTTCGAAACTCACCAAAGCCCATTGGCCCCTTGGCTCAACCTTATTGGTCTTACCAATCTGCTCGTCCAACTCCACTCTCACATCAGAGGCACTCAGATGATCAATACCACCAAGACGCACTGCGTACAAGTATTCTGGCTTTTTTCTTGCACCACCATGCTTGGTAGTAGCAGTAGTAGTAGTGGTGGTGGTGGCACCATTAAGTTGTTGCTTCAAACCAACCTGCTGCTGCTGTTGCTGCTGCTGTTGTTGTTGCTGCTGTTGCTGTTGCTGTGGCTGTGGGGTCGTAGAGGATGAAGGCTGAGGTGAACTGGATGTCTCTCTTGGCTTTGACACAGGCTTTGGCTTGGTGGTTGTGAACTGCTTGTCTGGAGCGGAAGAAATGTCAGCCCAGGATAGCGGGCCTGAAGGCTTTGCAGGTTCAACGTTTTCCTTGTACTTTGTCTCAACAACGGCAGCTTCAACAATAGGAGTGGCCGTCTCTGGCTTTGTTTCCTCCTTAGTTTCCTTAGCTGGTTTGGAAGGTTTACCATCTTCCTTCAGTTCAAGCTTGTCAAGCTTCTGCTTGGATTCCTTTGTCTCCTGCTTAGGGGACTTCGTATGCTTGGTGTTTTTAGCGTCTTGCTTTGGAGATTTGGCCGGCTTTGGTTTGTGCTCCTTGGCTTCCTTGGTAGTAATATCTTTTGTGTCTTGCTTGACAGTTTTTAGCTGTTCAGATTTGTTGTTTTCAGTCGCCTCCTTCACTACTTCTGGCTTAATATTAGCTTCATCATTGGCAATCTCTGGAGCGACTTCCTCCATGTCTGCTGGAGGCTCAGGGTTAGCCTCCTTCTCGACCTCTTCCTCGACTTCTTCGTGCACAGCCTCCTCCTCCTCCTCCTCCTCTCTCTCCTTGGTTGGCTCCTCCTCCTTCTTCTTCTCCTCTCCAGTACTGACCTCCAAGTAATCGTCAGGAATCAGCCTAAAGATATCGTTGGCAATATCATAAGAGTCCTTCACACGACCTGGAGTCAGGATGAATGTTTGGTTGAACTTGAAGACAGGACTCTCGTCAGTCAGGGCCAACTCACCCATCACATTGACCAAAATGGATGAGTTGTTTAGGGCACTCTGAGAATCAATGTGGGAAATCCTAATCTTGGACTCCTTTAGGGCAACAGCGGAGTAGAACTTCTCAATCTCAGAGTTGGTTGACGCAATTTCAGTCTCTGGTGCCTTCTTGACGTTAGTTACCAACTCATCAGTAGTGAAGGTTGGTACCTTGGAGTGGGTTAACTTTGCAGAGGAAGAGTAGATCTGATAGAGCTTTGACGGATCCTCGTGCAACTGCGAGTAGTAGAAGCGGGCAAACGAGTAAGTGATGGCCTCAATGGTTGGCATGGTTGCTGTCCTAAGGATACGAAGCTAAAAGAAGTAGTGGCGTTTGGTAGGGGTGGCTACGAGTGCGATTTAGAAAGAAGGATTCTTCAGCTTTTGTTTTCTTTTGGCCGCTCGCGTTCCAGCGCCGCCGCTTGTTGAATTTTTTCGAGAATCGACGAGTTCCGGTCTGGTAACGAACGGTATGCTATTTATTCTACATTTGGGGAAAAAGAACATTAAACTTGTTAGGAGGGGGCGTCGTTATATAATCTCTTCAAGGGACTAGAGGTCATGGCCACTAAGGAGTTGGTTGATGGGATAGATATTCTGTTGTTGGAACACCCCACCTTGTTGTTGCTCGTTGCTCAAACCATGTATCAAACCATTGAACTTGGTCAGCTGCTCTCCATTACCGATTCTATTTTTCATTTCAGTAAAGCAAATGTTGGTTAGAAAAGCTTGCCCGCCGGTTGAGATATAAGACAGTTGTCTTGAGATCCCAAGCTCTTCTGCAAGCTGTTCTAGCGACAGTTTATTTGTATCCTTGTCTCTGCTGTTCAAAATATGCTTGGCCAGCACTTTCAAATCGTACACATTTGGGAAATACTTGTGTAACGTCGCGAGGAAATCCT